>JAHLSL010000009.1:26023667-26064835 GCA_025920805.1 Petroica traversi
CCGGCCCCGGCAGCAGCACCCGGCTCCAAACCCCACGGGCAGCAGGGCCGGCTCGTCAGGCTCCTGACAGCAACCAGATCCTTTCCACCTTCCCATTTCACCCCAGTCTGAACTACTTTCCTTAAAAGGAACAACATTTTGCTTTGCTTTGCCCGGAGCTGTCTCACTTAGAACATCATTGCTGGAAGGAGGAATTCCAAGAGTGCTCAAATGCGTCCAACCAGTGCTTCCATGATCATCTTTGTGGTGGTAACTGCTTGGGTTTATGTTAAATGTCTGTCCCAGGCAAATCATGGGACTCAGACAATGCTTGATGAGTCGATCAAGCCCGTAACTTCTCTTATGGAAAAGGTCTTTTACAATTGCAAAATGGCACTGGGAAACCAGCCAGGTCTTATGCAGGACATACTATCTCATGTGTACATTTGTTTTTTCTTGAAACCTTCCACAACAGAAGGTGGAGGAGATGTTATTTCAATGATCTAGCTCAGAAATCTGGTATATAGTCATATAGGTGAGTCTATGTCCTGATGTTCAACCATGGGCAAAATTTAAAAGTGAATATTCTCCTTTAGTCCCATCAGGAAAATAAGCCATGCATGAGTTATCATCAGTGTTGGACAGACCAATTTCCACCTGCAATTATACTCTGCCTCTCCAGCAGCTTAACAGAAAGTTCAGCAAAGCAAAACCGAGTGACATCCTGAGGGCACCAGTGATGCCTGAACTCTTGTGTGAATCTTGCAGCTGGAGAAGCAGGTTGAGGTCAAAAGAAACCTTCAATGTGCTTCCCGCTTGGCCACCAACCTGAATGTAACCTGACACCTCCCCCTGTTTCTTCTAGCCACATCTTTTCTATAGCAGTTTTGGGGATATTGGGGGTGTATCTTTTACATATGTTTACAATGAGTACCGCAATGACTTTTTAGTGGGAATATGATAAATAAATGTATAACTGAAGTTTGCTGTGTTTAACTAAAGGCAAACAGAGAAAATTAATTGGGCAGGAAGGAAGATAATGAGAAGCTTTACCTGAAAATGACCATTCCATGAGAATAGATGACACAGGAAAGAGGCGAAACACATCCATGATCCTTTGAGCAGGATTCGCTCTGATTCAAACCCAATAAAGCTAATGTCAGTTTGTACAGAAGGCCAGTGTCAGGGCTGGTGACAACTACTACCTGCACAAGTAACGGGGAAGGCAAGAAATCCAGTTCTGAAGACCGAGCTGTCATAAAGGAGCTCCTAAATTACCTTTTGTGTGTGTGTGTGTGTGTGTGTGTGTGTGTGAACTCCTGACTATCACAGGCAGCGTCTGACACGTTACAAGACTGGCAGGGCCGTTCTAAAATGGATCACAGAGGCACGGCCTGAGAGGCTCCAGGCTTAACTACTGCCTGGATAAATGCTTAATGTAAACATCTCTTTAAAGCCAAGCAAAACCAAATGCATCAGTCAATCTCTATGCCTCTTTTTCTCTTACACAGAAGATATTGAACCTCTGTGTATCCAAGTAGTGATTTTGGCAAAGTAACTCATAACCCATTTTCCAATGACCCTCTTCCATAAATACAATCACCAGTACAGTTCTTAATGTCATTCAAATGGAGCTGATTTTTTTTTTTTTTTACTTTGAAATGGTATGAAGAAAGCCACTCTGAAGTCTGGATGAGGTTTTTGTTGCTACTTAGGTGAGAAATGTGACTTTCTGAGTTATTCAAACATGGGAATTAAATGCACAAAGGCAATAAAACCTCTTGAATAATCACTGTTCAGCAAAAGCCTGCTGATTAATAGCCATTAAAGAATACAGAACCACAAAGTCGTTGACTTCCATTAAAATGATAGTGAATACTACAGGGTTCTGAGTTAGAAGATGCTTCAGAATAAGAGTGAATTTTTCAAGAAACACAATCATTAGAAAAAAAGAACTTGAAACTTGGGTAAGTTAATATTTTTTTACACATTTTATGGTGTAGAGAAAAAAGGTGGAAAAAAGGCATTTCACAGCGGTAACTATGACAGAAAGCATTATCTGGAGGCCAAAGAAAGTGTGCAACCATCTGTAAAATAGAATATACCTTTAGAAGGCCCCAACTGTGGCTTATTTCAAATAAACCTTTCAGCAGTGAACAGGACATCTAAACGTTTAAACTAAAAAAAATAAAAAAGATAGCAATCATGTAGGAAAGGTAGCCTGGTTTCCAGGCAAGATTTTCAGAATCAGAGTATTTTCAGTTTCTCATCTCCAAATCTGTCTAACAAACTCCAGTATGCTAGAAGATTTTAGCAGCTGGAAACCATTGCTCTGCTGGAAGGAGCAGCACACAAACTCTGTTTGGTAAATGGGTTTTTGAAACTTTTGAAACAGCAGGAGTCCCAAACTATGGGGAAGAGCAGAGCAGGTCTGGTGGCAGCAACCAAAGCCAGCACATCCCAGAGATTGCTAGAAAGTCCCAGTGCTGAGGCACATCTGAGGTCAGGCCAGGAAGTCAAGCTGGAAGATCAGAATCTTCATTAGACAGGTACATGGCAAGGCACAAGCATGGCTGCAACAGCTCTGAGAAGGGCAAGAAAGGAATATCAGAGCTTAAAAAAGCTCTGGGGAGCCCAAAGGAGATTTCTGACAGCTTTCTCACAAAGCTGTCTCCTCAGCAGCCTCACCCAGGGTCACTCCATTCCATTGTGACAGAATTGCCTTAACCATTGGCTGCCAAAACCATGGGAGCAGAGTAGGGCTCTTGGCCCTCACTTATTTTCTGGTAAAATTCTTGTGTCATATTCTCTTACATTCCCTTTTTCTGCACAGAGCTAGAGGATGACAATGACACATCTGTCTCCAACATGTCATAAAACTTGACAGATTTTCTTAATGCACAGTATAAGAATTTGCCCTTCAGTGTGATTGAAATGTGAAGGACACACATCTGGAAGTCAAAAATGGTGGACGCATACTACATTTTAGTGAAGGATATAGTATATTTATGAATCAACACAGTGTTTCCAAAATACAAGTCAATGATGAGCCTGCAAAATACTTTCCCACACCAGTCGGAACACTGAAGTCAGCAGAGAGGGTTGTGAAGCAAAATAACATTTGCCAAAGAGAAGAGACTTGATGTTAATTAACTAAAAATTACAACACCCCCAAAGGGAGTTATCCAGTCTTATACCATTATAATGGTGACAGTCTCCACTAGCCTGTCCTCTAGTATAATAACTGTATGGTTTTATATTGATAAAGTGTCTACAGAGGTACTAAGTTCAGCTGCTTTTAAACACCTAGTCTTTCATTTTGTCCTTCACTAAAGGAAAAATGGAATCATGTTTAAGAGTGCCTTTCATTCTAAGCCACTTTACAAAAACTGATAAAATGCTATATATAGTGATTACTTCACCAGCCTTTGAAATGCTAGCATCTTTGAGGTGAGGTACAAAAAAGGTTTATAAATCAGAAAGCCAAGCCACATTTGAGCATTTGAGCCATAACCTTTCCTCTTAAATGACAGCAGATGGATACAGCTATTCTACATAGCTGTGAAATAAAAATGTATTTATATACCCTTCCAACTAAGTTATTTGCATACAATATCATTTGCCAAAAGAAAAGTGAACCTGATCAGGTTCTGCCTTGTTCCAGCCACCTTGTCGGCTTTTGGCAAAATCCTCTCAGTTAGCAATACATAGAAATAGCTGATCTTCAGCTCTGGTATTCCTGCAGACTTTTGTGGACAACAGAATCTGTCAGAAGAGTGTTTTCTAAACTAAGTGTGAAAAATCCCTGTGTACTCCCTAGATAAAAAAAAAATATTCGAGGCTTGATACAAAGTAAACTTTGATTCTACTGTTAATACTCTTTATTAGACAGCCAGAAAACAAACCATTAATCCATTGTCTAGACTTCAAGGCATTATATTGCACAGCCAAACATTTCTTTTCATGGCTTGTTGCAGAAACAACATAATTGTAGCTCTAGAAATCATCAAAATCGTGAATGAAGATTCATTTGATGCAAAAAATACTTTGTTTAAATGGAAAGTAAGTTTAAGTGTTGCAAGACCCACCCTCATGCAGCAGGGAGCAGGGAGAACATTTTTGAGGAGGCTCTGAGAATTCCCCTAACAGGCTTCTGTTCAGTGTCCATATAGGCAGCAGATATTTACCCAGCCCAGCATTTGGCCTGAAGTTTTTCTCTGAGTGGATATGTAAATTCACAAGAATTATGTTAGGCAGATTATGGTGTCACTTCACGTGTCCATATCGGTCAGAATAAGCAGGTGAGCATGCCCCATTAGCCAATTCTTCTTGAAACTGTTCTGTAAGAATCATGTATATATATTTTTGGGTTCTCAGAGGTGACTTTTTTTGGGCAAAATACACAGGTCTTCAGGTGAGATTCTCAAACATCTAAGATGTAAACTCCTGTATTTAAAACCTTCCTCTAGGCTCCATGTGTAAAAGAAAGATATGGAAATGAAAAGAAATAGCTCCTTTCCAGGCAGTGAGTCATCTGATATTACCATAGACGTCTAAATAGAACATGTAAATCATGCCTCTGAAGTGTCTTTTTCTCTCCATGAGCTATAAAAAGAGTCTAAACAACTGGCTTAAATGTAAATGTCTGCAGTGTAGATGATCAAGGTGAGGTGATGTATATCCCACCCACTGGAGCATGGGAAGATATAGACAGTCAGAGAACAGGTCAAGCTCAGGGTCTGAGAGCACACACCAACAGTCCATGAGTAGTTTCTCACTGTGTCTGTTCTGGTGGTAACTAATGCTCCAGCATTAATGAGTCCTTCCTCTACCCTTCCCACAGTGAGTTGTTGACAAATATTCAAAATGGTCTTAAGAAGTCAGTCAACTCTGTCTCAAGTATTTAAAGGTGAAAAATACTTAGCAAAAATTGTATTCATTAAAAAGTTATATATTTATAAGGAAACAATTCTGCAATTTTTTTCCTAAAACTTAATTGGTACAAAAATAAGCAATCATTTTCATTAATTTCCTGGGAAAAAAAATGTCAGGGATCAGTTTTTTGCTGACCTTTACATGAACAAAACATAGTTAAGCTGCTGCTCAAGATTCACACACGATGACTTTTCTATACGGTACTTTGTGGGGGAGTTCACATCAACATGAACTCATCATCATGAGCACACTTTCAGAGTGGACCTTCCAGTTGTCCCGTCTTACAATGTGCTTTGGTTAATGTAACAGAGCAGTCTAAGGGCTCATGGACTGGATTCATCTCAAGGAAAACAAGAAGCTGAAGTTGTGCTCCAGGACCGCACCCAAAGTGTTACAATCACTGGCAGACCAAGCTACAGCTAGTCTGAGGTGATCCTCGTGTGGTGTGGACATCAACTCATCAGCACCAAATATTTTTCTCTATAGACCTGTGCTGGCCCATGTGACTTGTCAGGACAAATATAGCCCATGCCAGATTGAGGTTACATCCCAGTATTCCCCTGAGGGCCAGGGCTGAAAAACTGCACTGAAGCTCTAAGAGAGCCAGACCATCTAACTAATTAAAGGCTAGCATGATGTTTTATGGGGAAGTTTCACACTTCATTTAATAGTTACCAGCTGTAAATAAGGTAAACAATTCTATCTTGTGTTTATAAAGTGAAGGTGGAACTTTTTTAATACTCTGGAGGATCAGAAAACTTGCACATAGCCATATTTGCTGTAGGTTTTGTGCAACTGATACAACAAACTCCCTATCAGTGTTGTTGAGGGGAAAGATTAAGTGTACAGTGACACAACATTCAGCCAGTGTTCTGCTCTGCATCTCTGGTTTGGGAATTGCATTCATTTGTCAATGATCAACCATCTTAACAAATCCCTTCATTATTTAACCTGTAAGTAAAGTAAAAAACAATGAATGGTAGTAGTTCAATAAAGACAGATAAATTGTAATGTACTCTTATGACAGAGGCAGTTCCTTATATTAAAAAATAACCTAGGATATCAAAAAGCTACTTGGTAATGTCATTGGTATTAGGGTTAATGATTTATTTTCCTGTGCTTCATTGCTTAACTCTGACCTGAAGATAGGTAACCACTAATGCAGCAAAAGCATTTCCAGTTCTTAAATGCTACCTCATTGTTCTTGTTGGGCAACTTGGGAATGGCACAGAGCTGTTTCGGTGTGAAATACAACTTCTACAGCAACTATAATTGCAAAACTTGACAAAAATGTTGTGTATTTATTAATGTCTCTAGCTGCTTCTCCCATAATACCTTGTGTTTCCCCTCAATATTAACTCTAAATGTCCACAAAAGTGTTACTACAAAAATGCATATGCCCATTGTCCAATAAAACAGGTAAAATTGAGGAAAAAGCTTTTGAACTCAAAATGAAGCCTTTTTCCTCAGCAGAAGAATGAATTCAAGTATCCAGACAGGAGCTTTCAAGAAACAAAACACTCCTTCGGGAACATAGTATCTCTGTGCTTCAACTGGGGATGATCTAGCTGGAAAGTCCATAGTCTAAAACTTATTTGACTGAATTAGAAATGCTTGAACATTTGAAGGAAGATTAAACAAGCAATAAATGACATAAACATAAAATAAATAATTGAGGATCAGACTTTTTTTTTCCCCCTAAATGCTATTACATTGCTTTGTTATTGGTTTTGTGGGGTTGGGTTGTTTGTCATTTTGTTGTTTTTTTAGTTTGTATTCAACTCTTTAAAAAAAAAAGGAAATTTGAAAATAAAAGGCTGGAGTTGCATAAGAGGAGAAACTGATGGGAGCTCCTGTAGCTATGCTATTCATTTGCCATGACAGAAGCACACAAAGGCATCCTTTTCCTGACTCATTGCACCCAATGACTGAAACCAGCACTCCCTGACATCAAGAAACTGCCCTCATTTCAAACTCCAGGATGGGTTTCATTGCACACGTCCACATTTGCATCTCAGCTTGGACTAGGACTGTTATTCTGATGCAAGCCTCTTTTTCACCACTGTTCACACCACTTAGATTGGACCACAGAGCTGTCTTGGACCAAACCAACAGGATCCCCCCCCCTCGGATGAAGCCAAAACACAGGCTATGCCCCAGCTCCCCTGGGCAGCCAGACCTCATCACCAGGCCAGTCCTAGTCCCAGGTGACACCCCTGGAGCAAGGACAGTGTGGGCACAGAGCCCTAGTGCCCCACCACAGATCTGCTCCTGTTGTGATAAATGAATTGCTCTACACATCTTCTCTCCCTCTCCTGTGCAGTTTCCTGCTTCAGGTCAAAAAACACCCACTGGGGCAGAGAGTGTTTTCAAGAAGGAGCCCAAACAGATGTGCTGACTGGGGGCGATATTCTGTCTTTTGCTCACTTTGTAGTGATAATGCCCCAGTTCCCTTCAGTTGCAGAAATGCTGCATAAACATGGAGAAAATAATGAAGATTTAAATCAGTTTCGGGCCAGGAGAGATATTTTATCCTGTAATGATTATGTATTGAGGTGTCCCTAACATCTCTTTTCATTATTTTTGCTTCACAGAAAAATTTAAAATCTTGTACTCATTCTAAATCAGAAAAAAAAAAAAAAAGACATTTTAAAATGTCAGTAATTTTCACAAAAACTAAGTTTCTTCCAGTTCTGTCAGGAAACAGGTTTGTGAGGATAGATCCATATGAGCACTATTGCTAAGTGTTGGATGAGAACCCACAGAAGAAACGGCTGCAAATCACTTCTGCCACTTCAATTTCCTAATATCAGGGAAAAAATCATGTAAACAGCACATAGTGGTTTATAAAAACACTAGTTTGTTGATCAACAGAAAGAAATACTATTAATCATATTACTTCAATGGATTTACAAGTCAAAGACTTAAAAACTATTTTTCTTTCCTGCAGTTGCACTGTATTCCAGTATAAGCATATTCACTAAAATCTGAAGTTACACTTCTACAAAATTAGCACTACAGCATGCAAAGCTTCATGCTCATTTTAAAAAACAGTAAGATTTGATTAAAATATGTTAATTCTGTTAATTTATCTTTTTTACTTTTGAACTTTTAAAACCTTAGCACAGACTCTTGCTTGAAATTTCAAACACATGAAGCAATGAACAAAAAGAAACTTCAGTAGCTTTAGCACACATTGAATGAGCTTGTCCATATCACAAAATAACATCTAACTAGCACACATTGGTTACTCCAGGCTGAGATTTGTGATGAGATGCTAAATGTATTTATCACTAAGCTGAATAGGGCATCATGATCTATGACAAGTTCTGGAGCTTGACAGGGATCCTCCAGGAAGTTCAGGAGCCAAGATTCACATGCTCCATTGGATTAGGAAAATAACAGTAACCCTAAGGTTACTAAGGAGAAATAGTCCTCTCCAGAGCAACCACTTCATCCTGGAACAGGTAACTTGAAAAAGGTGGTAAATGGACTTACAGATGCCACAATCTCTCTCCACTGATTACAGAGGGAATCTCAGAACACTAGCAAGGGGGGCATCAGCTTTAGACATTGACAACCACAACTATCTAGACATAAGGACCTGAAGTTTTGTTGGGGGAAAAAAAATGACAAGTAAATCAAAGGTATTTGTTCCAGTTGCTGAAGTGGGTTTCCTGGTGGGGGGCTTTGAATGGGTTTGCTATTTCCTCACTGTCCTCAATGTCCCCCTCCAGAAGCTCCTGCTCTGAGCTTCTCTGGCTCTTGGTGTGAATGGAGAGGAAAGCAGAGTCTCACAGCAGCGCCCAGGACCATGCAGGGAGCTCAGTCCAGAGGGTCTCAGTGGGTATTGGGGCTGCCCCTGCACAGGTGGGCTGTGTGTGCTCAGATTACACAGCCAGAAGTGTCTGTGCCAGTGTGGGCAACTTATCTGACCACTTCCACCTAAATCCAGCCTCTGCCTAATCTAGATCTCAGCACAGATATATTGGTACTCACACAGCTGAAATAGAGGAGCTCTGCAGCCTCAAGTACTCTGGGGAAAAGGAAATACTAACACAAAACTTAATTGGAAACAGGGTTTTACCCTGATTCAGCACACCAGTTTTTCTTCCTGCAAGCCTACAGGGGCCATGAAAATCTTGCACAACACCTTCCAGAGAGGAATCTGAAATTGAAGCAAGCTTGTGCTGGTGTAAAATACATCCATATTCTTTAAAAGATTGCCAGAAAGGGGTCCACTTGGGTCCAAGTTTTGCAGTGCAATATAGCTGCATCCCACAAAATAGCTACTGGATAAAAAGGATCTCAATGCTTAATACTCATAACTGTAGCCTTGTGGAAGAACTTTTGATTCGAGCACACCTCATTGGAATTCTGAAAACCTTCTGCTTCTGAACTGAAATATATAAAGTTGTCACATCATCCGTGAAAAGAGTTTAATTGACTGATAGGAAATTAAGACTAAAACATATACACATTTTCTAAAAAAAAAAAAATAGTAATTTAATCTGGTATTTTCCAGTTAAAAATATGCAGTTACAATTAAATTTAAAATCTCTAGAGAAGTTAATTGGGTTAATGTAGGTAATTTTTAAAGCTCTTTCTCAGTGGAGCCAATTTTAATGTTGGGATTAAATGAACAGCTAATAGAGACATTCAGATTTTTCCCCTCATACATTTTGATGTTGGCTTAAAGATATTTTTTCTTAACAATCACCCCTTCAAAATAGTACTGCTTTCAATGAGTATTTAGAATACATGCAACTTATTAAAAACTTAAAATAAGCCCCAGGTTATTACATTTGCATCCATTAACAACCTTACTCTGAGAAATGGCTTTGCTAAAAGAACATGTTTTAATCAGCTGGTACTACTTGCTCACATAAAGACTAGAGGGGTTTAACAATTTTTTTTTTTAAAATTCAACATTTATGCTGTCATCAGCAGCTATTGAGGACATACTTGATACTAACAAGACTACTACATCCTAATGCATTGTATTTGATATCACAGGGCCTGCGTGTGCCATATAACTCAAAAATCCTTCAGGAGAATAAAGCATGAAATGAAAATGATGTAAAATAATGTGGGGGAAATCAGAAAACTTGTCTGTGGGCGCTGACTCCTTGCAAAAATCACCCTGAAATATTCTCTTAGAGTTGAAAAAGTTAACAGGCCTTTTAGGCTTGCAATAAAGCCTCATTTAAAAGTTTTCTACACAGTAGTTTGTATATGATTAAGTGATCTGTAATGCCAGGTGAATGAATAATTGATCTATTCTGGAATGACCTGAGAGATTTCTTGTTCACACCATCCATTTACCACTTCTAATGTTCAGCAGACTGTTCTATAACTCTGCCAGGTTCAGTTCTGCAGCTACAATTCAATCAAAAGATCATGTCAGGGCTCAGAGTTGTATTAGCTGAAATTAGGAATGTTGGTCATTTATTATACTTGGAGTCATATTTGTCTTCTGGGCCTCAGCTTTCCACTGAAGACAAATTCTCAAGGTTTTTATACCAACTAAAGAAAAAAATTATTTTTATTTTATTTTTTTAATGGAAACTTAGTGCATCCTGGTTTTTGTCCACCTTCCAGGTCTTTACAAATGGTCACATATTTCACAAGAGTTATGGTGCAAATAACAGGAGCTGTCAGAACTGATATTTACCCATCAACATTACAGGGTGAACAATTGCTAAGATATGTATGAAATCATTAGAAGTATAGAAGAACGATTGAGATATTTTTTTCCCTTTTGGGTTAGAGCCGGTGAGAGATTTGAAGGTACCAACACCTAACTTTTAGGCTGACTTCCAGAATGAAATTCAGAGTCAGATATCCGAGTTCCTTCTATAGCTTGAGATAGGTCGCTCAGTGGGAAGAAGACTCCTGAACAGCGGTGACAACCCTGCTCTCCCCATTTCACTGCATCCTGCCTCTTCACAGCTAAATCCTTGGGAGGCTGCCGAGCCACACCCTCCTGGTTTCACCAGGGAACTTCATGCTGTCCCATGGCTAGAGTGCTTTGCTACACAGAGGGACTGTGAGCCTGAAGTCCCTCAGTTGGAAGAGAGCATCCTGTGCATGTCTCTGCCTCTTGAGTGCTACAGGTATAAGAGGTCAATTAGGTCAATAAGCCTATATACTAACCAAATCCCACAACAGGAAGAGCTATCTTTTACCTTGCTTTTAGATTTTGGTGCACTCAGAAGATACTGTCAGCAGCAGTAAACACCAATTAGTTAGAGGTGACAGTCAGTTGAAAACATGACTTCACATATATTTTACTACATGAATAAAATGTTATGGGAAACATTCCTTTCCCAAGCACAGACCTAGTTGCACAGTTGCACATTCAAAGCCTGTGGGAAGTGGGAACAGAATAATGTTAGGTGTTGCTACCTCCAATTTCACTCTCTTTTTAAGGTCAATCAGACTGTACAATAGTTTACAGCTGTATGGACAGAGAAATCTGTTCATGGGTCTTTCTGAGAAAATCCACTAGTTTTAGAGTGAAAGCCCACCCAATGAGATTTGTAAGCAAAATAAGCATCTAAACAATGACATGAATAAGTGCTTTCCACAGCAGGCTGTTTGTTTTGGACACAGGATGGAGAAGGCTTTTGCCAATTTCTGTTTAGCTTGGCAAACCCCATGGCAAGTGCAGTCACAGCAAATATATTCCCATGCCAGATGACACACACAGTTCCAGAGCTGATACAAAATGGGCTGTAGAATACTAGAGTATAATAAAACAAGTTGAAATAGTGTGTGACAATGATAGCTTTGCATACAATTGCCCTCAAAGTATCAAAAGGATCTCACATTTCTTTCAAAGATATGTATTAGTGAAGTACTGACGTGAAAGATGAAATTATATCCAATTTTATACATATAAAATTGTATTTTTTTTTTTAATGTCACAAAGGCTGATATTGCACACATTTCCTACAACAGACTCTCAGAGAAATCAAATTCAATCATAAAATAGAAAGCAAGACATTATTTTTTAGTGACTGCATTATGTGAGCAGGAGGAAGGAGATGATATCAACTTGCCAGCTGGAAATCAATAGGAACTTGGCCAACCAGCCTAAGGCTTTTTTTTTTCTCTGTTGTCTTCAAGGGGATCAGTTTACTAAAATAATAATTTAATCCCATGTGTTCAGGAATACTGGACATTTGAAGATCTGTACATTTAAATCCTAGGCACTAGAAAGCCAACATTTTATGCACATTCTTAACATGCAATCTTTATCGGGTCAATCATACCTTCTGTCACGTGCAATAAGTGATCAATTCAGATATTTATGACTAAAATGGATTTTTTTCACTTAAAAAACTTTGTCGTTTTAACAAGTCACAAGTCCAGTTCCTCAGGCAAGAAGAGATTAAGAAGCCTGTATGGCTCATAAAAACACTAAGAAAACTGGAAAATCACTGTATATTTCTGCCACATGCTCACTTCATGCTGTACATGTTTGGCTTTTACATATTAAACTACCTGTTAAAAATACTTGAGCCTAATAGGGCCAACAGCAACTTGGTGTCTTTTTTTGTGTCATCTTCTTACCAATCTCAAATTGCAGGTAACAGTGAGAATACCTTAATTTACCACAGCAAAGGTCATTGCAGCAGTGGGTCAAACCAAATATAAGGCTGCAAAATATCAAAAAGTTTATTAAATCTCAAAGTAAAGTGAATTCCTCTCCCCTACTGTCTGCATGCCTTTGTTGTGAAAGACAATATACAGCCAGGTTCTTCAAGCACACATACACATATAGTGACTGCATGTTTTGCCTCTTTTCCTACCACAGCTGAGGTAGTGGGCTGTAGCTCAGAAGCCTGACCAGACTGAAGAAGTAGCCCTACAATTTTACCATCTTTATACTGTAAAATGGTTTGCAAAATTGTAGAATTATTTATAAAATTTTCAGCTATTTGATTTACAACAAACAAGCATAGATGCCATCTTTGTTTTTCAGAAAAGGAAGCAGCCAAGACCACTCAGACTTTCAGAGGTTACAGTCTAACCCGTTTCTCCAAATTGCAGTCAAACAAGTATAAAGTTTCACCTGAAACACCTTTCCCCATTGTGTATGTCCAGGTGTAGTACAACTGTAGCTCAAACAGCTTTCCAGCATCTGAGAACAGGATATGTAAAAGTTCAGACAGCCTCAGCATTCCACAGGAGAGAGAAGAATCTTGTCCTTGGGTTTCCTCAAAAAACAAGACCGTTTGGGAGAAGATTAACATTGATTTTTAAGAAATATTGGTATAATGTGGAAAGAAGAAAAAAATGGCAAAAAGCTAATTAGATATTAAGAAGGTTAAAAGGGATGACCTAAAGGGATAGACTGGTATTGATTGCTCACAAAATGATGGAAGGCTGATAGGGATGCCATTTGCCATGAGTATGGTAGCAAAATTAAGGTCATTCAGTAAGAATTACATAAAACAGACTGTCACACAAATACCATTACTGCAAGAGATTAGAAGTTTAGGTGATAAAGTAAATTATACTGACATAACAGGCTTTGACAAACTATTTTACATCACAATGAAGGACCTTCTTTTTAAAAACAAGTATAGAGTTGTAAGAAAAATAAAACAAAAAAAAACCCCAAACCTACATACGAGTATCTAGTTCATCACCCACTTGCAGATTCCTGAATATAAAATGGATTTCAATTGAAAATTGGGTTTACACATTTCTAATCAGAAGTATTTCAAATGGTATTGCACAGAGTTTCTATTCTTGGCTCAACTATAAGAAATACCTTTATTATTGAACTGAATACAAAAGAATCACTGCAGCTAGTGTACAAACTCTGGCAGCATGCCAGAAGTGATAAGAATGGGTCAGTTCCACACAGAGGCTGTGGTGCTTGAAGGGCTAGTTTCTTTCAAACAAAGAATATAGGTCAAACATCAAGAAATGGAAAAGCAGTATCCTGTAATTCAAAGACTTAGAGGGGAACTCTGGGTTAAGGGAAATAGTCAAAGAAAAATAAACTCATAACATGATTGTGGGATTATGAGGGATAGTATGATCTTCAGATTTGTAAATAATAATGAATCTGTTACAAGCAGGACAAATGTATACTGCCCAACTGAGATGAACTAATTGGGATTTTTTTCCTGATAGTCTTCATCAGAAAATTCAACATTCTCAGAGGGAAGTAAAGTTAAATAAGAATTTTAGAAAAGATGAAGATGTTTTGACTTTCATGACACTTCTCTCGTGTTTTTAAATATACATGATTTTGTTTTAAATTTAATATGCTTTTTTCATCTTCAGTGACATCACATCACATTAAAAATTTAAAAATATAAACCTATTAAAAGTCAAACTGCAAAGAAATGTCTCATGTTTGCTCTAAGATTGCTTTTGAGCCTACAGTTATAGAAATTGTTAATGTCTTCTCTTTCTGTTCTCTTTCAGGAGAGAGAATTTCTGAAAATCCATCCCTTCTGTCAGCTGAGATTGTAATTCAGATATTGGAACCTGAGTCAAATGTCAGTATTTAAGAATATAGGAAGCCAAGAAATGTTATAAAGAAATTTCCAGGAACAAGAAGGTTCCAGAGTTGTATTTCTTAAAAACACAGTTTGAAAAGAAGGGTTTGGATGTTTTCTTAGCTTATTAGACTAACAGAAGCACAACAAGACCTAACATGAAAATCACAAGCCAAAGGAATTCTAATTAAAATTAAGGGAACATTTATTACCCATTGGAACAACTAAACTGGGATTACCGTAAATCAGTACATTTTTGCAGCCTCTCAGATGACATTCTTTCCTAGAAGGCATGCTTGCAGCTCAGTTACAAACATAGGGCTCAATACTGAATTTCTGCAGGGATGTCCTGCAGCTCATACTGTGCGGGAGGTTCTCACAGCTCCTGGGTTTAAGTATACAAGCATGGGAAAAGAAAAAAAAGCAACTCTCAAGTCACTGCTGTGGTCAAGCAGCTGCCTTCTGTAACCAACATGTTGGCAAGGATGAGAATCACTTACCAAAGGGTCTGACAGGGAGAAAAAGGACCATAGTCTGCAGTGTGAAGCACTCACTGAAGAGATGATGTGCTCAGAAGGAGATGCTGTGAAACAAGCACAGCCATACTACCTACCATACTACAGACAAAGCACCCAACCTTCCTATGCATGTGTGAAAAAAAAAAAAAAAGATTAGCAGAGTTTTTTAAAGGTAATAAATCAGACTAGGGAACTTGTCTGAACAGGACCCAATGGGTGAAATTATTTCAGACCACAACTCAGTGATGTCTCTGGGGGAGTAGAGGAAGAACTAAAATGTGAAGTACAGAGAACTAAAAGAGAAAGAGAATCAACACACGTCCTGCTCCAACACATTGAACACCTGACATCACAAGAAAGACCCATTCCCATACAGATCACCAACACCTTACCTTTCCTCCCTGCCAGTCAGTCTTCCTGCAAGTGTAACTGCAACCTTAGGGTTTTTTTTAAGTATCACATATGCCTGATAAATTGTTCCTCCTAAATCCATAGCAATAATGGTTTTACCTTAGAGCTTCACATTAAGATAAACATTTTTGCACACTGCTAATCTTTGCACAACTCATGTTTCAGGAAAGCAGATCTACTAGTAAATACAAATCAAATTGTAAAACTGTATTACAGTATAAGAAATCTTTCTTAATCTCAGTAAAAGCTCCTCTTCTTAGATCATATAGATCAAACATAAGCAATTTTTTCCCATAAGCAATCATCTTCCTCATTTATTAGGAATTCAACAAATATAGCTAATCTGTCTATATTCACCTTTCCAGGAATTTCTCAGACCAGGGAGTGTCCTCTCCTGAATGCATGGAAAGTGTTCAGCTAAGTGTGGGCACTGGCATAAATAAATGATGACATCATAGTCACTAGAGACACTTAAGTAAAATTATACTCTGATTTAACTGTGAAGTTCCTCTTCCAAAATTCCTGAAGAGTAATTATATTCATAATTCTGCTTTACATTTATATCTTGTTTTATCAGGAGTTTCTTTCTAACAAAACAACTGTAACCTTATATGTCCAGCTCACCTACTCTTTCCCCATGCATTTACCAATGCTCAAGACAATCCCTCTCCTCAAATGCTGTGGGACAGATTCTTTTCTATTTACTGCTTCTAAATTTTTGCTATTTTCATTTGAAAACACACTATCAGCTAGAACTTAAGAGAAAAGAAGATCTTTGGAGAGTTGATTATTGTTATTATGGCGTGCTTAAGGCAACAGATCAAGTAATGAAATCATAGCATGGAAAGAGTACATGCCAAGGAGCATCAAGGAGCCTGCCAGCTCAGGGAAGAACAAAAAGAACTTCCCAGGCATGAGGAGACTGGATAGAGTTTGCTGTAACTCAGGAAGTTACTGAATCAGCTAAAGCAAGGAGTCACCTGAAACAGCAGATATTGTTGGGATTTTTTGACTTCCTGTTTGCCTTTCTTAAGAGCTCTAAGTTTGCTCAATTTAAAACCTTAATTTTCTAGTTTTTATTCAAATAAAGTTTGCCTTGTTTGATTTTTTAATTAACCATCAACTTTAGTCTAACTTTAGTTAGAACACTACATAATATAAAAAAAGACTGCCTGATGCAGAGTCCCATCAGGGAGAGAAGACTGCCCTTAGTGCTGTCCCCACCATGGGAGCAAGGAGGGAGCCTTTCACACTGGGATGCTTCACTGCTGTCAGAAGTGGAGCAGTAAGTGTGAAAGAAGGAAAGGAGTGGAAAAATACAAGATATTTTGACTGGTAACAGGCCTCCTCTCCTCCCCACACACCAACTGTCCTCCTGCAGGGAAGACAGGTGCAAAAGAGAACAAACAAAAGAGAATGAGGAGGAAAAGCAAAGAGCAATCAAAAGTGAAATGAAGGATAAAGGAAGACTGGGAATCATGACATTGCTGGTAGCAAAAGAAAAAAAAAAACAGATTAACAGAACTAAACAAAAGGTCTTTCCTTCCCATCATTCAGCTAACTCCATCATCCTAAACTGAATCACTCAAGTTCTAAGTCCCAGAGCAATGAGACAGCTATTGCTCTCATGAGATGGCATGAGAACACCGAAGATAAGTGACAAAGGCTGAAGAAAAATGTTCCACTGCAATTGGAAATGGTATAAAATACACATCACACATCAAAAGAAGTAGTTTTTCCTGAAAAATTGTATTAAAAAAAAAAAAGAAGAACGCATAAATGCTCAACTCCTTAACCCTCAGCACCTGGAAACGGGAAGTGCTTCTTAAAAAGTAATTTCTAATGCCTCTGATCTCCCCATGAAAAACAAAAGTTAGAATGGGCCAATGCTGTAAGGTAAACACAGTTGTTGTTGGTACAACTCCAATTTTAGCTTTCAAATTAATAGTTTACACCAAAAAAAAAGAGTCACAACTGCCTTTTTCATTAACCACTAAGCTTCTCTTCATTTAAGTTTGCAGGACTTGCTGCCAGCTAAGATAGCCTGTACCTCAGAAAGGACATTATAGCTGGAGGGGAGTACAGCTATAGTACCAGAGTCTTTCTTTCCTTTTCTTCAGTACATCAGCCAATATGTCCTCTGCAAACAGACCTGAACAATATGCAACAGCAAGTCAAGTTCTCCACTTCTGCATTCTTTTAGATGTCCTTACTGTACACGTATTTCCCAAAATTGGGAAGAGAAAATGTCAATAATGTAATACATAAAGCCAGGAGAACGTAAGAATTACAATCATGTGGCCAAAAAAATTCTCAGATTAAGAATCTAGGTTGGCATTTTCTCCCAGAGGAGAAATTGCCATATACGAGGAAGCATCAGAACAGAAGGATGTGTCACATGGGGTTCACCAGGGGTCTGTCCTGGCTGCAATACACTCCAGGATTTACACCATGATTCAGAGAGTGCATATTAAATTTACAGATGGCAAGAACCTAGAAGGAAATGAAACTATTACAAAGGAAAAATACTGTGGACAAAAGAAAGAAATTATGCCTGGGAAAAAGAAAACAGAATGCACCCCAACAGGGCCAAGTTGAAGATTTTGTAAGAGCAAATGAACCACACAAATACAAAAGACATACAATTAGAATTCAGTTGTGTAGAAAAGAACCTTAAATGATATAAAATATAAGCTGAACAGAAGTCAACATCAAGCTATAACAGGTTTCTTAAGGTACCAAGAGACTTTTGCATGAGCTAGAATTCAGAATGCAAAATCTGCACAAGCCCTCTGTCCTGCAAGGCATAGCTGTGATACTGCCTGATTCTCAAAATACAAAAGTAAGTAAGTAGGTAAAAATTCAAGTGGGCCAATGGGAAGGAAAGCATAGGAGAGGTTCAAGACCAGTCCCAGGAAACACGGCCCTGGAGGAAACACAAGGCAGTGAGTTTTTGAGTCCAAACAACTTAAGACTAAAACATGACATGCTAACAGCCCTCAAGCACATAAAACAGCACTGCAGGGAGAGATGGAACAGTTAGCTTCCTACATTCATCTGGGAGAAGGGAAAAAAGTTACAGGCTTAGATTCTAACAGCAAACTTTCCACCTCAAGCCAAGAGAAATTTCTGTTGGCAAGAGAAATGAAATGTAAGAATGAACAGCCTGAAGAGGAGGCCAGACAAACCTTCCTCAAAAAAGTCAACTGACCTTGCCTCAGAGAGACAGACTCCACATCTTCCTTGCACCCCCATCATTCTCAGAAAAGACTTAACACCTTGCCTCCCTAAAAGCAATCTGTTTATTATGACCAGCTGGCCTCTTTCACAGATTAAATAACTTTGCCTTGCCCAGGTCAGCACACCAGGCTGCACCTGGCTTGAGAGGCTGCCTCCCCTCTCCCACATCCTGTGCGTGTACCCGGGCTGGCTCTGCTTTCCCTGAGCAAGGCTCTAGAGAGGACACAAAAGCCTTTATGGATGATTAATAGCTACCTTTCAAGGCTTAATGATTTGGCTAAGAAACTACCTCTTATAGATCAGTCAGCTGATCTAGACCTTGGCCAGCTCTCTTTTGCTCTTTCCAGGAGGTAAACAGAATATTCAGCTCAACATCTCTCCTGCTTTCAGTCATTTTTCTCCATTATTAACCACCTATTCAGACAACTATTCCCAAGTTGCACCACTTTACTCAACAGATAATCTCCAGCACAGTTACCAATGGGTAAGCAGAGAAACCTTAAACCTTAATCAAAACAAACTGTCACTGAAGACTCAGAAACAATTCAGGAATTAGTCCTGTTTTACAGTTCTGTGTGTTCTGTTTACCAGTTTTCAGCTCTGCAATGATGAGACTGCATTTTATCTAAGGAAAAACACACCATTTTACTACACATTAGGTAATGTATACAATTCCAAACGGCAGAAGTTCTTTCCTTCTGTTGCTGGAAAAAAAGATGAATAATAATGTTAAAATTAGTTACAGCCAGTATGTGGTAGATGGACTGTTGCCATATGGTGGTTATGTAAATTAAGTGACAAAATAAGGATCTAGCATTTATAAGCAACTTTTGCACACTTCAAAAACCCAGCCTGCCTGTGAAATACCTACAGGCTCCCACTTATGGGAAAAGATTACATCAAAAACGTGGGGGTTTTTTCTGAGACTCTGAACAATTATTTCAAGGAAAACATAGGCCTCTTATTTGCCTAACATGTAAAGAATATCAAGTCCAATCACCACTCCTATGCATTACACAAAGTAGTCTTGTTTTCCAATTACACATCTATTTTCACTCGGTAAAATTATGTCCCAACACCGCATCACTGTGTTGCCTGTCTGGAAAGGTGCCTGGTTGTACTTCGTGGATGACTTAAATGCCCAAACACAGGACAAAGATTGCTCTAAAAGATGTCAAAGCCATCTACTTTTGCTGACTAGATAGGGAATTTAGGACCACCTTTAGGAGTCCTGATACTCCATGTCCCTGTCATTGAAACATAAAATGGGGGGACAGCTGGGCAAGATAATTCCCAAGCATCACAGCTTAGTAAACTTCAAATACGTTCAAGAGGCAGCATTTTGGACTCCAAGTGTAGCTATCATGGAGAAAAGTGTGTACTTAACTTTTTTATTATTTCAGCAGGCAGGGACAATGGGTATACCAAACAGAAAGTTGGATCAAAAACCAAAAAACAGTTTCATTTAAAGCTAGGTCACTATTTTAAAGATTAGTTCTCATTTCTCAGGTTATAATGAAAGCATAGCTCCTGCCATGAAAAATAAAAGTTGAAATTAATTATGGTGTATAACAGCTTCGTGAATCCTTGACATATAGCACAGATTAGATCCCAGACTCCTACTGTCCCACCACACAAAAACATTAGTATTTTTTCTCTACTCATATGCACAGAGGCTAATTAACACAAAATCCTTTTTCCTTACTGAGAAAGTAGTCTTCAGGCTTTATTAGAAGAATAGGAAAGCAATTAACTAAAGATTAAAGGGGCTCCATCTGCATGAAGCATGATAGAAATTGCCAAAAGAAGCAGGAAACAGGTAATGTAACAAAAGAAGGGGGGAAAAGGAGAGAATGAGCAACAGAAGGCTAATATTAAAATCACCACTGGAGATCTTTTTCAGTAACCTGCTGGAAGTCAGCCAGAGGGGATAACTGTAACGTGGGTACAAGCTTAAGCAAAAGTCTATGGACTCTGTTCAGGTCAGATTACCTGATTGTAATGGTCCTTTCCACCCTCACTAATCTAAATTACACATGTATAAAGACAAAAGTGAATACTAAGCACAAAAATCAAGGAAACATTTAAATCTAAGTTGAACTAAAACCCTTACATTATCACAATAGCAAAAGGTACATGTAAAAGGCACTAACTTTATTCTTGATATCTCTAGCCAAGTATTTATCTCTCTATCAGTCTTCACAGGAAGTGCTATGTCTCATAGGGAGTAGCTGCTTAGCATCTTTCTGGAAACAGACTACAGGACAACTCTGCCAAAACTACCATCCTCTTTGATTCTCCTGTCTTAGGGTGACACTGAGTTTGTAACATATAATCTCCTCATACAGATTTCTAGCATGGGAACATTATTTAAAAGCCATACAAGTTGCACAATTCTGACTGAGTGCATCTAACAAGCTATATTCCAGCACAATCTGATGGAGGTGGATGTCTCAACTTATTCATGCAACCAAGCCTTTTGCCATATGACAAATTGCAACTCATCTTAACTGGCTTACTTCTGTCCACACAAAAGTTGGCATGTATCTAAAATTTTCCCTTGCAGCGGTTACTGCAGGATGAGGAAGGGTTAAAAAGGGAGGTATGAACTCATTTGAAGGTCAGTAAGTCTCAGGGGGTCCCAAGGTCCTTGGACATGTACTGCTAGAATTGTCAAAGGTCCAGTCATGAGCACTGATGTTACATTACATGTAGATCTACTTAAAAGTCCATTTAAATGGAAAGATGCAAATGTGAACCACACCAATGAGCATGTTGTATAGCTCCTACAATGCCTTGGATGGATTCATCTGCCTGTAGCCCCATGGCAGACCACATCCAAAAACAGGCACTGTTGTGCACCTCACCACAGCTCACAGCTTCTCAGTGACTGGAGGGAAAGCTGACACCACAGAGCTTCTCAGGGATCATCAAAACCGAAGTGTTCCTTAAGGACAGTGACTAATCCAGTGGATCAGCTGACAATGAAACCATGACAGTGAATCTGGCAGGTGCAGCATCCTGTTAATTCATCTCCGCTGCAGACAAAAATAGCCTGTATGTTGGATGAACAGCTTCTCCCTAATGATTCTATCTGGCCATCACTGATATTACAACTGATATCATCAGAATCACAACAATAGCCCTAAAAGAAGAGCCTATTCTTATATCAATCATCTTTTCTCTTCAGACAAAACAGGCATAGCATCGTCTTTGTTAAAAATTGCACTTATAAGATAGTCTACTTGACTGCTCTTTTTTGCTAAAACAGAGAGATCTGCAAATCCCAAGTGAACAGAAAAGACTGAAAGTTCATGGTGGTACTGGTAACATTTCACTCACCTTAAGAATACATAGACTGCAGTAGGAAAACAATAATCTAGCATTGATGCAACTCAAACACCTTCCTTTGCTGTCAGATGTCTGCTAGAGACATCTGGTTGTTAGGTGCATGCAGTAATTGCAACAGCTGTACAGGGACAAAGCAGGAATGGATAAGAGGATGGAATGATCCTCCAACTAAAATTCTTCAGATGGAGCATACTCTTTATGGAGCTGAAGCTTTAGCTATTTGTACACCTACAAGCTTATAAAGAGCAATTTATATGACCTGGTTGAAAGAGTCTGTCTGCAAGCAGACGTAAACAAAAGGCCAAATGAGGAAAGGCATTCCTGGGAATAGCAAATAACACATCTTTCCTTTTTCTCAGAAAGGGTGACAGTGTCAAGGAAGTTGGTTAAGCTATTGCATTAGTTGCAGCTGCTGCAAGCAGTGAAAAGCAGAGGTATAGCAGGAACACCCCAGGAAGCTGCACAGGAGAAGCCAGGACCTGGAGTGATCATGACACCAGTGAGCTAGGAATCTCCTCAGTGACTCAATGCACCCTCACAGTACCCATGCAGTGCTAAGTTTTGGTGTGCAATTTAGGCATTCAAGACTTCTGGATGTTCAGAATTGCAGATACTATCACTGCAGAGAGCTCGTTTGCAGCAAATCCATCATTTCACATAAACAGTAAACTGTGCACTGTGTGGATCCAATAAATCTGACCTAAAAATGGCTACTCAGTGCTTACACATGTGAATGGGTCCACAGACAACAGATTGGCACCGACACGTCCAATCATGGATGTCCTGAAGAGGTGTCTGATTTGACTGTGTATGACAGAATAACCAAGCTCATTGCAGATGTTTTAATTAGTATACATACACATTTCTTTCCAGGCAGAATAAGAAGCTGTGAAAATGAGGGGCTCTGCTGTGGCGCTACTGGCTTTAGCCATCATCCAAGACACAGGATAGTCACTATACTGTATGCTGACCTGCATATGCCTCATTATAGTTACCAATACCTATTGTATTCCCTGCAGTTACTGCTCAGAATATGATATGCTGAGATATTTTCAATTTCAAAGAAGAAAAAATAAACAACAGTAACAACAACAACCACCTCAAGACAAAATAATACACCAAAACCACTCAAATGCTCATTTGAAAAACACAATAACTGCTTTTCAATTAATATTATTCTCTTTCTTTTGGCAGAAGTTTGTTAACTTGAAATTAGGCAGTTGTCTATACCAAAAGTATAAAAGAGATGGTATCTATGTGTAGACATGACCCATGTTTCTCCTTTCCAAACAGTAAGTTAGGGAATAAAATAGGGTTCAAGGTCTGTAAACAACACAGTTAACAGATGCTAAAAAACATAACAATGCAGACATTTCTATTTATGATGTGTCTTCCACAATTCCCAAGATAAAGTTTCTGCATTTTAAAAGGTAGAGGTAATTTTGTGTTCAGCATTTTGCTTGTTAAATAGAAAGGTAAGTTAAATGAAGCTTAGAGGAAGTGAAAGACATTAGGAAAGTACAATTCCTCTCTTGATATTCAGTAGGGGACTAAATAACAAAAAAAAGAGCCTAAGTGCTATTGAGCCACGTAGGGTTTTGATGTACTAATTTTGAGAGAGCATCTTGGTAGATGACACCTAATCCTGCTACAGTGCATTGTCCCCAGCTATTCCACAGCCTTGGGGATAAAGAGCAAGTGCAATCAAGCAAACCTTAAGTCTTCATCCTTACAAACATCAGATTTCAAATGTCACAACCTACAATCTGCTTACAGAAATCACATCAATGGTTCATTCCTCTGTCAAAGGCCTAAGGCCAAGCTTTCCACAGTAAGCTATCTTCGCTTATTGAATCTCCACCTCCGTTTCCAAGGATGTGCTTAGGGAGGAGGCCGTGCCAGAACTGCCCGTGGGTTTGCCCTGTCCCAGGTCCCTGTCCCGGGTCTCTGCCGGTCTGAGGCTGCCTGCTGCCATCTGGCGGCAGCTGCGCCCGCCCAGCGCTGCTCATCGAGCCCGACACAGCCAAAAACAGCCAAACAGAGCCAAACACAGAGCCAAGCAGAGCCAAACACAGCCAAAAACAGAGCCAAACAGGGCTCCATGAGCAATGCTTGGCTCCAGAAAAGGAGCGAGGTGTGCTCCAGGCATTGCTGGATTTCCTTGGAACTCACTCCCCACCGATATCCAGGCTCACTTCTCAAAAGCCAGCGCAAACCTGAAAATCCTTATTCCTCACCAACCCTGAGCTGCCCCCACAGAAAGGGTTTCTTTCTGCTGCTCTGCTTGCATCCTCCATTCTAAAAGGGAGATTTCTTCCAGGCTCAGGGTCTTCTGACTCCTCTTCCAAAGTCTCCCTGGTCCAGGGAAGAGGATGTGGCATTATAGTAGTGTACAGTCAAGCTTAATAGTAACCATAGCCCTACTGCCCTTCCTGTCCACACACAAAACACTTGCTCAAAGCATTTCAGTCTTTACACCAAGGCAAAGACAAAAATTGTTTTTTAAGGCTGTGAATGCTGCAGTAATTGTCCTGTTCCTCTCATATGCACTTAGTATAAGGCAGTTCAAACAAATGCACCAGCCGTACGAGTCTTACCATAGTTACTTTGTTACTCTTATTAATTTTACTTATAGATTCATTTCTTTTTGCTTCAAAGTTAGAAAGTGTAGCTCCAAAAGCAACAAGCCCCTTTGGAGAAGAGAAACTAAGCATTGGTAATGATTTGACTTTAGTTACACGTTACCTTCAACCTGTCCAAACAACAATTTAATGACTAAGGAGAAAACAATCCAAAAGCACCAAACCTTACATGAAAAAAAAAAAAAACCCACGAGAAAAATAACATTTCAAGTTCAGGCACACAAAAATAGTGAGAAAATAGGTCTGGACAGGGCCTGAAGTTCTCAAGCTATTTATCAGGTGTCTATTGGAGCGAGAGAAATATTACTTCTGGCAGCTGTTTCTCTAACCTGTTTTTAAAGGCATAAATATAAGAGGATCCACATTGTTCCTGCCTGGATCTTTTCCTGCTCTGCCTTGTCTTTTTCAAAACCACCGTCTAGAAGACTCCATAACCAACCTGAAATCAGTAGTGTTTGTATCACCACATCCTCCAGAAAAAAAACAAAACAAAAAAAAGGAAAACCAACAAAAACAAACTGCCCACCAAAAACACTGACCCAACACTATCAAACGCAAAGTGTTTTCAAAGCAGCTTTCAAAACAGAAACAAACAAGAAGTTCTACTTCAAAAATTAAGAGGTTAAAGAAGCTAACATGATAAGAACATAGATAATTCAGCATAACTCAACCACAGCCAAACAGTAAAATATTAAAAATTAAACTGAGAACTACATAGATGAGTAATGGAAACACAGAAACTACAGCAAGCACCTTCCACAAGGGAAGAGACTTTTTATGAAAGAGTAAGAGAATTGTCTTGTAGCTGTGCTAATGTAGCTATCAAAGTTACATAGTTTTATCCTTTCCTCCTTTAACAGAACCTTACTCACATATTAAGCCTTACCCCTCAAAAACTCTTAAAAATATATTAGGAATTCTACTACTCTTGAATCATATTGTCCTGCATTATACTGGAGTAGGAAAACAATCTACTGAGGTGAAAAAATTAGCCCTAAGACAGAAAACGATGCAGCAGTCTTAGTCTGTTACCAGCCTTGTTCTGAAGCCAAGAATGCGAAGTTTGCTGGCCATTTCCAACCACTGTGGGGTTAGTCCGCAGCTCTGCAGGCACTCAGTTTCTCAGTACATTTCTCCAAGATAAAATTTCTTTCTGAAAGTCTCAGTCAAAACATAACCGAGCGAGTACCTGACTCTGCATTGCTGCAATCAGTTACTGGCCTTAACATTTACAGGAGATAAAACAAGGAAAGGAAACATCCCATCACTGCACCCAGGCAAGGATAACTGTAAACTAAAAGACATTTGAAAATAACTCTTCAAAGTGGAATAACTCCAGTATCACCTTGAACAGTAGAAAAGCAAACTCTGAGGTTAAAATCATGAAAAAAAGATAATTAACAGCAAATGCCAGTACAATTTGAGGTGTTTGTATATTGTTATACTGCAAAAACAATGACTTGCACAAATTGAACTGATTCCAGCCTGAGCTTCAGGAAATCATTGCCACTTAAGAAAACAGTCCCTTGAATCTTTTAATTGTTAAACACCACTTTTACAATGCCTAATTTGTTCAAATATGCAAGTGTTCCTTGAGAAAGAAAAGGGCAATATTTATGTACAGAGATTTAATAAAAAAGACCAAAATCTCAATCTCTTCAGTTCTGAGCAAGGTCAAGAAAGTCCTGCACCTTGTTTTCCTCACTTATACCAATGGGAACAAGTTCTCTGAAACAGTATGGACACCTGATCTT
The DNA here is from genome assembly GCA_025920805.1 of Petroica traversi. Classification (NCBI taxonomy): domain Eukaryota; kingdom Metazoa; phylum Chordata; class Aves; order Passeriformes; family Petroicidae; genus Petroica; species Petroica traversi. Next base: position 26,050,022 of record JAHLSL010000009.1, read on the forward strand.
AAGCCTTTTCAACCCAGGCATCACCTGATCTACATTGAGCAGAGAAATGTCTCATTGAATTTGGAAAGGCATTACCACTTTTAAACCTGAGACAAACCACTGATCTCATTATCTGCCAATATCACCAATGTATTGATGGAAAATGCAGCTTTACACATTTAAAGGATGATGCACCCATTTCAGGCCTGTAAACTCTGAGGCTGTTTCTTCCAAGAAAGAGTAGCAGTTGAAATTTAGGTGCATGTTATGATGGAAACTGATTACAATTTACAAATCTGTTTCAGTTGAAGATTCACCCCACCTGCCTTGCCACAAGACATTAACTTCAAACAATCCCTTTGTCTGCTGCAAGTCACAAGCTGAGAGCTGTAAAACCACAACATCCTGGAGAAGAAAACATCTGAGCAACAGAGTGAAAAAAATGTAAGCACATATACACACGAGATCTTCTGCAAACCCCGGACTGTGCTTTTTGGTCTCTGCTCTGCCACTCAACTCTTTCAGATAAGATCAACAGACGTGGAAGATCATCAAAGCAGACTGAGCTGACTCCTAGGCTCAAAGCACTTAAGTAATGTGAAAGAGCAAATACAGCTCAGCCAAGAGAGCTGAACCAGCTAGCAATGGAAAGGCTTATGCTGAGATGTACAGACCCAGTACATCTGAGTTGCCTTAGATTGAAACAGCAGGAAAGCATCAAAACAAAAAAATACCACTATTATCAGATGCTAACAAATTTAGTGCAGTGGATTATTGACACAGAGAACCTCAATCCTATCTATAACTGAGGCAAAACCACCATAAAATCATTTCAAGAGTAGTATTAGAACAAGATGAAAAAGCACATTCTCCTCACCCATCCATACTTTGTAACAACCATGACAATACAGTTCATGGCAATGCATTGAAACAATACACAGCTTCATCTGTTTTGCAGAAAAATGTATTTGGTCTATGTGCTATCAAAGCCTAGGGTGATCTTCACCTCCCACTAAGTCAATGATATTGTTTTCTCATTTGAGACTTTACTTCAAGAATACAACACTTCTACTAAGATTACCAGTATCCTGGTAATACCCAAAGGGATGAATGAGCCCAAACAACCCCAGCTTTTCAAGTCACATTCCCCTTTGACTCTCTGAAATTACTACTTTAAGATTGTAACTGATGGAAACTGTCAAGCAAGTTCCCTAAAAAAGGAAACTAAAGTGTACTCCACATCATTCACTTCCCCTCTGATGTCCTTTTAAAGATGAGCTGAGAACCTTTATTTCCAGCCAGCAGTTCCTCCTGCAAGTCTCCTCATTGGTACAAACACCATAGCTTCTCCATTAATAAAATCATTGAGGGCCCCTTCTTCTCCACCCATTACCCTCCAAACAATACACTGCTCTGCCTTTGTGATTAACCAAAAGGTTAAATACCTTTGTGGTTGTATTTCACTATTCAGCAAAAGGGAATGATATAAAATACCTACCCACATAGTTCTTTCAGCCACCACTCAAAACTGGCCTCGTTTTCTATGTACTTCAAGCACCTGAAGAACCAGTTACACAAATCCTTCTTGCTGTAGATTTAAGTTCATTCCAAGAGAATCCATAAAAAACAAATGGTGGTAGTGACCATCAACTATCTAAGTTACAAATTTCTTTATTCTCCTATAAAACTGTGGAAACTACATACTACAAGGACTTCAAGCCTGACATTTCAGACAGAAATGCAACATTTCAGACAGAAAAGACAAGTAAAACATCAAACCAGAAAGCACTCCAAAAATAAAGATGAAAGAAATAAAACCAGGAACACCAACAATCTCAGATGAGAGACAATGAAAGAAAAGAAAATTCTGAGACACACACCAGGATATTAGCCTTTAGCAAGCTGGTACCACCAGTAAGATTCCCTTGTTGGTAATGTAAGAGTTCATGTTCCTGAAAGCTAGCCCCTCAAGCCTCAGCATTAGAAGATATGTATCACTTTAAAAAAAAAAACCAAAAAACCAACCCAGACTTGCATACAAAATGTTTAGATTATCCCAAACGTTTTCTGCAAAATATCTCACATTCACTCTAAATAAAAAACTCTTTTAACAAGACTCAACATTCATTCTGAAGGTCCACAAAAGAGACTACATTTGTCTTTGGCCAGTGGAAGTGAAACAAGCCAAACCAATGTGCCCCATCAATGATGCGAGACTGCATCTTAATTAAAAATTCATATCCTGTGTCCTGGTGAGCAGGAAGCATACCTTTGATATAGGAGTAACTTCATCTTCACATATTTCAAGATGCAGATTGCACACTTACCCAGAATAGAGAGCAGAAACCACAAGGATAAACTGGGAAATGAACAGTTATTCTATCCCTATGTTTGCATTTTAATTTCCCATTCTTAATCTGCAGGCACTCAGGAACATGACTTTAAATCCATTTATATTAATAGCCTAATGTCTTCTTTTATAAATGAATAAACAATAGTTATGGCAGTTCTTTTTTTATATTCAACTGCGAAAATAAGGAACCTTCAGCAGCCATCAATGTTATTCCCAATGGAAAACTAGGTGATTCTATTTTTTTGAAAAAAAATCCCAGCATAGCCTATCTTCCTCAATATTTTGTTCTAAAAGGGTAACAACAACAAGTGTTCCTCAGTTAAGGAAGAGATTCCTTTACAAGGAACAAGAGGCCAGTATCTACAGTATTTTCCAAAAATACAGCAAGGGTTGACCACCAATGTGAAGTGCTCACTCCACAAGTGCCAAATTTTTAATAAAAAAAAAAACATTTATTACATCAGAATATTACAAACAACTAGCTTCAATGATCAACAAATAAACTTTACAAAAAGCAAACAATGTAATTTCTGATTGTGGAGTGACAGATATCCCAAGTTTACAAACATATCATCTTTTTGTTTATGCCCACTTAAAAATCATTTCCAGTCTGCTTTATTTTCCATCAAATACAGTACATTTATCCAAACAAAAACATGTACATTCAATATAGAACATTTTGAGCAAAGCTACAATCTTAGTTCCCATTCACAGTATTTTTAGTGCAATGCACTAACAGGGCCAAATAGTTCTCTATCCATAAAAGCATTTTTACTCCTGATCTTGTGATCAACATTTAGATATATTTTATACAAAAAAAGTATATATGAACACGAGGCACCTCCCTAAGTAAGGGAGCGAACCGATATAAAAAACATGGTATTTCTGCTGATGTACAATACTTTTCAAATTGTAGCAATTTGACACAAATCACTAAACAAAATATTTTCTAAAAGGTAAAAAATAAACAAACAAACAAAAACCCCAAAACAAACCCATGATCGCATGAAACCTGCCAAGAACTTCATAATGGTAGGCATGCAACTGTTTTACTACAATCTTGATTAAATGGTTAAGAAAAAAGTATCTAAAACATTTTCCAATTACACAAAGTCAAGTGCTACCCATAGTGGTCATTTACGATTTTGAGAGAAAATATATTTTGAGTTTCTCCTGAACTATCCTCCCTTTTCATTAATAGTTAATGAAATAAGCTAACATTGTAAGTGGTTGTGCACAGATTGTCTATAATACATCAGCAAATATTCACTACCTTCATATTAACATTAGTGTGTTGATCTTTCAAAAATAAACTGAAAAAATAAACTGCAACTATCATTAAAGTGCTTGTGTATAACTTTTTTTTAAAAATTAAAGAATAGAGGAATGTGGATATTCTTGTAAACTTCTAGATGTTTATAAAGTTTTCCTATGAACCACATATGGAAAAAAAAGGAGGTCTTTGAAGCAACTTCAGCACAGTGAAATTCAGAATGTCCTTGAACTGGGAAATTAGTCGGTATGAACAAACTGAATTTATGGCAAATACTAAAAATTAGTAGAATTCAGCCAATAAACACTACATTGTTTTCTCTTATACATTCATTTGTAATAAATTTAAAACAGTATATAACACAACATTTACCAAAGTAGGATATCACATCAAAGTCTGAGCTGTCCATCAATTAGCACTACCAGGGAGGACCAGTATGCACGGTGAGTTTTCTGAAGATGATTTCCTAAATGAGGAAAAACCACCTTCTTCCAAAGCTGCTGTTCATTAACTTGTCTCTGGTGTACTCTTTTTCAGTTTCAGGAAGTTTGCTCTATACTGTGTCAAACTACAACTGCATGGAGGTAACTGCTAATTTTTAGAACCATGTGCATTTCATTTCAACCACTTCAGTGTTTTGGGAAGTGGTACTGTCCTACAAGCAGTCTGAATGATTAATATAAGAAAATAAAACAGCTTATGAAAATATTCCCTCCTTATAGTACCATTATCAAGAATTAGTAGATCCAACAACAAACTAAAGTCTTTTTCATTCAAATGAACTTCAAACTTTCCGAACATCACTTGAACCTATCTGAAGAGAAATGAGAATAAATTAATACTTTTGAGTTTATCCATATAATTCTGTTTTAATCTACACAACATAAATAATTTATAAGGCTAAATTCTTAATTCTTATTCAAAATGCAGAAACCACTCCCCCTCTAGAATTCAGCATAATTCAGGGTTCAACTCAGTTCATTTCTAAAGTTCTGTCTAATTTGGCCAGGATTTGTTAGAAAGTCACAAAAGCACCACATGGCAATTTAACATAACTAGGTTATTCACTGTGAAAGCTGAACTAAAATCAAATCACCTCCTGGAAAATAGCATTTCAGAGTTGAAATATAGAACAAGGCACATATATTTCATTTCCTCTTTACCAAATGTGCTAGAAAGATCATCCTGAACAAGGATACTAAAAACTCCTACAAGTATCACTACAGTCTCTATTTATTTCATTTTTGTACAATCCCCAACCTTCAGCCATCAGTTGGTTATTTTAAAATACAAACTGACTGCATACAAATATTTTCCTTTTTAAAAGGTCCTTTAAAAATAGGCCACCTTTAACATGAAGGCTATTGAAAACTGGGTATCTACAAATATAAACCCTCAAAGTGTAAAAAATTCCCAGAGTACCACATAAGTAGAAGTTTAGAAAATTCTTGGCCAGACTTAAATACATTTTGATGCTTAAAGCAAAAACTTTGATAATATTTGATCAATTTAAAAAACTAAGTGACCACAAGTCTCCAAACTCAGGCTTAAATAAATAAGCTTTAGAAGAATGAAATTCTAAATTTGATTCCTTCAAAGGTGTTTGCAGGCACCTAACCCTTAATGATTTTAAATCAAAGCAACTAAGTAACCAAATTACATTAAAATAACTGTTCTATGCACTTCTGTTGACAGTTTCTAGGCAATACACATTAAAATAAAAACTTAAATTCACAAATGCTAATTTCAATAAGTTCATAGAGATTTTTCTGTTATCAGCTTTTATTTTAGTACTTTTAGTACTTCTTCAAGTGGTCACAGCAAAGTTAATTAAATGAGTTAAGTTATTCAGATCAGACAAAATTACTGTTAATTTTAAAAAATTACTATTTTAAAAATATATGTATATTAGTTTGATTACAACAGACGCCTTAAGACACTTTAAAGAGTTGACTTAAAACAGTTAAATCTACATTCCATTTTCCTACAATGACAAATTTAGATTTTAACTCTTTTCCAAAATGCTAAAAAAAAAAAAAAGAAACAAATTTGACATCTCCTTTTGCATTTAAGCCACTAAACCATAAAATCTATGGGAAAATGTGTTTTCGGCATAGCAACAACAGTAAAAGAATTGCAGTGGTATTGTTGGGTTTTTTGGGGTTTTTTTAAGGAAAAGAAAAGAAAAGAAAAAAAGACAACAAAACACTTTTTCTTTTTCCTCACCAGACAACAGCTTTAGATCTTGTACTTCTGCCTTTGGTTTTACTTTCTTCAGGTGAATGAGATACATTTGCTTTGTGGGTTTTCTTATGATGTTCTAGAAAAGCTTTTCTGGCAAATGCTTTCCCACATTTATTGCAGCGGTGCAGAGAAAAGTTTTTTGTTACTTTTACTTCAATGCCAACATCAGCTCCTTCATACTTTTTATTGGGAGAATTAGAGGTGATATCCTGCTTTGAACCAGTCTGTTTCGTTTCATCCCTCTGAGAGCCTCTTTTTGTCACCTTATTTAGAACAAGATCAATTGGCTTCTTTATTGCTCTTATTTCTAAACTGGCAGTTATTTTCCCAAGGTAGCGTGGCGATTTTTTATGAACCACAGTGATGTGTCTTATCACATCGCGCTTGCGGCGCGTCTCGTAAGAGCAGAGTGGACACCTGTAGTATTTAACATAAATATTATTCCCATCTGTGTGTAATTCAATGTGTTTTGTTAAATTTTGTTTAGAAGTAAATTGGCGCTTACAGAGTTTACAGTAAAGCTGCTTGAAGTCAAAGCCAGCTGAAAGTTTTGGCTTCCTGGTTTTTTGCTGGCCACCTGCAGCAGATGCATTGGTTGATTTAGGAGTTGATTTAGTGGTTGATTTGCAGGTTGATTTACTGGTTGATTTAGAAGTTGATTTAGGGTTTTCAGGGTCCTGTTTCACCTTATTTTTCTGTGCTGACGGTGTGTTCTTTTTCTCATTTGAATGATTTGTTCCCTTTAATTCATTCTGTGGAGAAAGCGCAATGGAAGGGGGTGAAGGTTCTACAGAATCTGCTGGTTCAACTTTTATTTCTGTGCCATTGGTAGCATTGTTGGGTCCTTTCTCTCTTTTAGAGTTCTTTCCAGAAAGAGTTATCTTGTGAACAATTTGCATATGCCTTTTCAGCATTATTTGTGAACTATATTTTCTCTTGCACAGAAGGCATTTGCATGCACTTAAATTGTATTCAGCCTTTGAAGACGACTTTTGTTTTCTGGTCTTAAAAGATTTTTTAGCAGAAACTGTATCCAAGAACAAAGGTTGCCCAGGCTTTGTAGCTATATCAGGAGTAATGGAATCCCTTCTTAATCCTCTATGAACTTCATCAAAATGCCTCCTTACATTGGCTTTTGTGGCAAATGATTTATAACACACAGGACAACTTCTACCTAATGTTACAAGAACATTCTTATTTCGTCCTTTTGCAGAGCACTGGTTTGGTTTCTTTTTTGTTTCTATGTACTTCTTTAGTTCTTCCATCTTTTTTTTGTGTACTTTTCGAATGTGCCGGCGAACACTGCGTCTTGAATGAAATTCCTTCCTACAGAGGCAACAGATCAACTGGTGGCCATAATCCGAATTATCCAGAGAGTCCAAGTCAGGATTTACTGCTGGTGGCTGTTCTTCAGGAGTAGATATCACCTTGTTTGTATCAGGATCAGGAGGAGGTAATTCTACAGTCTCGCCAGCTGGGACTGGGGCTGGAGCTGAAACAGTCTTGGGTTGCTCAGTGCTGGGTTCCTGTATTTGTGCTGGAGCTTGATCAGGCGTATGGCTACTTTCCGTGTTCTCATCTGGGCTATCAGTCCTTGACACATATTGAAATACAGCATTCTGATTAGTTTCTATAGGTTCCAATGTAATGATATATTCTTGCTTATCTACCCTTGGATAGATTGCTTCAAGAAGGTTATTTATGGCTTGACTCTGCTTATCTTTTGTATCTGGGAGGCCTGTGAAAAGAGGAAAAGGTATTTTTAATGATTTTAAAAATATTTTTTAAATAATTAATGAAATTAAATCATTTCCAGTTATTTAAATTTTAAAGTAGCTTTTAACCGCTATGCGAATTCAGTCTTCAAATTTCCACAAATCCTCTTTCGTACTCTCTGAACATTCAAGGGCTTTGAGTAATCATTACAAGTTGCCTTTTTATTAAAAGCCAACATCGGAAATAACCCTCCTGGCATGCTCATGTGAAAGCCACCTGAACTAAAAATTTGTATGACTGGAATTAAGCTGGTTTTTTAAAAACTGTATCAATTGCAAAAACAACATCATTCGACTGAGCTTGTTCTGCAGGTGTGCAACTAAGCCTGAAGTATCATTAGAAACCCATTTTCCTACTGAGGGATACAGGCACTCTAATAAAGGAGCCTAATTCTGGAAATAAGCTCTTCTCTGTGAATTCTGAACAATCCTTACCCAAAGAATGAAACATCTGTGTAACCTGAGCATTGCATGAAGACATAAGTAGATAATATTTTACAGGTCTTAGTAATATTCTCTTTTTAAATGCCAAATTAGTTCAATGCTCTTGTTCCCTGTGTGACACTCAAAGCATCTGCACTGGCACAACTAAGAAGCTGGGATCCTACAGCAAAAAGGTGAGGCACTGAGATGACACAGTTCAAATTATTGTGGATAATTTTAAAGATGCGGGTCCTGGTAACAGCTAATTAAAAACCCACAGTCAGAGCTATTCCATTCACACACTCAGCAATATATGGAAATAAAAAGGGGAAGAAGGAATAGAAAGTATTAAGAGTGACAACTAAAAGGCTAGATGTATAAACTAGCTATCTAATTATTATATTGGCATGGCTCTTGGTTGTTAATTCATGTAACATCATTGCAGTAGCTTCTTCAACAACATAAAAGTGATCTACCTATGGTACTACAGAAATTTAATTCCACCTAGACTTATTTGCATTTTTGTTTCAGTTATCTTTGTGTAAATCGTAAAGAAAGATAAGTTTTTCAACTTCACATAGGTTTATCAAACATTTAAATTAATAAGACTTACTATCATCCATCTGAAGACTTGGAGGACAATAAAACTTTTTATGAGTAATTAAATTTGGTAATCCTCTGAAGAGACTCCGACACAATTTGCACTCAAAAATGGTGTCCACATCTTTTAATAAGATATGTTTAAGTTGTTTTGTTCCTGTAAAAAAAAAAAAATATTACACTTAAGGAAGGCTTTCTGTTCATCTCTTAATTCACATCATCCCATGAAAGTGGAAACACTTTAGACCATGAATAATTCTAACAGCATTTTATCTTTTGTCAATGCTACTTCATTTGTACTGTAAGTTTATGATATATGCTCCAAATTTCACTGTGAAGACAAGACTAGGATGAAAAAAACTCCTCAAGGTTTACACACATTACCATTTACAGAGAAAGTGCAAGGATTCACAATAAAAACTAACACCTAACATTAGAAAAGAGTTCTTACTACAGTGTTTGGATGTTGCAATACAATTGCCCAGCAGGAAAGAAGAAGCATTTAAAGCATAAAAATTAAAAACCTAGAGCATTTAAAGAAGCCTTAGTATTTTTTCTTCAGGTTTTTCCTACAATGCTAAGAAAACAAGACATATACAGCTATTTCACATAGAAATAGCACCCGGTAAGGCAAAAAACTGAAGCATAAAATAGAGCAAAGAGAAAAACTAAAAGGTCAAGAAATGTTCCTTCATGTACATATCTGACCCAAGTCCAAGATGATGACACTTAGGCGAGTTGGTAGAAATGCAGGCATTATCTCAGCCTGATCAAAGGAAAATACAAACAACTTAAATCTGAAAGATCTCTACTAAAACATAGAGAGCATGATAAAATATGCCAACTTTCCAGACTATTATGCATTGTATACAAAGATAGTTAGATCTAGCATTGTTCATGTACTCCTGTGATTTTTTTTACACTTCAAACTTTAGAGTTCATTTCTCACCTCATGGAAACAATGAATGTAAAGCCTAAAATTAGCAATAGATTACTAAATTATGCTTATCCCCTCCAAATTAGAAAAGAGCACTAACCAACCAAATTCAGCCAATTTATCTATCTTGATTTTTCTTAGAATTTAATTAATCGAAACTAATCCAACAAGCAAAAATATAATTAAACTGGATCATGAATAAATAATATCAAGCACCTATGGAACAGCAGCAGCAAGGCAATATTCAAGCTGAACTACAAGGTCAAGTGTTCTGTGTCTCATCACACTTCTCTTAAGAATTCCTTTCAAAGATCAAAGAGTCATACTGCAGAGCTATTTTCTATATTAAACTTCTTAAAATATTAATAATTTCATAATAGGCAATATTTCTTCAATACAAATGAAACTTAACAAGAAAAATTCTGATTTCTTGGTGCAATAGTAGTACTACAAAGCTTTTTACATCTGAATTTTAACAGTTCCTTAAAAGTAGCATCCTAACTTGACCATCTGAGGCTACCACAGTTTCTGTCCCCTCCTATGCCTTCCCAGGCCATATCTCACTGCTCTTTTGAGTGTCACTAACCTCACCTTTATCTGACCTGCATTTTTACAAACAAACTACTAGAGAAATATTTAGATATAACAACCAACAAAAACTGTACAGAGATTCCCCCAAAAGCAAGCTGTTTACTCAGATCTCACCAACCAACATTTGAATTCCTGTATATAAAGAAAAACCAGCTGAAAAAAACTGAAGACGCTCCATGTAGATGAAGTTCTTGTGAGATATCAAACTATAATTCAAACAAAATGCTTCCAATTTGGTGAAAGTACAAAAAAACCAGAATTCATCCATGCTGTTCATGCATGCCCTAGCCACAAACCTCCCTCTCCAAAAGTTAAAAAAAAATTCTACACTATTACCCAGTCAAGGTAAAGGACACACAGGTTCCTCATTCTCTCTCCTGTTATACTGGTATTTCAGTCTCCTGTTCAGACCAAAATATATTTTTTTTCTAATACAAATTACTGGATTTAAGAATTACTGGATGAGATTAAAGGATTTATGACATACTGGAGATCATACTATATGACAGCATAGTTACTCTGGATTCAAATAATCTTTATGCAACAGTGAAGGTTTTCACTGATGGGAGCAAAGAAAAATAATTGATCCTTTTTAATTAAACTGCAGACATTTAGGAACTTCTAGAAACAGCAAAAAAATTTAAAACACCCACTGGTTTTGTGGACGCAGCAGGAAGAGGAAACAAAATCATCTCCTTACTCTTCACCAACTGCAGACTGTGGCAACAAGTCAATCTTCTGCCAGCATATGCTGCCTTCAGCTTACTGAAGACTTACTGAAGTCTTCTCTATGTTATAGTTACATCTAATTGTATATTGTGATGGTAATGTAGGTGATACCTTGTCAAATTCTGCTAATATTTTAAGTGTTGATGGCAGAGTAACATCAAAGTCACAAGAAATCGGTAGAGAATACCGGTCATAAATATCCCTCTCAGAAATACCCAAGATTATGCCTTCTGAAAGCAGTTTCTTTTTTAGGAAAACAAATAGATTCAAATTCACCTTTTATTCTTAATGCTTTGAATGACAGAAGCTTTTGATAAAATTACTTAAACAGTCATGTACAATACTCTGTCTTAAATCTCTACTCCTTTACCACAAGAATCAAACACTCTTTCCATAATGAAATGTTTCTTGCTCCAAACTAGCCAGTAAAATCTTTGTCTAAATTGTCCTCTTGCCTTTTGTCCAACCTCCCTCCAGTCCAAGTGACTGATGATATCAAAGTAAGCTATCAATTTAACATCTGCCATTGAGGACAATCTGCAAGTAGCTCAAAGTACCTGCAACTAGTTTGTGCTATTCCCAGCAGATATTCCATTAATCTGCTTCAAGCTAAAGTAGCCTGTCACGCATATCTGAGGCCTCAAGCAATCTCAACCCAACTAAAAAAGGTTATTAATGGATAATCTCACATCCTGTTTTTGTATTAAATTATTGAAATGTTAGTGGACAACTTAAATATTGTGCCCTTTTACAAGACTCAGACCAGACATGCATCTCATTGCACAGCAGAAGTGTTTTTATACATGACACATTTCATATATTTAAAAGCCGTACGTGAAAAAAAATCTAGATACAGATAGTAGCACTAAAGACCGAGAGTTGTGAAAATTAACTCAGAGTGTAGAAATAGCTTGAAAACAGTGAAGGTTTCAATTCTCCCTGGCATGCCTCCCCAAATGCTTAGTTGTTCATCGTTATGCATTGCAACTCCACAAAACAAACAAGAAACACCTTAAATGTAATATGATAAAACAATTTAAGACGTCCAAGATAAAAGTTTTTCTTCGCCTCAGGAGTTTTATGATGAACTCATTGATAATAGCAGCAGAAATTGCACAAAGCAGAACAACAAACTTAATTTTTAAGGTTCTTGAAGGATAATTACACAGCAAGATCTCTATCTTCATTACTTTCTAGGAAAACCCTTATTAAAAGAAATACCTAATTCCAAAAATCTGCAAATATTTTGCAAATATGCAAAAAGTCATTGAATAAACGTAACTCTTGGAACAAGGTAATGAATTTCTTAAGACAGAGGCATGGTTTCATACCTGATCGAAAACACTCAATGATTTGTTGAATACCAGATTTTGATGTTTGCAGAGGCTGCTGCAATAAAGGAGGATCACCAGGTTCCAACAGATGCACTGAAATACATAAAAGGATAATAAGCCATTAGAAAACACTCAGGTGAAGTCTGTAATTTAGGAAATTTCCATACCCACAATGAACTAGCTAAAAAGAACAGCCAGACTACAGTAAAAGTAGCCTTACTCTAAAACTTTCACCTATTTTGAATTAAAAAACAGTCAACACTGAATTTTCCAGTCATGATACCTTCTGACTGTTTGCTGTCATTTTGACCACCTAAAAAATGTGTATTCAAAGCCACATGTAACAAACACAGAAACATACAAATACATAAAACCGAATTAACACTCTAGAAATGTTCATCAATTAAAGTAATTCCCCAGAACAATCTACTTGACTCCCATTGTTAAAACCAAATGACATGTACAAAAGTGCACTACCAAATACTGTACAACCAGCATTACAAAATACTTCACAGCATAGTACATGACTTCAGTGTTGCCAGTATGCACCTAAACACTGAAGCCAAATTTAAAGTAGCAATGATCAGAAAAAAAGCACAAGCATAGTTACATAGCATATGCCAAAAAAACCCCATCATAGTATATTTAACCACAAACACTACATTCAATAAACTCTTCAGGTTCAAATAAATTGATGAGGGAATACTTTATTTTTGAAGTTTCATATCACATCATATTCTTTGTAAAAGTTACTGAAACTTAAACACATATTAATCAGGGTTTTTAGCCATTCCAATATGCGGTATTTATGTGCATGAAAATTAATAGCATTCCACTGCTGTATATAGAAATGATAATTAAGCTTTGCCTAGAGGGAAACCCAAATTTGCAGGAATAAGAACACTTATTGAAGCATGTGATTGCAAAATCATTAGTTAGGTCTTCTTTTGCATTTTTTGTTGACTAAACAGCCAGGTTTGTACTTCATAAACTGGCTCCCACCTAAACTATTTGGTTTGATTTTTAACCCCATTTTAAGGTTTTCATTTCTAAATGAAACACTGAGATCTCTAAGAAATTTATTTTTAATAAAGGCCAGCTGAGACATAGTATAAAACTAGAGAAAATAAGTGCAAAAAGACTAAAATTTGACAGGAATGTTGAGCTAAAAGGTGAAAGGTTTTAAATAAATTCCAGCTGAAAAGAACATCAGAAAACAAAGCACTGTGAAAAAGGACAACAGAATGAACACTCCACCCAACTATCCTGGCCCCATAATATACTATTATACATACAAAGACATAACAGCTATGACAAATCAACTAATCATTTGGGGATCTCTAACACAATGACATATTGTATTCTTCTAGCCTACTCCCTGCACTTCAAAATAAAACATTTTTGTTTGTATACAGCCTCTAATATGCATGTACAACACCTACTGACATCAAGAAGAGTAACACGGCTGAAGCAGACCTAACACACCACCCTTAATTTGTCATGCAAGAAAAATATTTTCATTTCTTTAAAGCATTAGAACAACTCAAAACCATTTCATCAACACAAAGAAATATTTCTACTAACTGAACAATACCTACTCTCAAATTACATTTCACTAAAGGAGTCTAGTCAAAGTCACTATGGTGACACTTTCATATTTTCATTCCCCAAACTGATGCCTTTCTTCTCAAAACAGAAGTGAAAGCATCTGAATTGCCCCTTTCTTTCAAAAACATAAGTGAAAACATCCAAATAAACTCTATAACAAGGCAAAAAGAAACAAAATTGCCTTTAAAAATACCAATTATGACAATAGGCAGAATAATTTCAAAAGCATCTAATAAGTTTGCTGAACCTTCAGAGTATTCATTACAGTTTCCACTGAGGGCATCTTTCACATTGCTCAGGCATGGAACGTAAAGAGAATTGTTCTAGGACTTGGTGGGGGTTTTCTTCTCTGAGACTAAGATGTTCAATTTCATGAGAGTTCACCAGAAAAGACACCAGAAAAGACAGAGTAAAACGACAAACAACAAATGCAAATGATCGCCAGAAACACCACTTCAGAAAAAAACTGAGAACATCGCACTTTTTGGAACCAAAATGTTCAGTTGTTTTATACAACTCCTTGCCTTCCTCTGCTGACTGCATGCAATGCCCATGTGGTGGCCTGAGGAGTCTCCCACATCCTGCAGGAACTACATTCTCTTCCTGCAATGATCTTAAGGCAACAGTTCAAGGATACAAAAAAATAATTTCAAAAAAAAAATCAAAAACATTCTATACCTAAAGGTGACACTAATGATATACATTCACAATCCTCACAACACTTTCTGCAAGCTTTCAGTGAAGGAGATATGCAAACCAGCCAAAGCATCACACAGCACCATACCTGGTTCACAGCATCCATGGTGATGGTGGTCAGTCTGACAACACTTGTCCCTTAGAGGCATTTTCCGTGCGCACGACCTACTTTCCCTCTACATCCAGCAGCTCGTTTCTGCTAAAATAAGCAAATTAGCTGTCACCGCCGAAGCGCAGGCGGCTCGGGAGCGCGCCAACCCCGCACACCCACT
>JAHLSL010000009.1:26065235-26168656 GCA_025920805.1 Petroica traversi
CCGAGCGCCGCGCACGCCCGCGATGCACACCCGTGGGAGCAGCCGGCGTGCCTGGAGCTGGCGTTCCTGCCCCCTTTCAGCCTGCTCTGCGCCATTGCCTTGTAAAAAAATATGAACCAAACAACCCTTTGTTCTAGTAGACCTACCAAGGATAAGGGTAGAGTAATGTTTTGAACACCTGGAGGAAAAACTCGTGTTCTGAAAGAGAATTGTGTGATCTCTCTGTGAACACCGGCCTCAGGATGTCGGTGCAGTGAGTGGCAGGGCAGCCGGTGTCTCCAGGTAATTTTCCGCAGGGTCCGGCTTAGTCCTGTGATGGCTTAGTGCGCTTCTGTAGGCACCTCCGATTGTTGAAAAGGTGAACCTTGGTTTTTGCCAAAGGAAAGGGTAAGATTAAGCCTTCATTCACTTAAGGAAAAACTGCCGTTGAAGAAAAATCTGTAAGGTAATGCCAGGAATGAGCACACCATTGCAGGAAAAAGCACAGGAAAAAGTGATGCTAATAACACAGAAACAATCTGTTAAGCTCTGGTTTGTAATAACATCGCTTAATGGATGTAGGACTGATGGTTTCAGGCAAAGTTCCAAGTCACAGTCTGCGTGAGAGTAAAATGTTTCACACTCAAATCAGACAAGAAGAGGGCTTACCATCTGTGACCATCAACTTCTACACATTATTGTCTTCTTTTAAAATATGGACATTGATTTAATCAATAAGTCTTCTTTTTCTAAAGCAACATGAGAACAAATTCAAACTCCATCACTTGCATTAGGATTTTGGTTGATAAACTGGAAACACCTTAAGTGTCAAGAGAATAGTTCAAACAGCGGAGTGCCAAATAACATCATAACTCTGAATTACGGCAGGAGTCAATTGAGACCTTTGTGTCAGACAACCAAACACAGGTCATTTTGTGTTTCCAGAGGTGCTTTCACCTTGAGTTAAGCTCCATCCTGAGCTCTGCTGTGTTTTAGACAAACAGTGGAAGAGTCAATCTCCACCAGCCACGCAGCTGCATTCAACCCGTGTATAGAGCACTTGGATAAAACTGTAAAGCACATGGGTAACAAATTGCAAGGAGCACAGCTGTCAGCTCTAGTTCTGCACAACAACCAACTGACTGTTGTACTTGCTCAAGAAGTGTCCAACTTAGAGAATTAACATTCCCCACCTCCCAGGAGATCAGGCTCAAAAATGATATTACATTCTCACTGATGGCACTGCACTACAAATACTGAAATGGTAGGGTTATAGCAGTTTAACTTTGCATCTTGGACATTTACTATGAACATTGGTAGCCCTGTCACCAATATAATTTTGCTTAGTGATAAAAAAAATACGAAAGGAAAAATCAACCTTTAAATCAACCAGCAATGGAAATTTAGAATATTTTGGTTGTATTTGGGTTTTTGTGTTTAGCTGCTCTCAACAGAATTTTTTTCTTCCTTCTAATCCAGAGAAAATTTTTCTTTTTGCAGCTTAAGGTGTATATTGTGCTTGCATGGCAAGATTTTGATAGCAGGTGGCCTATAAGAGTGGCTTCTCTGAGAATCTTCTGTAAGCTTCCCTCATGTCACAGAGCTAATGCCAGCCAGCTCCAAGATGGGCCCACCACTGGTCAAGGCTGAGTCAGTCACTGATGGTAATAATACCTCTGTGATAACATGTTTAAGAAAGAAAAAAAGTTTTTGCACAGAAGTAATTGTGGCCAGAGAAGAGAGGAATGAGAATCTGTGAGAGAAACTGCCCTGCAGACACCAAAGTCAGTGAAAGAAGATGGGGAGGGAGGAGCTCCAGGCACCAGAGCTGAGATTCCCCTGCAGCCCGAGGTGCAGGCCATGCTGAGGCAGCTGTGACCCTGCAGCCCATGGAGGTCCATTGGGGTAGCAGAGATCCACCTGCAGCCTGTGGAGAATCCAACACCAGAGCAGGTGGATGCCCAGAAGAGGCTGTGACCCTGTGGGAATCTCACCCTGGAACAGGTTCCTGGAAGGACCTGTGGCCTGTGGAGAAACGAGCCCACACTAGAGCAGGTTTGCTGGCAGGACTTGTGATCCCATGGGGACCCATGCTGGAACAGTTTGTTCCTGAAGGATTTCCCCTCTGTTGAAAAAAAGGACACACACTGAAGTAGTTCATAAAGAATTGCAGCCTGTGGGAAGGACTCCTCTCACCGAGGAGGAAGCAGCAGCAGAAATAATGTGATGAACTGGCCATAACAATAACCACCTGTCCCCATGCACCACTGCTGGGGAGGAAGTAAAGATTTGGGAATAAATTAATCTGGAGAAGGAGGGAGAAGTGGGGAAAATGTGTTTTTAAGATTTATTTTACTTCTCATTTTCCTACTCCGATTTTGATTGTGTTCAATTAATTTCTCCAAGGTGGGTCTATTTTGTCCGTGGCAGTGACAGATCTCTCCCCATGCTTATCTCAGCTCATGAGATTTCATTGTATTTTCCAACCACTGTCCAGTTGAGGAGGGGAGGGATAGAGCAGCTTTGGAGGGCAGCTGGCATCCAGACAATATCCATTCTTTCTTATCCTTTTCCTATTCACCTCCAAAAAAAGTGAAAAGTTCCTCCTGCTTAATAATTTAATTCAGTGAAGCGTTGGGGTTATGTCCTCTCAATGTTCCCTTCAAGACAAAGAATCTGAGTTCCCTTAGCCTATCCTTATGTCACATGCTCCAATCCCTGGAACCACCGTGGTTACCTTCTTCTGGATACTTTTCATCTTCTAAGTATTGCTTTCATACTTAGGAGCCCAGACTGGACATGATATTGCAGATGCGGCCTCACAAATGCCAAGTAGAGAATAATAAAGACAGAATCTTTATTTATTAGTTGACTTTTAGATGATGGGAGCTGGTGAGAAGTTTTGAACTAAGGCTTCAATTACAACTTGATGATCAAATTCTTTTTTAATTGTTTCTCAGTTGTGAGTATGGCTTTGAGAAATGCAAAATTCAGAACAATTTCCCTTAGTTACTGGATTGTGCATCCAAAATATGTGAAATATTCTAGCAAGGGAGGTGTATTTTTGGTAGAGGATATTGAAGCGTTATCTCAAACAGTTGTGATAGTAGGTTTAGTATCCACTGAGAGGTTTGGTCTTGCCAAAGTGCTGGTAGTAACACCTGCTGAGATGCCTTGCCATCTGTTTATACATCTAAGAGATGTAAGATTTGATTATTATTTTCCTCATACGCTATGGCCACTAACATTTTTTTCTGTATTTTGGATGCATTTTGGATGAAGCACCTGGCCTCACAGTCATTTTTCCTTGGAGAAAATAATTGTAAGCTGGAGTGAATTAATGCTGTGATGTTGCACTGAGCAGAGTTAATTTTTGCAGAGGTGAAGGTAAAGTGGCATTAACTCTGAAGGATCTTACATGTAATATGTGCTAATCAAGAAGTATCACAAATCATAGTCATAAAGTGTTTCACTGCGAATACAGATTTTCAAACATTCTTTAATATCTCACTCAGTCTGTTTACTGATTTGTTGTCAGTAAGGCTGCATATAATGTCCTTGCTGAAAGCATCCCATGAAGCTCCATTTTAAACAAATTTTAGACATAGCAGCCTGAGAGAAATTCAGATTCCTTCAATGGCAGAGAGACCCTGCAGAGAGACCTCAGCAAATTATAGAGATGGACAATCACCAACTGTATGAAGTTTAAGAAGCACGAGTGCAGAATCTGCATCTGAGACGGAAATTCTGGTTGTGTGTTTAGGCTGGGGAACAGGAGGCTGGAGAGCAGTGCCACAGGAAGGGACCTGGGGGTCCTGGTCTGTGGCAAGTTGAATTTGAGTCAGCAGTGCCCTGGCAGCCAGGAGGGCCAACCATGTCCTGGGGGGCATCAGGCACAGCATTGCCAGCGGGCAAGGGAGGGGATTGTCCTGCTCTGCTCTACATTGGGGCGGCCTCTCCTTGAGTTCTGTGTGCAGTTTTGGGCACCACATTTTAAAAAAGATGCTGAGTAGTCAGAGAGCATCCAAAGTGGGGCCACAAGGATGGTAAAGGGTCTGAAGGGGAAGCCATATGAGGAGCTGCTGAGATCTCTTGTTCCTTTCAGCCTGGAGAAGACTGAGGGGATTCCTCACTGTGATCTTCAACAACCTCATGAGGGGAAGTGGAGGGACACACACTGATCTCTTCACTCTTGTAAGTAGTGAACAGGATTTGAGAGAATGGCATGAAGCTGAGTTGGAGGAGATTTAGGGTGGATATGTGAAATTTTTTCACCAAAAGGATGGTCAGGCACTGAAACAGGCTCCCTAGCGAAGTGGTCACAACACCAAGATTGACAAGAGTTCAAAAAGTGTTTGGAAAACACTCTCAGGCAGATGGTGTGATTCTTGGGGTGTCCTGTGCAGGACAAGGATTTAGACTCAATCGACCTGATGGGTCCCTTCCAACTAGGTGATTCTATGATTCGGGTACATTTAAGACTCCCTTGTTAGCATCTCTAACCATGATGGCCAAATGGGTAGAACACTTGCCAAGGAAGAAGAATACCTTGATTTCAAAGTCCTAAACTACAAATTAGAGGCATCTTTTGTTAAGCACAAGACACAGTTAAATCAGGAATTCAAAAGCTGGGGAACTGTAGTGAAATTAACAAAGACAGCCTGATTCTGTTGAGAGTGAGCTTAACTTGAGGAAGGGGGAAAACAATATTGAGTTCTGGTTGCAATTCCCAATGCTGTTTATTTATATTCAAATATGCATTAATGAGAAATTAATAAACTAGTCTTTAGAGCACAGATATGCTAATTTTCAGATAAAAGTGAGATCACAGACAATTCTATGTTGCTTTTTCCTGTATCAGCCTCCTCGAAAAAGTACATTAAAAGTTTTCTATGTACTACAAATGAAATTATGTGAGCTGGTTATCCTGATGTGGTTTTATAATCCAATGAAACTTGCTTACAGTATTTAAACTCTGCATACTTACATACCTCATGTTTTTGGTGAAATCTTAGAATTAAATTGTTATATATGCATCAAATCCACATTTGCATAACTACAATGTTTACACTATTCTTAAACCTTAGCCTTGACAGTATCTTACGGAAAATCCCTGGGCTAGAATAATTCTGAATCTTAGTCAATATGTATTCCAATCTAACAAGCAGCTGCATCTTCATGCTCTGTTCCCCAATTAACATAAAGCTTCATTACCCTTTTGGGATAAAAATAAACTGTTGTGAGTATTGTTTTACCCATAATTCATTTATTTACAAAGTTATTAAAACTCATAATTAATTAGACTTCTCATGAGGTTTAATTCCCTTCTGTGCTTTTTGGTGCACGACTGTAAAGTTTAGCAGGGGAAAAATTTGCATTGCATCTCTCCCCTGGAGGTCCTTGTCTTCATTTGATCATGGATTCAACCTATCCTGTTGAATACCCTACCCTTTACACCCTTCAGCTTTGATTCCTGGGTGTACAGTGACACAGCTTCACGAAGAGGCAAAAAAAATTTTCTGGCCTAAAAGTATTTAGCTTGTGATTACAGCAATTGTGTGGCAAGTATGAGCTTGTGGTTCAGTCATCAGGAAAGCTGCTTGGGGGCTGGAACCCAGCCTACCCATTCCAGTGCACCTTCTGACACTGCTTCTGGCAGGAGAGTTAGAGAGCATATGGTGAAAATCCTCTTTTTTGAAAAAAAAGTCTATGCAGCTGGAAACAAGCGAGGTGACAAGAAAAGACTATTGAAATGCCCCAAGAAGGTGTCCTGCATCATCAGATCAGTGCGGTCAGCAACCCTCTCCTACAAGGAACAGGGAAGAAAAAGCCTAACTGAATTGATTATATAGTTTAGGTGTTTGAGTGGTATTTGGACACTTGTGCTGTTGGGAACTCATCTTCAACTAGGCAAGAAGTATTCTTGTTTCCTCCTCATGGATCACTAACAAGTATAGCATGACTTGCCACTTTAAAATAAAGTCTTGCGTAACTTTCCTTAAGAAAGGCATTATTCTGTGTAGATATTCTCACCTTTTTGCTTACTGCCTGGCTGGGTTAAAAAAAAAAGTGTGCTTCTCACAGGACAGATGGTTTACTGAATGAAAGAATTAATCTAGTAAAATATATTAGGAAAAATGAAGGAATTGCTTACAGGATTATATAATGAATTTGCATCTTCTTACCGCATTCAGTTTTCTTCCAGTCCAGTGACTTTTTTCCTGTATGCTCTTCCTGTGGAGTGAACATAAAGTTAATTTAATTCATATTCTCATCCTTGATTAATCTGATTAATACAAAACACATACAGATATGCAAAAAAAAATGAGCTTCATGCTTTCAGTTCATGCTCAGTCGTTTAATTGAGGCATATATTCCAAGGCTTTGTGATGTGCACTAGGAAATGGAGGATAATACATCTGGATAAGCAATTTGAGGCCAAATGCATACCTGGTCTAGCATGCTGATTCACAAGGTGATCATATTCTCTACCAAATACTGTATTTAAAACCTATTCCTAATTATGAATCCAGTGAAGTTTAAAATAAAGTGTTGCTGGCTGTCTCTTTTTTTATGTAGGTGGTGGCAAAGGATCTAGACTGTTGAAGACAGAAGACAGTGGCATGAAGAGAGGGGCATAAAGAGAAGATGTAAGAATTTCTAATTCATTCCGAGGAAAATATAAAGGACCATGTTCCTAAAATTAACTCAAAATGTGCTCGTAAGGGGAATGTCCTGCAGAAAAGTGGGCAAGGACTTCTTTTTCTCTGTGTGTACGTACGCAAGTGGTGTATGACTGCATGCAGTTGTGTGGATATAGCATGGGAAAGGATGGGAAGCATTAGAGTGAGAGAGGTAAGTGAAAGGAACAGGGAAGTGGGAGAACTATATCTGGAAGGCGGCTTAGACAGGGAAGGGGAGAATGACAGAGATTTGTGAGAAGAAGGGATAAAGAAGGACCAGGAAAGATTCAGAATGAAAGAGTACAGTAAGGGCAATAGCTTAACAGTAATGCAGGCAAGACTGACAGCAAGAAGCACAGCAGAAATGGGGAGGAAGAAGTAGGAAGTCAAGAAAGAAAGAACAAGCAGTAGAATTCATTAAGCCAGATTTCCTGGGGTTTTATGACTTGTAATGAGATTATCTCATGTTTGCTGACCATTTTTGTAGTAAAAGCAAGGAAGCATAAACATAAACATCCAGGTCCTGGGTCTAATAAGAGAAACAGTGCTTAGAAAAACCAGAAATAAGAACATTTCTTTTCAAAAGGAAGCAACTGTTTTTGTAAGCTCTTTTATATATGTGTCTGTGTGTAAATCAAATCCTATCTTGCAGCGCAATAAGAACCTTTCAAATGCTGAGATATTATGATTTCAGCAGCAAACTTTCAAGATATTACTCGACATCAAGTAACAAATGCAAATATTTCAAGATGTCTGAGGGCAAGCCATGAAAACAAAAAAAATAACAAAGCTGAATTCCAGAAGTCGTACTGTCAGAAGTACCAAGAACAAGTACTTGTAGGAATGCAATGTACATTTAACCCAATCAGAATAAAATTACTGTTTCATGTAAAGAAGGACTACAGATGATAAATCACAAAATGAACTGAAATAAAAATGAAAGTTTCATGGCCTAAAGAAAATTAGTGATAGGCAGCTAATGAGCTAGTCTACATTGTGTAAAGCAGAGAATATCCATATAAATGAACAGCGGTGCAGCTCTGACCTCAGTGAGAGACTCATTGGATTTCTACACTCTGCCTGGCTCTACTCAGAGTGGAAATGTTGTAACACTGAGACCTTGAGCACTGTCAAAATCAGTTCAAATTTTCAAGAAGGTTCCAAAGCTTATTTCAAGACTTGCACTGACAGAATGTGCAACAGAATAAATTTTGCTTCCTTAGGAAGGGAGGCAAAACCTGTAGAAAAGCAAAAAGAGATAGATGGCCTGTTGATTGCCACTACATTAAAGCTAAATGCAGTTTACATTTGCACTGCAAATTAGATTTGCTTCTTGGATGGCAGAACGTGACATGCCTAATTTGGGCTATAAGTCCAAAATAAAGGACACATTCATCAAAATAAAGTCAATGAAAATAAACTAAAGGTACAAATGTGAAGTACAATGCACAACACAATTAACTAAAGGTACAAATTGGGAGATACAAAGCAAAACACAATTCTGGATAAAAGAAATTGTGCAGCAAATGTGACAGACAAGATTGTAACACAAGGCTGCTCCTATTTCAGTATTCAAAAACCATGAATGCGTAAGAAAGATATGCACTAAAAGATCAGGAATGAGGAGATTAATAAGTGATTACATAATAGCATTCAGTATATTATTCAGTATATTCCCATAAATTATGTTCAGCATTAAAAGAGAGCAGTTATATTGGTGTTGATATATTTCAGCGACCTCCATTCAAGGTGAATATGGATGGCAATGACAAATAGTCCTGAGGAATCAAACCCCAAACAGAGAATCAGTCTCTGTAATGAGCAGGACCGATCTGCTCTGATGCTGACCTACTGGGTTTCTGTTCCACATTTTGACAGCACTTGAGTGAATGAAATTTTTGCTAATGAAACTGAACTGAACTGAGGTTGGCAGAGAATATTTTGGCACAGGATATTTTGTCAATCATGATTCTTGTTAAAACTGTTCTTATCCCACAACTTCTACTAAATGTATTTTTTAATGTGTTAAAGAAAACGTTGGTGAGCAGATCATAATTTTTCATTCATCAGCTTGGCACTCTTTTCTGTTATTCCTTCAACCTTAGCATGTGATATTTAATTGGCCACTCAAAATATATTGTCCAAGCACCATCCCAGTTGCCTCTCAGGTGAATTAATTGTCATTTACTTTGCTTATAACACATCTTCTTGAACTACTGCAGAGGTAGTAATCATATAGTATGAAGCAGTATGCTTCATATATAGTATGCAGAAAATGCTTCTGAAAATCATATTAATTTGGCCTGATCACTAGACTGGTAAACATTTTTGTCTTACAGTTTTTACTGTCACATGGAGTATGTAGCACAGTCTGAGTCCTAGACAGCAAGTGTGTTCAGTTCATTATGTGCAAAAGAATAAACTACAGCCCATAGAGGATTGTGGTAGCCCTGGGCTATTGCACAGCAGAAGAATAGTTGGATTCTGTTAATACATTGTTGATGTTAACTCATTCTTTATTATAAGATATAAGCATTGGAATAGGGTAAACTGACTATTTATATTTTTAAAAAGAGAGAAAAGAGAAGAGAAGAATTTTAAAAACCTGACAGTTTACCTTTGGTCCCTCCAGATAATGAAGCAAGTAGTGAAAGACACTATTATTAAGCATCTAGGAGATAAAGGGGCTATGTAAAAGCCAACTTATACCTGCCAAGTACTAATCTTAAGAGTTCACCTAATTTCTTTCTTAATGAGTTATAGGCCTCAAGAAACCAAGAAGTGGAATCTAGTGGGATTTCAGGAAGGTTTTTGATGTTTCCTTATATGGGATTTCATTCATAGGCAAGCTAATATGATTAAAAAAACACATTCAAAGAGAATTTATCAATGGTTTGCTATCAAACTAGAAAAGCATTGTAAGACTCTGTCGTGATTGAATGTTATTAAATATGTTTATTCATACTGGGTGTGTTTGTTCAATTTATAGATGAATTCAAGTTGAAGGATCTGCAAGCATATGGAAGGCCAGCATAAGAATTGAAAATTATTTTGATTCATTCAAAGAGCAGTCCACAAAAAGAATCACAGAATCGATCATGTTGGAAGGGACCACAGGTCTGGTCTGGTCCAACTTCCCTGGTCAAACAGCTCATCCCAGAGCATGCAGCACAGGATTGTGTCCAGACTGTTCTTGAATGTATCCAGTGATGGAGACTCCACAACTTATCTGGGCAACCTGTTCCAGGTGTCGATTTCCCACACAGTAAACAAGCTGTTCCTTATGCTCAGGTGGAACTTTCTGTTCCATTGCCTGTTGTATTGCTTGGCACCTTTGAGAAGAACCTGGCTCCATCCTCTTGGCACTGAGCATATTTCAAGTTTGGAAATATGAAATTCTGTTCCAGGTAAGAATAGACAATGTGTGGGTGGCATGCAGGCATTAGTAAGTAAAAAATAATGCTGAGGAATTAGGTGAGGATACTACAGAGTATGTGTACATGAACCTCTGTGATTTATATCCCCCAAAATAAGCACAATATTAGAGCTGCAGTCTATCATATTACCAGAATGGTAACAACTACCACAAACTGCTGAAGAAGTGAGGTCAAAAATTATAATAATGACAGTCTTCAATTATCTGCTGTCATGCTGTTAAGATTTCCAGCAATCAGGAGTTAATAGCCCCTCTTGAGACTGTAAAGGCTATGGAGAAAAGGAGACGAGTTCTTCAACAGTAACATTCAGATTTTTTGAAGAAAAGAAAAAATCAAAAGAAGAAGTTAAAAAAAAGTTTACATTGGATTAGAGACTATAAAAACATCATGGCATGTACCAAATGTCAATGAATACCCTCTACTAGGAAGACACCAAAAGCATTAAAAGCATTTGAAACCAAAATAACATTGCTGTGATTCAGCTATAAAGAAAGATACTAAATGCAGAAATAACTTTTAAAAAAAAGAGGGTGAAAAAACAAGATGAAGGAGCTCTGTGATGTTAAAAGTATAATCACAGACAAGTCCAAAACCACTATTTTAGAGCCCTAGATAAATGTTCACAACCATCTTAACCACACTGAAAAGAAGCAGCTGACCAGACCATTAGTGTAACAGATCTGTGATCACAAGCAGCACTCAACAAACACAAACAGTACCAGAAAACTAATTCTTTACATCAGTTTTCACCAAAGAAGAGGTCATGTCAGTTCTTAGCACCACTCTTTATGAGTGATTAATCTGAGGAATTGTCTCAATTCAGATATTAACAAAAAAATGTTTAGGTTAAGGCACTTAAATTAACCATCCTAAGTAACAAGGACAAGATGGTTATCAACCCAGAGTTGTAGAGAAATTCAAACATGAAATTGCTGAGCAATAGTATTTAAATATATAACCTGTGGTTTAAATCAGCTTCTTAGTGCCAGTGGTCTGGACAATTAAAAAATTTGACACCCAGCTTAAAACACGCTCCAAGAGAAATTCTGGATACCACTGGCTCCTACATCTTTTATCTTTTCAATCAGATTTCTTTCTATTTAATTAAATATTGTACAAGTAGATACGAAGATAAATGCAATGTACTGACAGACAACTGACAGAATTTCTGTTTGGGAGTCTTGCTTTACCATCTGTTAGAGATCTCTGAAGGAAATAAGATACCTGTCATCTGTTTAATATTTTTTTATAGATGTTCTTATCCAAGGTGCCTAAATAACTTACAATGTTGCACATAAGATCTAAAAATAATAATAAGGTTAAATAATCAGATTTTGCAATGAGAAGAAACTATGAGAAGAGATTCCCCCTAAGAATCTGAGAATATTTGGTGTGTAAAATAGTCATAACCATATGAAAAAGAAGGGAATTGTAAAAGAACAAAATTTTCAGATGATGAAGTATTATGCCTGCTCAACAAACATGAAACTGACTGCAAGGAAATCCACAGAGTTCTCAAAATACTTAAGGTCTGTTCAGCAAAAACAACCAAATAAAATTGTGACAAGTATAATGCCATGCCCATAAGGTAAAAATACCATAATTATAAATATCTAACAGCTGTCTCAAAGTGTGGCATCTATTATCTTTCAGAAAGAGATCTAAAACCACTGGAGGTGGGGAAAAAGCTATAAAGAGAATGTTAGAAATTACTAGGTGTAGGGAGAACAAAACAGAAAGTCCCATTTATCATTGTCAATTCACCCTGGTCCTCCTTTTGAACACTTCATACCTAATAAGGTGTTTTGAAAGAGGTGTTGGAGAATTTTTTAAAAATACTCAAAGGAGGGACAGTCACTGAGAAGAGTAGCAGCTTCTGTACACGGGAGGAGAAAAAGTGGCAAGACTTTCGATGCTTGGAGAAGATAGAGAGGAATATGATCTAGAGCTATAAAATTGTAAATGGTTTTAATAAATAATCAGTGTTTTTTAATTATTTCTAAGTAAAAAAAAACATCAAGCCCATAAGGAATTTATCAGGGAGCAATGTAAACATCACAAAATCTTAATATATTACCTAAGCAAATTGTGGGTCTCATTGTCACAGAATACTTTGGAAACTAAAAGGACAAATTAGTTCCAAAAGTGATGGATTGATTGATAATTGTCTGTAGAAAAGTCCATTTGTAGCTCTAAAACACGATGGCCTTCAGTCCAGGAAGCTCTTAGACTGAGGAGACATAACAGGTAGGATTACTGATGCACTTTTCTTGGCAGCTTTGAATTCTGGCTTCAGCTTTGAATATGGTCCTGGGTTGCATTGCCTTTCAGTCAAGCATGCAGGGCCACCGGGTTCTTATGAAATGCTTGTGATATTCTGGACAGAATTTCTGCAGAAAAGGTTCTTGGGGATATGCCAAGCAGAGCAAGTGTCAAAAACGTCAGGCAGCAAATGGAAAGTATCAAATGGTGAGGTAAAGACATGAATTTGAAGGAATATTTCTCTTCAGTTCAACTCTGGTAAATCACTAGCTGGAAAACTGACCAGGTTTTGGCATTGTATTTCACGTAAAATTACCCAGAAATAAAAATCTATAAGCATAAAAATAATTCAAAGATTAAGACCTATAGGAAACATGAAAAGCATTGCAGATCTTTAATGTGTACTGAAATTTTTCAGTATGTATTAGGTAGAATCAAAGAAGGAAGAAACATTGTTTACTAGATCAGAAGAATAAAGAATAAAATGTAGAAAGCTGCTGCAAAGAAGATTTGAGCTAGAGAATTTTTTCACGGGAAGATCCCAAATACTTGTAGATTGCCTAAGGAAGTGTAGAATCTCTCTCATCCTTGGGTTTTAGGACATCTGTTAGACCCATATCTTTACAGTTTGAATGCAGTAAGTGGGCTATTTGTGTCCTGCATTCATTAAAGTTCTATTTTTTTCTGACATTTGAGCAATGGCTTGTCTGAAATGTGTCTGATAAATTCATATTATTTTGACTGCATGCTGGCATGCAGCTATTCATGCTGTCTTTGTGTATATTTATTTTCTTTCTCACTCCATCTCTAATCATCTATAATTTTATTTACATGTTCAGCAACTGTTTCTCACAGTCACATTGCTCTCCATTGGCTTGACACTCACTGTTTATTGTTATTCTCTGTATTTTGTCACATTCTCCTAGCTCATTTTTCAAACAGCCAGTGGTAATTTGTTATCATTTTTACAAGGACAATTTCAAATTTCTTTTTACTTATTTATTTTTAAAAGTATGATATGTAACAATTGAGCATGGTTTAGTAATATCAATATCATCCCCTGATTCAATGTATTCTCTCAGCAAATATTTATTCCTTTGGTGAAAAGCTCAGGTCAAATCGCCCAAATATTTTGCTTAATCATGCTTGGGAAAGAAATACTTTTTGCTTTAAATTTAGTGCGATGTGTTGGCAGCATTAGTACTCTAAGGTTAGAATTGAGAATGAGGCAAGGAACAAGGAGCCAAGATGACAAAGATTCTTTATCCCTGTCACTGTCAGCTGCCACCTGTGCTTGTACCACAGCAGAGCCTGCTGTCTCTTGGCATGGTACTTCCACAGGGACACATCCTTCTCTGCCCAGGGCTGAGCCAGCCCATGCAGGCAGAACCTGAGCAGGCAAGGACGTCCTGAACAGGCACCAGGTTTCTTCCTCCAGAAAGCTCTAAAACTTACCTTCTTTCTCAGAAGAAAACCTGAGATAACCTATATAGAATTTTCAATATCAGCTATTTACTTTGGACACTAGGCCCTTAAAAGAGATGATTCATTCAAAGGTATTTACCCCTGCTTTCTGAAAATTTAGCTCTGAGAGACAAAAAGGATTTATCCATATATATTGCAATCTTGACTATTATTCAAAAGAACAAGTATCCATTCACTCACACCAGTGTGCAGAGTAAAGGCCTGAGTGAGCCATGTCATTTTTACAAGCTGTCATTTAAACCAACAATGTTATATTTTTGTGCAGAACTACCAGGTGGGTAACAGCTCTGTACCTGTTATATTCCAAAGTGTTTCTAAAGTCATAAATATTTTACTTCATAATAGACAAAGCCTTCAAATGGCTTGGACAAACTCATCTCCTAGAAACAAAGTAAGGAGACACATACTCTACTAGTTAAACTACAGTAGGATTGTTCAAAGATCTTTTACTTCATCCTTCCCCTTAGAATAAGCCCAGACGCAGCAAATCAGGGTGAAATACCTGTGAGGGATTGAGGAGACCAGGATTAATCCAGGCTAACTGCATTGGTGTCAGAAATTACTGCATTGGTGTCATCTTCATTCTGAACTTTTCATTCTTTCTGGAAGAATACTATCACCATACTAGAGAATCAGAAGGACTTCTTTCATAGTCATCCTTTGACATGCTTAATGTTCCTTGGTTATATATGCTGTTTCTGCCTTTTGGTGATTGACAGTGATATTATTGTGCCACAAGAGGTTTAAAGCTTTTGTAATTTGTTCTCTTGTTGCAGGCAGCTATGATCAAGGTCTTGACTCTTAAAAAATTGGGTTCTAAATATCATCTTCTAAAGCCCTGAGCTTAATTCTGCTAGAAGTACGACAAACTACTGCTGTAGATATTAAACATAAAAACGACATTAGCAGAACAGTGAAGTTACAAAGCTCGTGTGTACCCAGTGCCTGTAATGCTTTTAAGAACCAGTTTTCCAATCTGTGTTCTCCTCCTTGTGCAGTGTAGTTTTTGCCTTATTTATTGTACATAGTTCAGCTCTTGCTCTGAAATAATAATTTTCTTTCTTCCATAATAACATCAGTATAGGAATTGAATATTTCCCAAACATTTATTTTCACAAATGCAATCAGAGATTGCTACTCTCCTTCTTTTACCAACTATTAAACACACAGAGACATTAAGGTCACTAATTTTCAGTAGTCATTTTGAGGCTCTCCTGGTGTGATTTTTTAGTGTAAGCGGCAGAATACTAACTTCATTAAATTTTAAGTGCATTTGTTAACTTCAGAGGTTGCTGTGGGGACACTATCAAATGAAATTGCAGTGCTTCAAGTCCAATATCCAGAAAACAAATGCAAAATTGATGGAGATGTAAGATAAGAGAAGCCTTGTATAATATTTAATTATGTGACAGAGACAGAAAGTAAAAGTAACTTCCTAAGATTATCCCATCAGAACAGTCCAGGTTTTTTTTCTTTCTCTTTTCTGCACTGTTTCCCATTGCTGACTGCTTATTCTCTACCAGTCACTGCAAGAATAACCAAACTTTTAGATTCCTTAAACTGAATGCCAATAGTGGTTTGTAGTGGTTCTACAATACTTGTAGAACTCTAGGATGACTGACAGGCAAGAGATAATAATAGCTTTCTAAGGATCCCATTAGTCATTGCGGAATGGGTCTAAATTAGGTTACAGCAATAATTATTCAGATTTTGTTTCTCGCCACACCAAGGACATGAAGAAACATCTGTAACAAAAGGTTTCTTCCTCTGATAATATAAGATTTTTATTAGTCAGTCTTAGGCAACGAAATTCAAGAATTTGAGCCTGAGGAGCTAATACTTGCAGTGTAATAAAGAAATAAAACCTGGATGCTTTAAGCCAGAAAACTTCAGACAGTAATATTGGAGCAATGCCTTTACCACATCATTACAGAAGCAGGAACTTCTCTAATCCCATCAGATTTTCCCTACTTTTCTTTTTTCACTGTGTGTGAAAGTGGTGTTTTCCCAGTGAAAAGCTTTAGACAAATTTCAGGACCATGAAAGAACTTTGACGTGGCCTAACAAGGGACTGAGGAGGAAGGCTGACTGTGAGGGACAGGACTGGTTGTCTCTGTCTCACAGTCACATACCAATCCCTTTGGTATGAACTAGCTTGGACAATTAGAATATGCTCTTGTGGCAGGACCTGGAAGAAAGATGAAGGTCATTTCCCTCAGTCACATGGGAAACAGCCACTAATCCCAAACCCTGGAAAATACAAGAGTAAACTGTAAAAATGGCCTTTGATTTGCTGGCCTTTATTTAAATTCATTGTTTGGTACCTTTTAACTAGACTGTATCTGCATGCAAATGACTGTATTTGCTGCAAAAAAACTGCACGTTCTGACCCGCTCACTGAACAAACAGATCCACTGAACAGATGACACTTACGGAGTGATGCAGGTGACACTCCTGAAGGATGGGATGCCATCCGGAGTGACCTGGACAAGCTCCAGAAATGAATCCATGTGAACCATACAAGATTCAAAAAGGGCAAGTGTAAGGCCCTGCATGTGGCTCAGGGAAAGCCCCATTATCAATACAGGCTGGGGGATGAAGGGACTGAGAACAGCCTGGCTGAGAAGGACTTGGGGGTGCCAGTCAATGAGAGGTCGGACGTGACGCAGCAATGTGCACTTGCAGCACAGAAAGCCAACTGTGTCTTGGGCTGCATCAAAAGCAGCGTGGTCAGCAGGGTGAGGGAAGTGATTCTGTCCCTCTGCTCTGCTCTGGTGACCCCCCACCTACAGCTCTGGGTCCCCAGCACAGGAAGATGTGAACCTGTTGGAGGGAGTCCAGAGGAGGCCATAAAACTGAACAGAAGGATGGAACATCTCTGCTATAATGAAGGACATCAGGAAGGACATCAGGGCATAGGTTGAACACCTCCTATATGAAGGAAGGCTGAGGGAATGGGGGTTATTCAGACTGGGGAGAAGATTCTGGGAAGATCTGATAGCAACCTTTTAGTACTAAAAGGTGGTTTAGAGGAAAGATGGGGATAGACTTCTAAGTATGGCCTGCAGCAGTTGAACGGGGGGGAAATTGTTTTAGACTAAAAGAGGGTTGATTCAGACATTTTATATGATGAAGCACTATAACAGGCTGCCCAGAGAGGTGGTAGAGATCTCATTCCTAGAATCTTTCAAGGTCAGGTTTGACAGAGCTCTGAGTAACTTGACCTGACTGAAGACATCCCTGGCTTACTGCATGGGGTGTTAAACTAGATGACCTTCAAAGGACATTTCCAACCCAAGCTACTGTATGATTCTATGGTTCCATGTTTCTTTGATTCTGAATGAAAAGAACATTTGTTGGAGGTTAGTGGTTAATGGTGATGCTCAGAACTCCAGAGGGATGGAGATGAATGGAGGCAGAAATCTTACCTCCTACCAGTGAGTATAAGCAGCTGGCACAAGGAGCTGTGCCTATAGTATAGGAATATACACTGGGATCAATAGAAGTTGTACAGATGTATCTAAGTTACTCCTAGTATGTGTACCAGGGGTGGGTTTCAGAGTGAATTTTGAAGGAGAAATCTTTCCTCTTCCTCATCCTCCATTATGTGACACAGAGGAGACTATGCAACCCTTGCATCTGCACAGTAACATAGCAGGAACAGCAAAAACCCTAAGGATTCACAGGAGCCATTGTAGCAGAGCTCATATGCTGGTGAAGATCTGTGCTGTTCACATTGCAGGTCAACGTGTAAGGGCTGTAGCATATGATGTCTTCCCAATTAAAAGACAGCTGATTGTGTATTTGCAAACTACAGATTTTTTTTCTGCATAAATATGTTAACTGACATTTATGCCAAATGTATTACATACTCATGTCAAGAGAATAGAACCCATCTGTACTGCAGAGATGTAATTAGCATTAATTAATATGTTTGAATTGTCTGGTGCTCATATATTTTGCCCTGAAGTCATAAATGTGGCATGGCATTTAGTAAAGCAGTATTCATGAGCCTTCATCTAAATTCCAAACCTTTGGATTTTGTGATGCTTTTAGTGCCCCTTGTTTTTAACTGTTTCTTAGCATCTATGGAAAGGGAGTTTTGTTCATGGCACTGTTTGAGAAATTGCTGTTCCTGGTAAGAATATGTAATAAGCAAAAAAGTTTCTTCAGCAATAGATACTCTAGCGTACAAGTAAACTCTTACAATTATCTTATGATGCAGTAATGAAGAAACTTGTTTTTCTCAGCCATGTACCAATTAACAACAAATGTTTGAATAGGTTATAATAAAATCTTTTAATCCTAGCCATTTGGTAAACAACATGTATTAATTGAAAGGATGGCAAGTGATTCAGTGACAAATGCACATCATCTATGCACTGTTTTTTACCTTCTCTGATTCAGCAGATCCTCAAACTAGAGAACTCACTTGCATGCGCTACTCACGACCAATATGCATTTGCAGAAAAAATAGCTCTTCTTCTTACCAAAAATCTTTATAGGCATGTGAGATCCACTATTACCACTTTTTTTCTGTCTCTGAAAACCTCTCCTGTGGTTCTAGGCATTCTGAATATTGATGTATAAAAACTGAGGGCTTTGGACTGAATTTCTTCATTAGAAATCTTTTGAGTATTAATTTTCATTCACAAGTCTTAATATATGCAGCCACACATACTTCCTGGATAGTTTTCTGTAATATTTTCTTTACCTCTCTGTTTCTGAGGGCTTCTTCTTCCCCATTTACTTTTAGCTCAAGCATTTTTTCACTTTGTTTGATGCTTAATCATATATTAACAACAGTAGCTGAAATTGTTGGATATACATTTAATTGGATAGCTTTCACAGAATCACTGGTTGAATGCCATGATAACTGAAAGTACCTGGGTAAGGCTACCTTAACAGTAATTTAGTATTCCTACAGTGGTTGCATCATCAACAGATCCAGCAGAAGCCATGAACATGTGAGAGAGTTAACTAGGATTTTTAGCTGTCAGAATTTTTAAAAGCCACAAATGATATTCAACCTCTGGAAGCAATATGGCCCTGCTCTAGGAGTGAAAAATTTACCTTTGGATAAATCAGAGGTAATTTTGTCACCTTTTAATTGTATGCCTCTAAATACACAGCATGTTTATTTCTCCTGCTTTCAGATTCACAGCTTTATTGTAAGCAGCTGCCACAAGAGTGATTTGCTCCATTTTTATACATCAAGCCATCACATGTCCATTAGTGTAACCTTGATGAGATTTGGCTGGCAGCTTTTTGATGTTCTTAATGCTCATTTAGAGTGTGACCCAATGCACCTTTTTCTTGCAGCAATGAGGCCTTGCAGAATCATCTTCACCAGCCTTAGACATCTTCATTGAGCTGACCCAATGTTTTGTAAGGCTGTATGGAAAACTGGATTGGTTCACTGATGTAACTGAAATACAGTTTGGCAGGAAGAGCAGATATTCAATGCTCTAGTCTGGTTTACCAGGAGAACCAAACAAGCTCAAGTGAGAACCCGACAGACGATGGGAAATCATTTCATGGATATACTGCAGAGGAATAGGTGCACAGTAAGTCCACATGAATGCACATACTGGGGTTGTACCAACAGGGGCTAGTTGGATCCATTTGCTAAGATTCTGAGCTATTGATCAAATGCCTCTTTTTAGTTGCATCATCACAAAATGTGGTGACTCTTACTTTAGCAAGGCTGGTGTAGGTCACTGCTCTTTACTCAGAGTAGGTAAGCTGCCTGGAGGAAGAAAGTTAACTCAAATTTTTCTGAACTGACTGTTTCAGCAAAGATAAACCTTAAAACAAACCTTCTGAAGCAGGTCAGGGGAAATGCATCACTTGATTTTTCACCTGTCTTTTCATTTGTGGTACAACATCACATTTAGAGAGTAGCATGATTTTTGTATTAAAAAATAGAGGGTTAAGAGTCATTTAAGTTGTACCTTCAGCTCAGCTGATGCTTTTTTATATTGGAAAAGGAATCTTTGCTTCCTTTTATCAGTATCTTTGTCAGCATCCTCAGAATTTAAACAGAGTGAAAGTCCTTCTTAATAAGTCCTTAGTTTCTTCCAGCTTGGACAGACTCTACATGGGGAGCACAAAAATGAGGACAGTCCAAGCTGCTGGACTGGGGAAACACCTATGGCAGAATTTTGTTGCTAAGATATGAGCAGTTTCTCCTGCAAGAACTCTACCAGCCAAGCTGCTCAGGCACAGTAATGAGCTGACTATTTGCCTCTCTGTGCACAGTTATGTCTCTGTCATGCATCAATATGTGGGTATCAGTGCCTGCAGAATCAAAATCTGAAGATATTAGTAGAAAGCTACATACTGAGTATGTGGAATGTATTAGATGCAGATATTGTAAATACAGAGTTTGAAGGGGTTTGCCACATCCATTTAAATTTAGTAAACCTCATATTCAGCTCAGTAGTTTTGTTCATGGAGAGTTTGAAGAATTACATTTAACACATTTGTGAGCCATCCAGGAGAAAAAACAATTGAACAATTTTCTGTAAATATGAAAAACACAGGGTTTTCACAATATTCAGATCAATAAAAATAAAATGAATGGATTTCCTTTTAACTTTGGAGAAATATGCATATCTGAGTGAATAAATGTGAGAATTTTAGCTTATATAGTCACATTCTGGAAAAATTAAATTGCTGAAAATGAAAGACTGAAATTCCAGGGTGCTTTTATTCAGAGGTCAGTAACAGCAACACAAACTTCAGAATAAATCACTTGCAAAAAATAAAAAATCATTGCATGACTGCTATTTCAAGTAGTTCTGTTTCAGAAAAGTATATGCAAGCTGCTGTACTACTTGAAGTTTATTATAAGATCCTATCAAGTGAAACTACCAATACTTCAATATACAAGTGTACATAGAGTACTGTTTTAAAATGGAGTTTCAATTCCCTGAAATTCTTTTAAACAGCCTTTAGTTCCATGCCCACTTATGAAAATAGTAGTTTCTACAGTAAAACAAAGAAATCACAATGAAAATTACAGAAAACACATAATAAAAATTAAATTTTATGTGCATCTATGTGCAAGATGTTTACC
Organism: Petroica traversi; assembly: GCA_025920805.1. Classification (NCBI taxonomy): domain Eukaryota; kingdom Metazoa; phylum Chordata; class Aves; order Passeriformes; family Petroicidae; genus Petroica; species Petroica traversi. The sequence continues at coordinate 26,086,163 of JAHLSL010000009.1, forward strand.
AAAATATCTTCAAGTTTCTGTCCTGAAAATCAGCAAAAAAGCAATGTTGTTCAGAAATGTGAAATTTTTTTTGTTTATCTTACATTGTAGGAGGCATATATTAGAACTGACATTCAATCTTATCAATAGTAAAATTATCTGTTGTAGAGGAAATTACTTGTTCCAGGAGTTTTCAGAGCTCTTGTTTGATGCCTTTAGTGCAGAGACAACAAAAGCTAGCAATTTCTCTTCCAGTGAGGATCAGTAATTTCTTGTGTGTTCTTTTAACATTATCTCTGAAAATCAAAAGATAGGGGGGTAATATAATAGGCCTAGACTTCAATATTAAGCACCATACCTCCTTCAAAAAATGGCTGAAAAAAACCAGTAAAAAAATTATAAAGGTTTTTGCCTGCAAGTTTGCATCTTTTTATTATATGTTCAGGAAGGGAAGAGGAGATTGTGTTTCCCAAAAGAAAAGCCTAGTCTCACAATTTTCCAGGATTGTTGGAGTTTTTTTGTTAAACAGGAAACACAACTAGTGAGGAAAGCATACAAGCATCACAACATTTGAATGCAAATGTCTGCTGCCCCTTTGTGGCTGTTTTTAGTCTCTTGAGGTTTTCAAACAAATGTAATGAGTATCTGATTAAAGTTATGAGATATGAAGAATTAGCACAACATATGTACCATTTGAATCCTATGTAGTTTTTTAAAGTTCATTCTAGATCCTAAACAGGTCATGTTAGGACTCTTAAATATAAAAGACATTATAGTAGTAAGCATACACAACAAGAAGCAAAAACAGTAGTTGTGACATCCTAAAAATAAAAATGTAGGTGTCATCCTTCTTTGATTTTGAAAAAGTGCCTTTGAATTTCCAGCCAGTTTGTACTAATTTTTATTAATTGATCTAATAAAAATTGTTATATTTTGTGGCTACCTGGTCTATTAATATATAGCCACAGTTTGAGGGATTTATTTAGACCCTAGAATTTTCTTAGAGGAGGGATGTTGCCACAGACAGATCTGGTATCCTGATTTGTACAAGAACTATGGAGAAAACAAAGTGTCAGCAAGATGTGTAGGGGAGAGGATATATTGGCCTGGATTGCTCCTGCCAATGGCTTCAATAGAGAGAAGAACCTGGTATACAGACAAACCTAGAGACAGACAGAAAGAGACAAGATTACCCATAGGAGGTACCTGAGGAATATTCTGCATGTTAATGAACAATATGTTTCCATGATAACTTCTGATTTACTCCTTTCATTTATAAAAATTCTCTTGCAATTACTCATAATACTTTGTGTGAGGTGCTGAGTTTCTTCAATGCTTTCTGATTGCAATGAGAATCCAAAAATATTTTCCATTCTGCAAGGAAAAGGCCTGAAGTTCAAAGACAATCCACTGATTGTTTCTGTCTACAGGCAGCCTCTTTTCCTATACCACAATGTGCAATGTTCAGGGCTCAGACAATATGAGACACAACGTGACTCCAGGCCAGCTGGCCACGTTTTTGTATATATCCACTGCAGGAGCCAAGCTCATTCTATGGTGGAAGCCAAAAGGACACCTTCCATTACAGTCCAGGAATCAGGACTGAGAAGTTAAGCACAATTTGAAATTTACGGAGCATAAACACTTACACTTGGCATTGCCAGAAACCAGGTCTTGATGTATCCCATGCTGAGGTGGTTTAACCCCAGCTGGCAGCTCAGCTCCATACAGCCCCTCACTCACTCCTCCAGTGCGATGGGGGATTGAATCAGAAGGGTGAAAGTGAGGAAGCCCATGTGTTGAGATAAAGACTGTTTAATGGGTGAAGCAAAAGCTGCACACAAAGCAAAACACGGAATTTATTCACTGATTCCCATGGGCAGGCAGGTGTTAGGCCATTCCCAGGAAAGCACAGCTCCATAACACCTAGTGGTTACTTGGGAAGACAAATACCATCACTCCAAACATCCTCTCCTTCCTTCTTCTCCCCCCAGCTCTATATGCTGAGCATGAAAATAGCTTGGGTCAGTTGGGGTCACCTGGCCTGGCTGTGCCCCCTCCCAGCTCCTTGTGACATCCCCAGCCTCCTTGCTGGTGGGGTTGGGTGAGCAGCAGAAAAGGCCTTGCTTGATTCTGTGTAAGCTCTGCTTAGCAGTAACAAAAACAGGAAAGCATCCCTGTGTTATGAACACTGTTTCCATCAGAAATCCAAACCACAGCCTCATACTACCTACTAGAAGAAAACTAACTCTATCCCGGACAAAACCAGCACACATGCCTGGTGCTCTCTTCAAGGAAAATACCTTCAGTATCTTTAAAGGCTTTTCGTAGTGGTTCTTTACTGAAGAACTCTTTAATTTTGCCTGAGAAAATCCCAAAATGACTATCCTCAACAGTTCAGTCTTTTGAGTTTCTAGTACCTACATCTCAGATCTATCTGTAGTCCTGTCTAATTTTTAATCAGTCTAACATAGAAATGCTATTCTCAAAAAGCTGTTTGCATAAAATAAGCATTCATACAGCTTATAAAACTCTGTGCTTTTATTCTGTGAAAATGGAACAATAAGATTTTGAAAGATAGAGGATATTATAGTCTTCAAAATTCTGTTATGAGTTCTTACACTGAATCCTGGCAGAGTTTATGTTTGCTTCCCATATTTAACTTTCCAGCTGAATTTGAGCCAGTCATATGTATCAAATGATTTTTTTTTACACAAACACACAATTTTTTAAGATTATTTGCTGATTTGGTGCTGTGTTTCTGAAAAACGTGCAGCTTCTAAAGATGTTTGTTGTGGTGTATTGTGAGCAATATCTATTTCACAGTTGGGTTCCTAGTCTAGGTTAGCTCCTGCTCAACACCCAGGTAAGAAAGGTTTCATAAAGCCTTAGGTCTCATTATCTTGGATTATGTTATCTTCAATATTTGAAAAATGTCAACATCCTTTGAAAAGCCAGTCCTGCAACAGATTAAGAAATTAATCTTGCATAGTATCCAAATTGCTATCCCTTATCCTGAATATGAAGAAAAAATCCATTAATTTTTTTAAACATATGAGACATGCCCGCCATTAAATTCTATTTGCCCTTGCACTATGGAACTTCTTTTTTGAAAAAAATACAGAGGGAGCTTATAGCTTTAGAGAGCACATCTGTAAATAAACATACCACAGCTAAGACACTCTGAATCCTATGTACTTTAGCAATATAGGGCTGCATGCTGAATTCCTGAATTTAAACAGAAAAAGGGCTACATAGGGAAGTATCAGGGACTATTAAATGCCAATATTCATTATAAATACTTTTCAAATGTGCACAGACAACATCTATAGTATATAAAGCAATAAGCACATCTCTTGACATCCTTGCTATTTATACAGCAGCACCAAGGTATAGCTACAGCATCACTCAACTGTTTTGACACAAGTTGTCACCACTTTCACCTCAGTGCTGGTGATGATAATCATTACAAATCTGGGGACTGTGATGCCTCTCAAGAGTCCATTCAGCCTGTTTCCCAAACCTAAGTGACAAGGATGATTTGGTGTTACCAAGGGAAGGTGGGGTGGGAGCTCATTGGTGATTCCCCTCAAACAATGTGTATCTATTGAATTAAACATTTCTTCCAAATGATAAGGGGGTTTTTTTGTGTTTTTTTTTCCAGTAATATTAACTGGCTTTACTGCTTAGAAGCTTAAACATCACTCACGGGAGTAAAACCAAATGAAATGCTTTGTCATGGAAAGTTAGACTAGGAGCTAGGTTCACCATGTGTGTGATTCTGATCTGTTTCACTAGCTCCAGTAGGATGAAGTGTATGCAGCAGTTCACCAGAGGTAAGAATTCTTCTTTAATGTATAAATGGCTTCAGTTTAATATGAACAAAGCCAATACTGGTGTCACACTAAGAAGTTCACACGCTGAGTGAAAAAGCAGATTTTACATTATTTCTAACACCCTGTATCCCACCTTTTCAACTGATAAGCTTTTACCAAACCATAGCATTTTTCAAAATCCAGAGGGAATGATTCAGTAGTACTTTTCATTTCCAACAATAAGCTTATACTATATCATAGTTTATATTTCTGAATACAAACAATTAGGTTTCTTATAAAGCAAGTCTTTTGCCAAATATCCTCCAGCCATTTTAATTAATAAACCACACAGATTCCAGCACCATTCGTAATTCTATCCAAAAAATGGCCTCGGCACAAAAGAAAAGGAAGTCAGTCAGGAAGGATTTAATTTTTTAATGAAAGAGTCCATATGCAAAGAGACAATAAGGCTTTGAAATAAAAGTTTCAAGGCAAATACTTGCATTATTTATACCTGCAATTATACTACTTATACCTGTGGAATAACAGATCTGTAAAACTGTTGTTAAAATCAGTCTCTATGAAGACTGCATATTAAATATGTTACATACTACACATGTTGCATATCACATATGTTACATATTTATGTGGTAGCCCTGTAGCATATTTTAAAAATCTTTGATGTTTCAGAGAGGTGGGTTTGGCCAGTTCATCAACTGATGAACTTTTTTGCTATATGAAGAGAATATCTTACTAATTGTTGCTTAGTTGACATAAATCATATGAAATTACTATGAAAGTACATATTCATGATATATATCTTCAAGTCACCAGCAGGCTCAGGATTACTCTTCCTCCCTTCCCAAATGTATTTTTCACAGGACAGCCATGCATCTCCTTGGTTTTCCATTCAATTCTTCATTATTACAAAAGATGTCTAAAGAGAGAAACAGAAATAGAAATCAAGAATTACAAACATTAAAAAATAAAATCCCATACAGATTAAAGAATGGACCACCTACCTCATTAATTAGGCCTACAGCAGTTGTTCTTAAAATAGCCTAGACTCAGTATTCAGAGTTAAAGGACCTGGTCTCTTGTTCCTGCTTTCTTCTTTTTTTCCTGCACCAGGAAAGCAAATCTTTCTTCACAGTTCTTGCTTTCGTTGACGTCATAGAGAGATTTTCAACATGGAAATTTTCTCGTCAGAAGAATGCAGGAAACCCCATGTTGCAACACTCAGAGAAGAAAAGTCATGTGGATTTTATAGTGGGAAGGCATGCCCTTCTTTGCCAAGTGGTTTGGTTTTTTTTTTGAAAGCAGGTCTTTAAATAATCATTGACAGGACCAAAGGAGGAGGGATTCATGCAGTAAAACTTTGCAATTCTTTTATAAGTAGCATCATAAACATGAAGAAGTCTGATAACTTGAAAGGGAGAATATAGTGGAAAGAGAAAACATGGAAGATCCATCCAATTCACAGGAGATCCTAGGTGTACATAGATTTTTTTACATTTTTAAAACAGCAGTCATAAATTTACTTTCAGTGTTAGTTATAGAAAAATGCTTACATTTATATATAAATAATTGAAAGTACTTTGGCTTCATGAGGTTGCATGTGTGGTGAGTTGACTTTGGCTGCCTGACAGACACCCATCCAGGTACTCTCAGCAGGACAAGGGAAGAAAATAAGGGGAGGAAAGAAAACTCGTGAGTCTACATAAGGACAGGGAGGTCACTTAACAAGTACCATCACAGGCCCAACACACTTGCCTTCGGGAAAATTTAGTTTATTGACAATTAAATTAAATTACAATAGAAAAAAAATAAAACAGCACCTTCCCCCTCCCATACCTTTTTCCTAGGTCCAGCTTAATTCCTTTATTCCCAATTCTTTCACCCCTCCTAACCTTCAAGCAGCACAGGGGGATGGAGAATGGGGGCTGTGGCCACAGTCAGTCTAGAAGAGCTCCTCTTTGCCAATCCTTACTCCTCATCCTTTCCCCCTGTTTCAATGGTCCTTTTGAGGGGCTACAGTACTTCAGAAATATCTGCTCCCATGTGGGTTGGAAAAAAATTCAAGATCATTTAGTCCAACCTTTGACCAAACACAACCATGTCAACTAAACCATAGCATTAAATGGCATGTCCAGTTGTCACTTCCAGGGATAGTGACTCCACCGCCTCCCTGGGCAGCCTATTCCAATGCCAGACCATCCTTTCAGTGAAGAAAGTCCTCCTGATGTCCAGTCTGAATCTCCTGTGGCACAGGTTGAGGTCACCACCTCTTATCATTTGTTGCCTGGGTGAAGAGACCAACACCCACCTTCCTACAATCTCTTTTAGGGCAGTTGTACGGAGCAAAAAGTCTCCCTTCAGCCTCCTTTTCTCCAGGCTAAACACCCACAGCTCCCTCAGCCACTCCTCACATTACTTTCTCACTAGACCCTTCACTGGCTTTGTTGCCCTTCTTTGGACATGCTAAATATTAGTATAAGATTTATATGAATAAAATTATCAGGCATGGGCATCATATTAGTGGTGTTATAATTTGATGCAGGCAACCCCTGCAGATACCACTTCTATTATAGCTGAACAAATGCATTGTGAATAACTGGATGGATCTGGATGGATTGTTTCTGTTCAAGAGTTGTTGAAGAGTAGCTTACAGTTTCTTTAATTATATAATTATATTTGTTGCTCAGAGTCATACAGTGGATAATTAAATGAACGAGATTTGCTCTGAAGGTTCACGCAAGCAGTTCATACCAACATCTGCAATTTAAAAAATTTCAAATAGATTGCATTGCTTAAGTAGCTAGTCTGTGGTTGGATCTGACTCGTACCAGTATGAGTATTGCTCCAAATTATCCAAATTATGATGTGAAGATTTACTTACAAATTCAAAACATAGATTGATCAGATATTCTCCAACAACATTGCTGTGAACATTTCTGCCTTTACAAAAGACGACAGAGAATAATCCTGCACTAGCAGCAAAAATGTCTTCATTTTTTTCCACCTTTTAATTTTACCATGTATTTATGAATTAGATGCGAGATATTTGTTGATATCAAATGCTAAATTTTAAGTGAAAAAGTATATAAATAAGGTGAAAATATCTAAGCAATGATCTATTTTCCCTGCACTCATTTTCTGAACACTGTAGACATAGTTAAATGCTGAAGCACTCAGCAATGCTTTGACAATTAAAATTATATAGTTTTCCCCTCCTACACAATTTTTTTAAGCTTTCAGGTGCCATTTTCTTCAAGAGTACATGGTGTACCCTACATTTAGGAATGGAAAATATATAAAATTTCTGAAAGCAGGAAAACATGTATTTTTTTAAGGTTGCATTTTAATATTTGAATTTAAAATGCAGACCCTTTCTTCTTGAAGCAAGCCAGATCTCAGGACTTCATCAAAGAAAATCCGAAATGTAGATGAAGGCCAAGAAAGGAACCAGACATAATATTATTGTTATATGATAAGGAAAAATCCCTTATCTATGAGGTAATGTAAAATAAAGGACTTTTTTTTTTTTATTTGTCCTTTTCCTTTTCTCATTTCATTTTCCAGAATTATCCATATGTGGCAAGAGTAGAGTTAATACCTAGAATAATATCCTTAGAAAAAGAAAAATAAATTCAGCACCAAGCTGCCAACGAATGTACAGTTAGCCTTAGAAGACAAAGAAAAAATAATACAGAAAAGTAGGATCTACCTCCCTTCCATATTATTCTCCAGAAAGATTCTGGAAATATGTTTCAGCTAAGTCATCTACCAGTGGCAAGATCATTGCTAAAATGAGACTGTTTGCAACATCACAGAAAAGATGAAATTGGGGTTAACACACCTGTGGTATAATTTCTTCTACTCCATGCAATCACACCACCTGCCCAGGAAGAGTAAATGCACAAGCAGCAAATCTAAGCCTGGAGAAAATGAAGTCATATGAGCCCAAGGAATGTTCAAACTCCTGTGACTTTTCTCTTCATTTGCTCAAAAAATATCCTCAAAGGAAGTAGACAGGAGTTATAGCTCACTGAATTTTCTGTTCCTCACCATGAGTACACAAAAGTTCAGAAAGAACCCCAGATATTCAGCTCTCAAGCTACCAGGCCTCCAGATACTCAGTTTATCTAAAAATCATAACAGCTAAAAAGTAAAGCAAAATTTTGATGCTGAAAGGTTCCACATTAGGGGAGACTCTATTTCTCAGTAACCAAACACGCATGTTTGTTGTAATGAATGAAAGGTGAGAGACACAGACCATTTTCTTTCCTACAATGCAAATTCTCAGAGTCCAAGAAATAATGTAGTACAGGTTAAACATATTTAACTCTGGTAGGTTTAACCTATAATACATTGTAGATTAAACATATTTCTTTTTAACTCTATCCAGTATTCTGGTTTACATTTTGCTGAGCTCTCTTGGGTCAAAGACATAGTGCAAAAATATCCCCATTTTGCTATCATTTAGGGAGACAGGGCCAGTCCTAAGCCTCTGATTAAGTCTTGTCCTGAAAGAGCACAGCAATAGATAGAACAGGCCTGTCTGGAAGTGTTTTCAACAAATAATTTCAGACTCCAATTGGCCACCTACCGAGTCTAGTTCTTTGAGCAGAATCAACTGTACCCAAATAGTTTCTTACAGTTGTTTAACCTCAGCCTTAAAATCTTGTCTAACTTCTTTAAACCTCTCATCTAGGCCATACTTAATTCCTAACAGCACCAGTGCCTTTGGCCAGCTTTCTGAGGGTTTATTTGTTCTGACTGTTAAAAATTCCTCCATGTTAAATCCAAATTTCCCTTACAGCATTTATGGCTATTTCTTATCCAGTCTCCAGTGAATATGGAGAATGCTTTCCTCTTCACCTATTCTATTTCTTCCTTTCCTCTTCACCTATTTTACAATTTATCTTTTATGTACTACAAGATTGATTTCCCTTCAGATTCTGTTCTTTAAGCTAAAATACATGCCCACCAAAATTAAAGGGAGAATCCTGTATTCCAATTCCATGAGGAAAGGAAATTAAAGTCTCAAAAAAAGCTATGGTAACATCTTGTGAGCTTGAGCACTTTTTATCTGGGAAATTGTTACGTCTGCCTCTTGGCTTTCTTCCTTTTGAAAAATATTTGATTATTGTAGAAAAAATAATTTGTTTCTTAATAAGTGAAGAAGGGTTTTTTGGTTCTCAAGTTAATTTATTTTTTTGTATTCTGCATTTTTCATTATCAGCTCTCTGCTTCAAAGCATAGACCACAGTATCAAGTTTGTCATGTCACAATCTTTAGCCATGAAAAAAAAGTTATTGCACGACTTATGGAGGATTATACACTCTAAAAATAGCCAAGATGAAAAGACTTGTCAAGAAAATTATATTAACCAAGATACATAGGAAAGAAAGCATCTCAATTATAACTAAATTTTAAAACAGTACTACTGTTACCTTCTTTCAGCAAGAAAATTCATCTTTAAAATAAATCTCATCTGATGAAAAGTCTCTTAAGGCTGTGACCTATTCAGGTGACATTTTAATCTATAAAGATTGCATTTAAGTTTAAATAAACCATTTTTCTTGCCACTGTAATAGACTAAGACCACTTCGTGGTCAGTGAATTGTAATGAGAAGTAACTTACTGGAGAATGAACAGTAATTTCTTGAGTTGCATTAACTCTACTTGCTTGTATTTGTGCCAGCACAAATCTCAATATAGACTGTTCAGAATATAATTCATTTCCTAGCACCTCAACTTCATGTTTTACGTCACTCTTGTTCATGTAGCACACATCCAATGACCTTTTGCATTCTCCCAATTAGCAGGTGAGCTGTGCTTGTTCTGAGAGCTGCATGTGTGGCATTGCCTTTGGAGGACCACTCCTGACACTGCAGGTTTAGCAGCCTAGCCATTCATGACATTTAGATTCAATGCCAGCAGGTAAGAAAAGAAAAAGCTTTTGTTGTTGCTGGAGGCTTTGGGGACTGGAAGGGAGGTAGACTCTGCAACTGATCTTGGGTTAAGCCATGGTTTCTGTTCCCAATGCTGGAGTTAAAGATATTATCTATGCAACTGCTTTCTGCCCCTCGCTAGCAATGATTCTGGGTTATTTAATCTGTTATGCTGAAGGACTTTAAAATCTTACTTTCAGACTAGTGCTCTTGACATTTTAAGTTAATTTCTTGCCTTTTCCCTTGTATTTCTCTGCTGCCAGCTCATTTTGCATTCAAACTATCTTCCTCACCTCGCCTGAAATGCTTCATTTAAATTTTACCTGATCAAAGTAGCTACAACCTTTTTCAGGTAACTAATACAAGAAGGAATAATCAAACTAGCCCACATTAACAGACTGCTGACCAGAAAAAATGCTGTCCCCTGGCAGCTTTTCAAACAGAACTGGATGAATGGAACATATCAGGCTCTCTACTTGATATGGTTCAAGGCCAGCATGTGGACACGACTGAGCAGGAGTTAGGAATGTATTGCACTGATCCCAAAGGCAAATACCCACAGAAAATGTCTAACTCTTGTGGGTAGCACCTTGAGGAATGTGTCTGTGGAAGCACAAAGCTTCTGGCTACTCATATCTGGAGAGTTCTGGTTTCAGGAGACACTGTTTACACACTTGAGGGTTATTGTCAGTGAGGTGATCCCTGCTTTAAGAAGCAGCACTTCACAGACCCCACATAAGGTTGAAACTTCAATGATGTCTGGGGCTAGGAACAGACAAGGGACCATTGATCAGCAATTTGCTTTGTGATCGTGTGTCTTCACATTAATTTTAACTAGTTAATTTAATTGCTAATTTGAGAAAAAAACAAAAATGTTTTCTAGAATGTGAATTCCAGAGGATCAGCTCTGTTTCTGCTTAGAGGATGCATTGTAAAACCTCAGAGGATCACGTACCTGGAAGGCTACATGGAAGGCTCTAGGAACAGGGTAAGGCTGTGTTGAGTATTGTGCAATCAGGGAAGCCCTAAGTGGCACAACCAGCTCTAAGAAAGGAAATTCAGTCCCTCATATTACATTGGCGATAACATTGTATTATATTTCCCAGAAGAGTGATCTAAAAAGTGGATCTATGTTAAATCCTTATGATATCAATGGTTCTCCTGTGTTTACACTCAACTGTATCACTACAGACATGAGATGCATTATGCCTCAGTTGACTGGGAAAGACTTAGATAGCATTTGGAACCCTTAAAATAAATAAAATCCATAAATCATAAAACTTATGCTTTATCATCTTTTATATTAATGTGAATCATCTGTAATAGCAATTAATACCATGCCAATCATCTTTTATACTAATATAATGAAGTAATTGATGCATTTTACTTTTGCTGAGCATTTCCAGTTTTGTGTCTGTAACTTCTAGTGACATGAATAAGACTGAGGTTATAGATGTTATTTGATTTTCTTTCATGCATCATATAAAGCATGACACTTTGCAAGCACTGTTGCCATCTTTTTTATTAAAGTTGAACCTACCCTCCTGCTTAATTTGCTTCAGCATGTCCTATGGAATTACTGTTTTTTCTCAGAAGAGCTGTGACATCTGATATTGTAGAAAGAATTTAGATGACTGCAGACAGGATGTCTTGCCACAACAAACCAGTATACAATGCTCACTCACTTTCACTCAGAGAGGTGTGACGGGTATTGATGAGGACCATGCTTTTTTTCTCCAGGCCACTACTTTTTTAAGTACTGCAGACAGTAAGGGGAGGGAGGGGCAGGCAGGGGGAGAAATGAGGGCACAAATTTCTAATTAATCCTCCATGCCTTACATTTTCTGTCTTGATAATCTATATTGGGTCTGGCTGTGATAGAGTTATCTGTCTTCATAGCAGTCTATATGCCAGTGCATTTTGGATCTCTGACTAAACCAGTGTTGATGACACAACAGAGTCTCTCTTTTGGCTGAACATCTCCTGCACAGTGAGTAGGCTAGAAACTGAGAGAGGACTAAGCCAGGACAACCAAACTGAACTGGCCAAAGGGATATTCCATACCACATGAAATTGTGTTCAGCAATAAAATCTCAAGGAAAGAAACACTAAGGGGTGACACTAGTGTTTATGGCGTTACACATGCTGAGATTCTGCTTTCCAAGCACTGAAATGTAGTGTATAAATGCCTTTTTTTCTTTCCTTGCATATCCAGCTTTTGTTTCAACTGCTATACTGTTTTGATCTCAATCCATGAGCGTTTTCACTGTCTAGTTTCTCCTCATTCTAAGGGAAAAGGGTAGTGAACAAGCAGGTGAGTGGGTTCTCAGTTGCTGGCTGGAGTCAGCCCACTGCGTAAGCTTTATGATTTTCATCTAAGCCAGAGCAACTCTGATACTGGGCTTCAGTTCAACCCTGGCTTTGTTTCTACCAACAACATAAAACAGCAACAGCTGCCATTATATAAGCTCAGCAAGACACTTGCAGGTGTGTCACAAAGCCAACATTTCTGTGACCGATTTCTTGCTAAACTTAGCAACAGTGTTAGACTCTTATGAGTTAACTTCTGTTGAATGCATACAATGCAAATATGCTCTGCATCAGCAGTAGCGGTATAAACCTGCTTATTTCACATATTTCTTCACAAACATCCGTGCTAAACAATGCAATAAAAATCCTTTGCTGTCAACTTCTGTTCTCAAGTTCAGCTTTTTCACATGTTCCACAGCACTGAATCAGTGATATTTATTAATTTACTTTACACAAACATGCAATAAATTGTCAACCTTTCCCTTCCAAGCAGCCAACACCAGGAGCACTGTGCACATGCAGTATTTACATGTTTTGCTACATTTAAGTACCAGGTGCCCTTTACTTCCTTAGGGCCATTGCATACAGCACCAAGTCAGCACATGGCAGCAGGTAACTCTTGGCCAATAGTGATTACTTAGTTCTCAAATACAACAGTTTTCCTGAAAAAGGCAATTTAAACTACATGTCTACCATCTTACTCTTTTGCGTTTATCCGTTTCTGGAGGGAAATAAGGTATCTTTTCTGCTTTGCACTGTGCTGGTTTAATCATGTTTTATAAAGGGATAAAGAAAAGCTTTAATACATTAGCAAATAAAACCCTGTCCTGGCTTCAGCTAGAGTAGAGTTAATTTCTTTTCATGAGCTGTTACAGTGCTGTGTTTTGGATTTGTATTGGGAATGGTGCTGACAACACACTGATAGTTTGAGGTTTTACTAAGTCATATTTATTATAAGTCAAGCACTTTTTTTTTTCCCTGGTCTCATGCTCTGCCAGTGAGGAGATTCGCAAATAAAGAAACCAACCTAGGACAGCAGGACAGGTTATCCTAACTGACCAAAGGGATATTCAGCACCCTAGACCATCATGCCCAGTATACAAACTGGGATAGTTACCCTGTTACTTTCAAGGGCAGCCAGTCTGGGTTTAGGAAGGGGGTCTGGGTTCAGTCAGTGGTTTGTGAGCAATTGCACTGTTCCTTTTTATTATCATTATTATTTATATTTATTACTGTGCCTTGCTTTATTTTCAATTATTAAATTGTTCTTATCTCAACATACAAGTTTTACTTTGATTCTCCTCCCCATTCCACCCGGATGGGAGGAAAAGGGGGAGTGAGTGAGCAGCTGCATGGTGTTTCATCTCCAGCTGGGCTTAAAGCCACGACAAACCCATTATCTTTTAAATCACGATTTTAAGACAGGGCTTTGGGAGCTCAGCTTCTAGTATTTGAACAACTGAGACTGACAGTTCTGCATCACACAACTGCATAAATAAGGAAGATTTAGTGATAAATGAATCATTTCTCAGATTATAATCTTTTAAACAAAAACCTTTTTTCTTTTTCTGAGTCAGACACTTTCTTAGATGCAGCTTTCACAGTTCTCAGGTTGACAAAATTATAGCACCAAAAAAATATTGCCTTTATGCACAACACCCAGTGAAACTTCCCATTTTTTACCCCTACCTAGGAGTTTCCAAAGTCAGTCTTGAATATCTTAAAGAAACCGGTCCCCATAGGGTTTTTTTCAGAACAGTACCCTCAGCATGTAATAAAACTTGAAAAATGAATAGAACCCTGACTCATCCAGACAGAAGATTGTTAAATGCCTGACAGGTCATAGCAGATGGGATTAAAAATGAGGAAAGGTGTCTCAATATGATGCTGAAGTAAGGAGAAAATTCTCTTGTCCCTGGAAACAAAAAGGACAAACCAGAATCTTTTTGCTCTTGCATATATGAAATAAGTGAAATGGAGATGTCCTTATCTTTTGCTTTCAGTGATGCCACTGTGGGCTAGATATGCTCAGAACACCCCTGCCAGGCAGGGTACCACACAGATACTCAGTGTATGAATTTTGAAGGACTCCAGACTAAGGCCTAGGTGCTGAGGTCTTCTGTTTAGCTAACATGGGAATTTACCTGCTCTTAGAAATGTAGGTACCAAACTAGGTTTCTGCTACAAATCATAGGCTCTATGAGTCATATGAAGTGTCAGTCAGGTGAATATTTGTGAGGAAGAGATTAAGTCTCTTTACCAATGTGCTATTTATGGGCTTAACTGTGAAAGCAGATCTTTAGTTTAGACACCACTGTTAAAATATTTTGGCTTTGATGTTTGAAAATGATCCAGCAAATCTTAGTCCCCTTACATGTACCCTTAATTTCACTTAAAAGTCTCTATGACTAGACTCTTGTTGCCACTATCAATAAAAGAAAAAAATCACATATTTACTTGTTGCTGTACAGAAAATAAGAAAATGTTTTTTCCCTAAACATTTAAAAGTAAATACTTAACCATTTTCTTTTGATGGATCAAGCCAAGAGCCAATAGAAAACTTTAACACCTATTTAAGAAGAGGGTAGCTGCCAGTACTCCAAGTTTCTTTGCCATCAGCTAGATTTACAGTGTTTTATATCATTCCTTTCACTTCCCAGACACTGCCATTATCTATAACTGTATCATTAGATGAGCTTTGTTTAATTTAGCAATCTTCAGTATGAAACGTTCTCCAAATAGCCTTCATTACCATGCATGACCAGGGAAAAAGTACTTCTTTTTGTAGCAGTTCTTGAGGACAGGATGTGCCAAAGCCATATGTGCATCAGTGTGTGTGGTGTGTTGCTGAAGCTTCTCTGGCAAAGCAGAGCAGGAGCAGACCCTGGGCAATAAAAACACACTACAACACTGACACCTGTTGGTAGCAAGTGTGCCATCTGTGACAGCATTTTTGCACTTATATTTTCAGAAGACCCAAGAGTTCAACCTAAATTAATACACCTACGTCTCCACATTTAAGTCACCTGGATATGAAGAACCAAATGCAAGACAAAAAGGGAATATTTGATGCCCACTCTTTCTGAAAGTAGATATCCATATCTGCTGATATCCATGTGCAGCTGATGTCTAACAACAGTTCCAACAAGTAAATACACACCAGCACATATTGCATGTCTAGAGGCTGTTTCCTGAGATCTGCATGTCAACTGGAGAAAGCAATGCATCCTGCAAAGCACTGAAAGACTTGGTGTAATTTAAACACAAAAGCTTCTCCAGCTGGATCCCTGTAAGGGTAAGATAGAACCTGGAAATGAAATACCAGTCTTCAGGAAAACAGCAGCTTAAATGAAAACTGTCTCAGAAAAACTCACAATGTGGTATATTTTCCATTGCTCCCTTAATACAAAAAAGATGAGTGAGGAGTTAAGCAGAACTGTGGCATTCCTCCTATCCTAGCAGTGGGCTGAGCTTTTTTATGAGGAATTGTTGGAAGAGGAGGTAAGCTTTACAGAAAAACAAACAAAGAGGCAACTGGATCTGCTTGCTTTTTAGCATAACAACAAGCTTCTCTACTGCTCTACTAGTTGCCCTCACAGACAATAAAGACTTACTACTATAATCAGCTACTATAATTACCCTCCAGAACAAAGATGCATGATTTGAGAACTGAGGCTTTCCAAGTTCAGCACCTAATGACAAAGCCAACTTTCATGACCCTGTTCCAGAGAGTATTTAGCAAAGCAAAGTGACACATTAGTAACAGCCTTCTAAACCATTGCTGACCTAAGAAGCAATGTTTCTGTATGTGCCCTGTGTTTTCTACTGTATGGCTGCAGCATTTTTGGAAAGAAGCAACATCAGCAACAAATTGAACACTAAATTGAACTGGCAGCAAATCCTGTAGTCATTCAAGGTCACAATAGTCTCGTCTTTACTTGTCTGGTGATTGGTAGGCTCCTTTTCAACAGTTAAATAATTAATTCAGCCTTCAGCACATTAAGAAACATTTCCTCTTCCAAGGTAAATGAGAGTTCAGAAAACTTTCCAGTTCCCCGTTTGTGTCATGTATTGGCTTCAGCACTCTCCTTGTGACCTGTGTGCCTTTCTTTGCTCAGAGGAATAGTGTCTTGATCAAGGTATATTACTACATCTCCTCAACACATTACTAACTCCTAGAGGTAATTCCTGCGCTGCTGTGATGCCAGAATTTACAGGAAAGAAAACAAGGGATAAGATCAGCCTAGATATTCAAATCTGCAGAAAGCAGATTGGCAGACCATGATTAGCCAAACTGAACAGTTTCAGTGTAAGATCTAAACCTGATTATCCCACAAGATTCTTCACTCCCAGCTATGCCATGATTTATTCTGTGGTAATTGTCTGTGCAGGTCACTTGTATACGAGATAGGAACTACAAAATGGCTCAGATTCACCTGAATTCAAGGTGATTAAGACTTCAAACAAGATTTTCTTTGTTGTGGCACAATCTGTTTCAGAGTCCTAGAGTATAGTATCTGTGAATGATGTCAGACAATGAAAATGCCAAGCTTTGTTAGAAAAAAATGGTGAAAGAGAAATGGCATAACCACTCTATTTTTCATTTCTTTACTGGAAGTATATTCTGGTTAATATGGACCCAGCATGATTCTCTGAGTCTCAGGGGAACTTGGCATTCCTTCACCAAATCACAGGAGTCAATAACTTTAAAGCTATTACTCTCGCCTTGCCCATTACAACAAGAAGCTTCATTCACAGGACAATAAACATTTCTAATGAAACTGGGGGATGACTGAAAAAACTCCACCCAGATGGTAACATCTCCCATGAAAAGTACCAGTGGACCATGTGCTGAGAAAACACCCTCACACACACCAGAGTTTTACACTCACCAATGCAGAGACCATGTATTCCTACATGTCTGTGAAACAGCTACAATCATAATTTATCTATAAATCTAATTAGGGAATCTGGAGATTAAACCAGTGAAAATATTAAGTCTTAACACTTCTGCAGTTCTTTCACAGCCTGCCAGCTCCTCCAATACTCTACAAACAAATTGGTGTAAGTCTTTTGTGGAAAAGCTTTCACCACATTTACTGCCACAGGGTTTTGAGTTTGATGTTTTGTGTTTTTAGTAAAGGAATTATGCAAGTACTGTATTAAAGGCAAATGCACAGTTCACGCTGAACTAAAATAATTGAATTGTGAGTGACAAAATAATTATATATATCCTGGGTATTTAGCTATTTTTATGTTATAATTATTAGCTTTGCTGCATCAGGAAGAATAGAGTGCTCTCAAAGATTAAGAGTATTGTTGGAGTTGATACACAAGAATGCAGCTTTCTTGTAGTAGATCATCCAGCAAATTAAAAAGTTGCCTGTCACCAATCAGTAAATGCACATTGCTGAGCACTTGGTGTTGTTATTAACCTTACTCATTTTAAACTTTTGATCTAATTACCAACTTTCTTCATGATCCATGACATTTTTTTGCTAGTGATTACTCCAGCCTTTGAGTCAGAATCATTATTTCAGAATATAATATTAAATGTCAGTATTGGTTTGTTGTTGCTATAAAGGCTCTTACAGCTGATTCAGTAATGAAGCAAGCTGAAGGAGTATAGATGTTGCTCAGGGATAACAGTTTTGCCCTTACACCTGCTGCATCATGCAATATTAAACACTAATTTGATGCAAACACCTATTTTGCACATACTTTGTAGTCATGAATGTGGTAGAAATTGAAGCAATGGAATTTCTTAAAAAGCAGGGGAAAAAAACATTGAAGAGTGATACTCTGAGATTCATGAAATCACGTCTGTAATTTGAAGAGTAAGGTAAAAGGATATTAACCAGCTAAAGCTTTGGCTGCAGATGCATTGCAAAAGCCATTAGATATCTGACTGATTCCTCATTTTATTAAATTGGACATGATATGGGCATAATAGTATCCTACAAACATTTCACCATTTTCAGAAAAATCAAATTATTTTGTGAATGCTCTTATATTAGGCTATCCAGAACACTGAATATATTTAATAGTGTCAATCAATCAGTTGCCTGACTTAAAATAGATAAATAATATTTACCAAATGGCATGATCATGTCAATCTAAAGCACCGGGTTGGACTTCCTTCTGTTCTTGGGCAAAACAAGCTCATTCAGAATCCTTAAGAACCTGGTGCCAGGTGCTGCCTTCCCAGAGTTTCTGCACACAGCGGCAGCTATGCTGGCCAGGGCTTGCTGTTCTCAGTGCAACGGAGCACTGATAGCCAAGCAGCTGATCTGTGGTCTCCTGCTTCTGCAATGGACTCTGCCTATGGCTCCTCACCTCCCAGGGTGGAATGAATTTAGCAGGAATTCTGTTTCTGACATAGGAAACATGCCTCTGTGACTGACAGCACATTCTGTTTGAGATAGTTTATTAATTACTTATGATGTATTAGGCTAATTAAGGCTATATTTACTGTGAGGAGGAGATTTTTTCCTCCACTTCTTATAATGGCATTCCCTATCCCCCCCTGCTATTCTTGTAGTGCATTCTGCAGTGCCATGCCATGGCTACCCTGTATCTCTCCCACAGAATCACTGTGCTGTCATTATGAAATATTTAGAATATTTATAACAATAGGATTTACCTGCCAAAGCAAGAAGGATTTGCATTTTCTGACATGGAATTTTGACCAGTCATCACACTGGTCAAGTGCATTGGCACCTTGTCTTCTCTGGCAAAATTGCAGTCATTTTTCTTGGATGAGGACCTAGCCAGTTAGCTGTGGCTGTGCTGCTGCCAAATGGGATTATTACAATACATTATACATGTGGCTGGTTTGAAGACCACCTGGAAGCTTTAGCTAGAGCAGTATGTAGTTATCCACGAGATTAACAGTTTTTGGCTCTGAAGCACAGACTACACCAACTTTCCAAACCCTGAACTTTCCACCTACTTGCATATGGCTGCAAAGTGGAAGTGGCACTCCCTCAAGTCCTGTGTGAGGCAGGCACAGGCAGCCTGGCTCTGTGGCACAGGTGGCATTTTAGAGCAACTGGGCTGTGCTAACTTGGAATGTGAGGCTGGAGACACAGGGCAGTCTCACTGCAATCCTTGACAGAACAGTCCTCTCCTGTCTGGCAGACCCCACAGCAGTAGATCAAATGATCAACACAGTGGAATACATGTCAATTTTTCACAAACCTTTGCTGTAACAATTGATTTTTAAGATTTTAGTACAGAGTAACTGCAATCCATTTATAAATATTGACAAAGATTTGTGGAGTGGTATACCATAAGGCCCCTAGCAGCAACACTAGTAAGTTCATTGTTGCACATTTAAAAACCGCATGTTTAGAGATCAGAGCATAATGTATTATTCCCAAGAATTATGAAAAATACTAAATGGCAAAAAAGGAAATACAGCTTTTCCTATTTTTTTGTTTCTCTATTTTCTTCTGTCAGAGATCAAGCAGTTGGGCTCCTCTGGTCCTGCTCTTTATGTGTCCCCACCATAGCTAGCATATTATTTTCCTGACAAGCCTCATACCTCATATCACTGATGGATTTATATTCTGCTGAGCTCAACTGAGTAGTTAGATAGTCAAAATCTGATCTCATTACATGTGTGTCAGCAGAACTAACTCCGGGGAAGTCGATGGAACCAAGTTGATTTACAGACTTGGAGCCAAATATTTAATTTACCATCCAGCATCTGTCATAACCTCAAATTGAAACTCTCCATGGACATGACCTACATTTCTAAACCTTACAGATGGTATTTTAATATTTCTATAAAAAGAAAAATCTTGTGTGCCGGAGAAGTATGCTCAGTTCTCATCTAAAACATCTGATATGCATCCTAATTCCTCAAGGACCATTTATAAGGGCAGCCAGTTGGAGCTAAGACAAAAGGAATAGGAAGAGAAAAGAAGGCAACTATGTCAACTGAAATGTCAAGGTGCTGACTAGCCTAAAGCTCAGTTTCAAAACTAATTGGAAAGGAGAAGTCATATATATATATAAATATATATATTTACCACATATCCACTGATTCCTGTGTATTATAACTTTCAGTGACCTCATCAAAACGTGCCCTGAAAAGCCTGGAATTATCAATACTTGCTTAGAATAGCTTTGAAACATTTTTTTATTTGGTTTTTGATGATGGAGTCTAAAATATATGCTACTTCAGTGTTAAACACAGAAAGAGTTCTCATGTTTGGACATACTTTCTCCACTTAGGCTTTTTCTCTCTGCATTTTACCCTGCAAAGAGCATTGATTAATGTGAATGTTTTAGCTGTACTTGTTGTTTGTGTATAAACTTTTGTTAAAACAAGTACTGCAGAATAAATGACCTTTATACAGACACCTATTAAGGCACTAAAAGGCTTGGCTACATTCATCTGAGACGCGTATACATAACGTTTGGAACAATAAAGGGATCAGCAGCTGCAAGGGGGTTGAATTGAATTCTTTAACAATAGAAAAGTTTTTCAGCCCCAAATACCAGCAAAGAGAATTTTTTGCAGATAATCCAGAAGAAAGAAAATAATAAAAAAAAATGCTAGCCAACTTTGCAGCAGTTAGCATAAGGGTGCCATCTGAAACATGTCAGCTTAAGAGTGTCCCATAGTACCATTCTTTTACACAACCATAGTATTCAGAACTGTTTCCCCAAATAATCCCAGATGGCAAGCCACAAAATTTCAATTCATTTTAAAAGCTTTCTTTGCTGTTATTATGTGATTGAAAGTGCAAAAGCAAGTTGCCATTCTCATGGCACTATTTGCATTGGCTATTATCCCCTAAAATCCCCTTTAAACAGCTACATTGTCAGCCCATAGGCCTCATTTAGAACTACAAAAAAGACCAGATTAATTCGATCAAAGGGAGAGCCAAGTACAAAATGCACTTTTCAAACTGTATCAGAGTAGGTTCCCTTTACAGATCACTGCATGGCTAGAGCAATGCAAAAAACCCTTGCCTGAAATAAAGCACTAACAGAAATAGCTGTGCATGTTTCACATGAAGCTTTTGGGGCTCTTCCAGGGTAAATCTCTAACTACAAATGATTACAATAAAATATATTTTAACATAAGTAAATTAAGTAGCCAGCATCCATTATTGTCCATTTGGCATTCTGCCACCATTTTCAGGAAGCACTGATGTAGTGCTTGGATAACTTAGCCAGCTGTAGACATTCCGAAAGTCTCTGTCAATTGGAATTTTCAATTAATTAATTTAACATTAAGCAATGAAACTTTCAAAAGATACAGATAATTCCCCCCATGATTATTTTTTTCATAGGGTAAAATATCCCGTCATCATCATCACTGATGAAGCAAAGAAAATAGAAGAAGCTTTTGGTGTAATTTCTGCAAAATATTCCTTTTCTTAATCTAAGGTGAACCATTTCAAGTCAAGCATAATGCAGGTCCATAGATCTACGGCCCAAAGGCTCTAGTGGCTTTTCAGTCTCACCTGGGGTTCGATGACAGGCAATAATGCTGATATTTTTGTTTTTCAAAGAAGCTCCTTCAGTGTCTCTGCACCGTCTCGTTCTCTCAGTCTGTACTGGAGTTTGCTAGTGATCCTGCCATCAGTTCTCTCACCCTCGGTCTGAAGCAGTTTCTTCAGCAGCTGCTTTTGTGTTCTGAGAAGAACATTTTACAGAGTAAAGAACTGCAGCACAAAGGTAGAGCCACTGAACATGTGCAGCAATATGTGCCATTGCCACTTAAAGGACACATCAGGCTGAGAGAGACACGCTGAAAAGCTGAGCACCTGCAACTAATATTATAGTCATCTGCTGCAGGATGGAGCTGACTGGAAGCTTTTGTTTGCTACTTCCAATGGGGTTTAGATTTCTGAACAGTTCCCTTTTAATATAGCAGTTGTATTTGTTTACTTCTCATATTTTATGGAATGTTTGTGTAGTGTCCATAATAAATACTGTGTAGCAAGAAAGTGTTCCTGTGGGGACAGAAATAGCTCCCAATGAGACAAAAGGCCTTGACAATCTACATAGATTTGTAAATATTATTAATTCCCTGGCATACAACCCTTGTTTTAATTTGTAATTATGAAAGTCATTATTTGTAATATTATGAAAAAGAAAAGAGAAATAGTTCATGTAAAATTAGCTATGTATTTCAAGGATGCACATTTTTTAAAAAAAGCATTTAGTTAGACTGCAAAATAATACATATGCAATTAGAGACATGATTTGAGCTTTTAAAAATCTGTCAGATGTAAACATTCGCATATCATGCCACCTGTTCAAAGGAAATAAATTCCAGAAGACAAAATCAATCAAAATTAGGTGTTTGGGACTTTGTACAGAGTAGTATACATCAAAAAATACACTCAAGGAGTATTTATCCCAGATATATCTTTACCGTAAGAGATGAATTATTACACTAGGTTTTGTAGAATCAGGTACTCATGATTAGATCCAAAACCTCTTTTAGATGTCCAACTTTCTATAAAAATACTTATTTTAAACAAAAAGATCTTCAAGCACATGCTTAGGCTTTTTGCCTAATCCTGGAAATGCCTAATCACTCCTTAATTCCCAACAATAAAGTCCCATTAACTGAATCAGGCTGTAAGTAACCCCAGAGGAGGCTACATTATCTGGCAGCAAAATACAGCTCCCAGTTAGATCACCTGTAGAGATCAGTACCTTGGACAACCTCTAAAAACCCCATGTTGCAACACCAAATGTGTCCATGCTGAAATTCAGTCTTGGCTGGCCTTTACTAGCAAACCAATGCATGCATATTGAAATTGTTTCTATTGCGTGTGCTTAGAAGAGGCTGAAGTCAACCAGGACTTTACTGATGTCAGCAGTCCAAAGTTTCTACCTAATTCACTCTCATTCATATTCGACCCTTCTAATGAGTTCAATCCAGTTTAAATTGCCATGTTTTCAAACTGCATAATAGAAACAAAAGGGAGACTTGCCAGCACTTTGATTCTGGTTCCCCCAGTCTGGGACAGTGGCAGTATCTACCTCAATTTCACCTTTCCATTTTACAAGATTTGTGATAAGTTTGTATGTCCTTCTCATTGACTGAACAGAAAATAAGGCAGTATTTTTTAAAAAAATGTTTTTCTATTTTTGGGGCTTTTTTTTCCAGTTTGGTTTGGCTTTCTGTATTTGAGATTACAGATAGGGCAGTTTTATCTACTAATGTTTTAACTAGATGTGGGAATCAGCTTTTATTTTTATGACTTATTCTTTGAACTTTTTATGTAATAATCTTGGGACCTCTTTACATAGGAAAATTGGCAGAATTCAAGTGTTTGAATGGATTTCATTATATTTGCTACTTTGCTACTTAACTCCTTATTTCAACACCCCTAGAGGAGGTATGGTGATATTTGGGGCTGCTTTCAGCCAGCCACCCACTTTTCCAGAGGCTCCAGTGGGGCAGCACAAGATCCTGTCTGACTCAACAGCCATACAATTGCAGCAACTAAAAACCAGTATGAAACCATTCTTTCTTTTTTTTCCCTGGGCTCAGTATCTCATTTGCTTTACTGCAACCATCATCACTGCAGTGACCTTCTTGGCACATCTGGCTTCCTACATGTAACGAAAGCATGTCAAATATCCAGGTATTCCCTGAATTACTTCCCTTACATCATTTCTTATCCAGCAAGTTCTTTTGGATCACAGGATGCTACCAAAGAGGCAAGGTGGGGCCAAAGAAGGGTTCAGCTTCCATCTCACTGTGTTGAGGGCAACAGGTGAAGCTCGGCTTTAGCCAGCAGTAGCAATAACACTTCAAAGGTCTCAATAAACCTGGGAAAGCACACATTCAGGCATAGAAGACTTAGCATTCCAAGACAGAGCCCTTGTAAATACAAAGTCTTGCATTTTGTTTTTTTCCCTAACCTTTACCTAGAGGATCCAGAAATATCCACTATAACTTAAGATTATGTATGCTCCCACATAAATAAATAAATAAACTATTCCAAGCCCCTCCCACCTTCAGCTAGCAAAACCCTAACCTAAATAGAATTTTTGTTTCCAGATCTTTCTCATCCGTAAACCTCCAGCCTATAACAGTCTCACAGAGGAAGCCATTTATTTACATTAGCAGGATGAAATAGATAGCAGCAAATAAATCTGTAACACTAGGAAGACACTGGTTTGTGGCTACTCAGAAGATTTGGAGAGCCCATTGGATTTCCCTATGTAAGTTTAAAGAAGTCTCAACCACATCTGTTGAAAAGTATATGCAGAATTCCTTCCTGACACCTGAGTCAGCAATGAGCCATTCCAGTCAGAGTCTGTGTTATTGGTACTGATTTAATCTGCATAGGCACACATCAAATGCATACTCAGAAATGCTGGTGGATCTACACTGGACACATATAACTTACCCATTTGCACATTTATTACCATTTTCTATATGCCAGGGTAATTTGGGAAAAAACACTCAGCTGTTGCAAGCATATAACAAAAATCCTTCCTCCACGCTTCCTAAAATGGAGCAATTTCCAAAGCGAAATTGGATTTCATTGTATAAGATTGGACAACAGATCTTGCCCCAGCTGCAGTTCTGGCTGACAGATTTCAGGCACATGGAAACAATACCCCATGCTTTGTCACTGCACCTATATAGTTTCAGGTACTCCCATTATTTCTCACTTTTCTCACAGAGACAACAGCCCTGTGTGAGCATCCCCTGCATAGTGCAGGACAGAGACATGCAGCAAGTACCAAAATATTCATACAGGATTTTCAGAAGCACTCGCACTTGACCTTCCTCTGTTTTCTCTTGAAATCTGTGATTTCCTTGAGTTGTTTCTTTTGTTGGGGTGTTTTTTTGGGTTTTTGTTTGTTTGTTTGGGGTTCTGATGAGGTTTTTTTTGTAATTAAATTAAAGAAGCCGTAAACACATTTTGAAATCTTTTTGTTTTTCAAAAGGCAGCCTAAATCATAAACTCAAACAGACTTTGTAAAGGGAGGTGCAGTCCTGCCCCCCAATAAGGCAGTGTATTGTAACAAAGGTAAAGCTGCTGTGAGAGGGCTGTCATTTAAGAAGTTGAAATTTTCTAACTGGGGATCTACAAGAAAGGAAAACTTGCTTTTCCTTGTCACTACTGCTATTTACTTCTCATTAATTAAACTGCCTGGTAAAGAATTTTTGGTGTAGCAACAGCCTGCAGTTCTCACAGAGGCTGATACCACCAGGGCCACATGGTTGTATCTCTACCTGGCCTCCATTTCACACGCTGCTTTACACAAAAGGGCAGCCCTGCACCCCTGGGAGAGTTGAGGTTTGCCCTTTCCTCTCTTTGCCTCCTTCTTACTCTGTCCAAGAAAGCATCGTGAGCAAAGCCAGCTGCTGCAGAGCCAGAGGGTCTTGGGGAATGCAGCTTCACTGTCCCTGCAGAGAGGCTGTGAGGAGCCGTGTCCACCCCAGGTAAAGAACACCAGAAAACTGAGGAAACCAAGGAAAAGGTTGACACAAGGTGGTGTAAAAGTTATCTGAGATTGGGGACCAGGGAAACTGCAGTTGACACTCCTAAGAAGCCCACCACCCAAAATCAGGCAGTCAACTTATTGAGGAAATGGTTGGTTCCAAAGGTATTACAATGTCGTTGGGTAGATTAGCTCACCACAGCTGCCAGCACATTTAAAGGAAATTTTTTAATCATTAAATCATTTCATGTAGTGTACATAGCTGTTTCTTGACCAAATTTAAACCCATCAGCAAAGTCAGGTGAATTGAAAATCATAGAATTCTGTTATATGATATGCTATATGCTCCTCCTGAGCCCTGGTAGGTGTCCAACAAAATCAGCCTCCAGTCAACAGCTGGAGGAAACAGCCACCAGCAAATTGTACATCTGGGGAAGTGAAACGTCAGCACTGATGATGGCTCCAATTTCCTGCCAGTGTCTTTTGAGGGATTTCTGTTTCTGCAGAGGAGAGCTGCAGCTCTAACCTGGGGCTAAGCAGCCATTTTTCTGAGACTGCTTTTCATCCCCAGATGGGGGCAAGGGAAAAAATCCAATATAACAGAAAGCAAAGGAGAGCTAGAGAAATCCACTGGGAGCCTGTATCAAGGCTAAACCAGGGGCAATGGCATAAGAAAACATGTCAATGAAACCTTTCACTTAATATATAATCTTGATAGCTGTGGTTTGTGCATTTCACTATTATGATATAAACTACACTTATTGTAATTATTAAGTAGTATTCATACATTTGTAGTTTATCTTTATGCAGTTTATCTCCATTTTATAGCTATAGAGCTGAAACTCTTTCTAACATAAGGACAGAAGGAGTCGTGCCCCAGTATTTATATACTTACATTTGGTATACTTACTTAGCTAGTAATGAAAAGAATCTCTATGCCAATAAATTGAGGATGCTTTACACTTTTGCATTTTTTCTATATTTTTAATAAGAAAGCTCCTTTTATTTCCAAGTGTACAAATAAAGGATCTAAACACAGCTATGTCAATTTAAAGAAAAAGTTTGCTGTGGTTGTTTTTTTGTCTCCAGCAATCTGCAAAATCACCAGCATCACTGATACTGCAAATATTTCTGTACAAATTCTGTAGCACACGTAGCCCTTTCCTCCCAAGATGTAAAACTCAGCATTTATGTAACAGATCAGAAGGTTTTATTATCCATTACTCATTTTCTGTCTTCATCGCAAAGCCCTGGTCAGGAAGGGTTTTAAAGGAAAGGTAGGAAGAGGGTCAGGTGGAATCAAGTCAAGCTTGAAAAAAAGATCTAGTGATGTGAACAGAAATAAAGCATATTGGGGAAAATGAACATTTTATGCTCATTAGAAGAAAATATTTTTCTCAAAATCAGAGAATAATAGAAAAGCTGAAAAATTTTATGACTGTAAAAAATCTTTACAGTTTAAAAGAAACTTCCTCTTTGGGCAACATAACAGCATTAAATTCGTAGAGGGTTACTAGGACCCAGGGGTCTGTCCTAATAGCGGGGGGATGGATTATGAAAGAAAGGGGAAGCAGGGTAACAAAGGGTGTGTTCCCTTTCTGCCTCCCTTGGGTGCTCTGTGGTTTTAAGTTTGATTGTTCGATTCCCTGACTGCCCTCTGGACAATAAAGCATTCTCTGAGGGAGAGTATCTAAAAGAATTTGGACAGCAAGTTTACTTTCTTTCTCTGCAGTAATTCACACAGACTAAGGGATTATTGATGCCTTGAAATATCTCCTAGTGGCTGCTGCTAGAATTAGATATTGGACTCCAGTAAATTAAGGTGTCTACTATGGAAGTTTATTTGTGCTTAAAGCAGCAAAGGCAATCGTGTCTATATAGGGTGCTGCTGCTGGGAATTTATTTCCATTGTGGTGGCTTCTTTTGACAATGTGTGAAAATTAAAGTGGCTGCAGTTTAAGATTGAAACTGTAAACCATACCATTCGCAAGAGTTGTGTTTTACAATACAGACCTGCTACACAACACATGCCACGGTAGGAATTGCAGATTAAAACTGATGGGGCGTATAAACTCTGTGTTTGGCTAGGGCACAAAGAGGTTAAAAGTCTGACCTGTAAACAAATCTGGTGCCAGCTCTATCTCACAATTGCAGCTTTTGGTATGGAAAAATATTTAAAGTAATTTAAATATGCCTTCAAACAAAGGATCAAGTTTAGCAAATCACAGACTTTCTGACTAAACAGCTCACAGTATTTCTTGGGTGTTCTAAAATATATTATGGAACATGATTTACTCCAAAAGTAGTCACAAAGTTTGAAAGGGGTCTTTAGAGGAACTTTTGCCATCAAAGGCCATCTAAGAATGGCCAAACATCCACCTAGACTTCAAATAAAATAATCTACTGCTATATGATAAAATAATAGAAATTCTTTCCAGATTTTCCACTGTCTTGTCACAATCTCGCATTATCTTCACTTTTGTCTGGATTAAGCTTTAGTCTGGCAACCATAGTCCAGGCCTTACTATCAATTAGATATTAAATGCAGAAGAAGATATTCAGACCTGCTGAGGTCTAGAGCTCTGGTTAGGGGGAACAAACTAGCAACTGAGCAGCTGGTGAAGTACGGTACCTTTTTGCTTATAGTAATTTACATATTAATGATGATTTGGGAAGTTGCTAACCAAAATTGGAATACTTCCATTGTTTTCACTGAAAGTTTGTTATGTAATCTGGGGGAAAAAATGGTATTTTCATTTTAGGACATTAAAACATTTGGAAAATAAGATTTTTATGGGGTCAGACTCCTAACCTAGTTTTTATAATGACCAATGTGACTGAAACAAATCAATATATCAGCCAGTTCAGATAAGATTGGTGAAATGCTCTACTCTCAAGTCATAAACATCAGTTTTATCATTTACCTAGTTCATTCTGATTTCCAAGAAACATAGTTCATGTGAGTTGTTTTGTCATAAATGCTTGAGCATGTTGAAAATCATTGGTGAATGCAGATACTCTGCAAACATTCATAAATGTTTCATTTCAAGTCTTGAATGGTCAATGCCTAAATTAGCAGTGAAATATTATGATTTATGCCAGCTAAGAGAAACTTCACAGGCATTAAAACTGATTTCTATTTCTACAGTCCTAATATGTGTTGAATAGAGATGTTGGCAAGGCTTCGTATTTGGATGGTAGCTTTCCTGTTTCATTGCTAATTATGCTTACAGGTCAAAGTAAAATACCTTGGATTCAATCTGCCCTAAGACAGCACTGGCCATTGAACTAACCCAGAGTCCATGTAAACCCAACTCTAATGCCTTTGGGTAGAGTATCTCAGTCCTGCAAATGTTTCCCCTTGCTACAAGTGCAAAACCCCATACTGGTGGTCAGCAGAGTTCTATGTACACCTTGCAAAGAACTTGGCAACACCTTTTGATTCTAAATAGTACTTTTAGCAACAAAATATTATATTAGCAGTCTTTATTTCTGGTCTCTACAAAGAGGATAGCTCTCTTGTAGAACTTGAGACTCGTGTTCTTCCTGTCATATAAGATTTCCTCTACCTTATACTCACCATATTTCTTCATCAGAGAGTGAGAGCATAGATTCTATGAGGTGCACCAGTGATGTCACATTGGCTGCAGTTAAAATGTATTGGATGACTTGGGTGCTGATAGACTGGTTGTTAATACTGAGCACAGGACCAGAGTTAAACACCTATGGAGACTTCCTGCCAAGCATCACCTCCTGTCCCTGCCTGATGGCCAAATGCTCCTCTCTAACATGTGCCCATGATAGTTTAATCTGGAAAGGTATTCACTGAAATATTTCCATGTTCCCCAACACTGCAACTTGAGATGTCCTTTAAGATGAAAGAAGGTAGATTTGGATTGAATATTAGGAAAAAATTCTTCACTGTGAGAATTGTGAGGTACTGGAACAGATGTCCCAGAGAAGCTGTTGGTGTCCTATCCGTGGAACAGGTCATTACCAGGTGGGATGGGGCTTTGAGCAACATGGCTTAGTGAAAAGTGTCCCTGCCTTTGGCAGGGTTGTTGGACATATATGATATTTAGGGTGCCTTCCAACCCAAACCATTCTATGATTCTGTGATTTCTCAGGCCATCAGGCCAGGCTGAATAAGAATAGAAAAGTCCTCTGTGAGAATGTAAAATGCTTCTGCATGCAGCAGATACAAATAGCCTTTTTTATTAAACTACAGGATAACAGTCCACCTCCTCAGTGTGGTTAATGAATGCCATTTTACTTGTCTGCTTGCACTCAAGTACTCAACAAAGAACAAGGGTAGAATGTCCCATTTTGGCTGCAACTTGCAGTTAGATTGGTTTAAACCAATGGTGAAGTTACACTCAGCATGACCAGCAGAAGCAGGTGAGATCTAGCACTAGACACTCTAGGAGGAAATGGAGATTGGTTCAATGAAAGACAGGGTATCCAAAAATGTTCAGACACCTGTGTCTGACCTCTGTGCATGTGCAGACTGGGATTGCAACACAAGAACATCTAACAGACATTATCCAAAATACCAGAACTTGCTAGTTGAGTTCTGCTTTAAACCTTTGCTCCTCTTTTTTACCACCCAATGTGAAAAAACATAGGAGAGTGGCGGTGACTTTAATAAATTATTAATCTCATCATCTAGCAGAGTAGACACAGAGATGAAGCAACTTCCACTGAGATTTCACAGAACGTGCAGCTCCTAGGAACTGCACGTTTTTGAGCATCAGTTACCAGTGCACTGATACCTGAAACACACAGGCCTTAATTTGAAGCCATGCCCAGCTGCTGGAACTGCACTCATGGTAGTGGATTTGTTTAAATGACTTCAAACTAAGCCTAAACCATTCCTTATTCCAGGGGGTCTGTAGCACATGGGTTGGTCAATGTATTAATTAGATGGCAAGGCCAGCCGTGAGGTGAGGGAGTCCTGGCACTTGCTGCAGTCTCGCTGATGCACGGGCTGCAGAGCATCAGTGGAGCAGCTTCCCAGGGCTGCTTCTCGCTGTCCAACAGCACCATCCAGTGTCCCTGCACCGCAGCATGGCCAGCCCTGCAGCCCTTTCAAAACGGGAATAATGCTACTGAGTTTCCCAGGAATCAAATGTCTCTTAAACGTCAGATGAGACTTTACCTTAGGAAAGCATTCGTGTTACAGCTCCTCTCCTATGACAAATTCCACAAACATTGTTCTTTGATCAAAAACACCAGGAGCTTATTTCTCATATTTGTAAAGAATGATAACTACTTCCAATTAAACTAGTTTCATATAAAACTTCTTAATATTTGGGTTGCACATAGTCTAATTAGACAGGTGGTTTTTAAAATTGTTGTTCTTCCCCATTATCTATATCAATTTTACACACTAAAAATGAAAGTTAAGGGCAGATAATGCAGACTCAAGGCATGACAACCTGCATTTTCACTACTGACCTTTCCATGATTTCGTGCAGAGAATTATGCCTTGAATATTTGTCTACATTTTTTTCTACTGAAGTCTACCCACTGGTGCCCTTATTATTCCCTTGCTCCCTCTGTTTGAAGAGGATTTGGATACTGCTTAGTGTTTGGTTTTTGTTAGCTCCGTTTTCCTTTTTGCTTGATAACCTGTGATACTGCTTTTTTAGTCTTGGAAATGTATAGTAGTGAGCAAAGTAATTCAGAACATTTCAGACAGCATGTGTTAATGTGACTCCCCTGTTCAAAACTTCATAACCTCTGTCTTTCTGCAGTGGAATACTTTGAAAGAATCTATGTAGCAGCTTTGCTGAGTCACTTAGGAGTCAATATATGTAAGTAGAAGTCTGGGACTTGACTTGATCCTACACAGCCTGGCTTCTTGGGGGTCAGCTGGATTCTGTTTCTCACCCACTCTCAGCAGAGGGAAAATTGCCAGCATTTTCAGTTTGGATTACACACTCCTCCTGATGTTTCACTAATTTGTCCTTAGTGTTCTGGTTTGAATCTGCAGCACATGCTGAAAACAGATAAAGAGATTGCTTAAATGTACTTCTCTAAGCTTCTTCTTGAATTGCACCTCCTCCCTTCATTCTAAGATTCCTTACTGCTCAGTGTTCCTCAAAGGTGATCATCAAAGCTGCTCTTTCACTTGCCTCCTCAGCTAGACTGAGAGAGAAAATACAGCAAAAGGTTTATGGGTCGAGCTTAGAACAGGAAGAGATCACTCATCAATTACTGTCATGGGCAAAACAGACAGAGAGAATTAATTTATTACCAATCAAATCAAAATAGGATAATAAGAAATAAAACCAAACCATAAAACACTGTCTCTCCACCCCTCCCTTCTTCCCAGATTTAATTTTATTCCTGAGTTCAATATCTCCTCCCCTGCAGCAGCACAGGGGCACAAGAGAATGTGAACAGTGGCCAGCTCATCACATGTTGTCTCTGCTGCTTCTCCTCTTCTGGGTGAGGACTCGTCACCTTCTTTTCCTCATCCAGCTGGAGACAGACCTCCATGAACTTCTTCAATGTGATTCCTTCCCATGGGCTGCTGTCCTTCTTAACTGCTCCAGAGTGGGTCCCTTCCATGTGGGGCAGTCCTTCAGGAGCAGTCTGCTCCAGTGTGAGCAAGGGCTGATACCTGTGAACCTGATAAAAACATGTGTTTTTAGGACAATGCCTGTTATCTTCCTTTAGGAATCTTTTTCAATGGTCCCTAATGTACCTGTAATCAAATTATTTTTCCATTATGCTTTTCTTTTTGGTGATAAGGATATGTAAGGATAAGAATATAATGATACCATCTATCTGTGTCTTCTGCCCACTCAGTCAAGTATTGTCTGATTATATGTGTTAAGCTTAATCATAATTTTGTGCCTCCCTTAAGCACAATCACAAGTAAAATAGGCAGACAGGAATATAATTTGAGTTCTGTGTATCACTTAAGAAAAGAAGAGCCGGTTAAGGAAATATATCTGTTCATCTGTTCTCTATTACAAAGTCAGAATGACCACAAAAATTAAAATCATTCTCTAAAAGCTGTCATTATATTTGAATGAAATAAAAAGGGGGGGAACTTGCCAGATGAAATCTTTTAATCTTTTCAGTCTTAAAATATGGCTTTTCCTTGTACACAAGCTAAGTTGTTTGGGCTTTGTTATTTCCTGAAAGGGATTGTCTGTTTATGAATACTGCTCCTTGAAAAGCAAAAAGCTTTATTAAATCACTATAACCATAGAGAATATAAGCCTTATTCCCATTTTATAGCTGGAAATCTCTGAAGATCTTAATTCATGTATGTCAGGTGATACACCATCAGCTAGGGCTTTGAGAAACAAGAACTGTAAGCCTTTATGCTTATATACATCTGCTAATGAACTGCCATTATCATGCTACACTGAAAGAGCTCTTGTAAACACAGAATCAACCATTTCAATGGGCCCTTATGAGCAGCAAGATTCAAGTGATAAGCAGTAATTAATTAAGCCACAGCATCTCAGCCTCCTCAGCCAGCAGTCTGGCTGTCCTTAAGATAGCATGA
Organism: Petroica traversi; assembly: GCA_025920805.1. Taxonomy (NCBI): domain Eukaryota; kingdom Metazoa; phylum Chordata; class Aves; order Passeriformes; family Petroicidae; genus Petroica; species Petroica traversi. Next base: position 26,119,192 of record JAHLSL010000009.1, read on the forward strand.
GGGCAGAGAAAGTGGCTAAAAACTTCCTGAGAATCAAGTCACGTTAGTCTCAAAAACATTACCCAGTTTGGAAAATGGAATCTAGATATTGTGGGGTTAATCCTTAATTCTTGAAGAAAGTGACAGAAAAAGGCCAGAATGGAGTGTTATGTAAAATGTGACAGTATGATAATAAGGGGAAATGAATGTTCAGTACTTACCATCCAGTATCCTCTCATCACATTCCTGGAGTTCAGAGACCTACAAAAATATCTTCATGTTGAAAAAGAAAACAAGTTATGCTTAAATGTTATATTTCCTGGGTATTGGTGAAAACAAACATGGCAAATAAACATCTTATTGTGTGGTACCAGTTTCTGTTTGTTCAACGTGATGTTTTGGTGGTATTGAATAGTCATCACAGACTACCTGATTATCTTTACTTGCTTACATCCCTGTGCATAATGTGCATAGTTGATTTAATCTGGCTGTGTTTGAAACCCACATTGAAGAGTACAAGATGATGTTTTAAAGAAACAAAGCAAAGGTCTGATTGCTCGGAAATAATTGTAGTTTTAATACTTGTACTCAAGATGGCAGCACGAAAACATAAAACAAATGCTTCAGTGGCGACTTCCAAGGGCACCACAGGCTCTTCCCTGTCTGAATTTTATTGTGTTCTGTCCAGTAAGACTGGAAAGTTTGAAGCACAGAACGGTGGGCAGTCAAGAACACTCAGAGAGTAAATATTGAATAAGAGGGGGAAAAATCATTGAAATTTGTGTTCTTAAAAATAAAATAATGGTGAAATAATGAACCTTCTGACAGAAATTCATTAACAATTCAAAATACCAAATCAGAAAAATATAAGCATAAACTAGATCCTGGTGAATTCCTGCCAAATCTTTCTGCTGCAATGAATGTAATTGTGATGAGCAGCTTCTCCCATCAAAATGGCAACTGTGATATTTTAAAATAACATATTGGTTCTAATTCTGAGTTGTAACACTTTCCTGCATTTAAATGTATTCCCCACCACAGATGTATCCCTTCTATCCCTTTGCTTCTCTGTCTTATAAGTTATGCATGTACACTTTCCTGTCAATGCACATGCATTATCTAATTGTTTTGTCCCTAATAAATATCTCATGTGCTTAGCTACACACCAACATAGTGTGTGCTTTGCCTGTAGAGGTGAGAATTACTTAATTTATTACTCAGAGATTATATAGAGTTTGATGCCAAGACGCTTTGGTACCACAAACTCAGATACATTGAAATATTCTTGTCAGGTATCATTATGTTACTGTGTTTTATCACACAGAAGGATTGATTGTACTGGGGTAAAACAGAAGAGGCAAAACTAGGGTAAACCAGAAAGTTTACAGTAAATCACCGACCAACATTAGGAAATATTAATAGCATGAACAGACACAATCCTTCTGGAGCCAAATAAATCCCTATGAGTGACTTTCCAAAAGAAATTCTTGCAAAAGCATAGTATTTCCATGAAGGTAGGAACTGGGATATGTTAAGTCTCCATGACATTGTAGCAATATTAGACTAACAATGCCAAAATACCCTGTTTGCATCTTTAAATCTTCACATCAGCATTTTTTCACTGACAGCAAACTAGAACAGTGTGTGAGAGATGGAGAAAGATGTCTGATACCACAGGTTGTGCTAAACCTGTATAATAAGAGAGTTTTCTGTTTAGAAAGCAGTATGGTGATTTAGAGAGGTCATCTGTTAGTGATGTGAGAATGTACCTCTCCCTTTAGGAAACAGATCAGTGGCTACTAAATTGCTCTAAGGGAGAGCTCTTAGAAAGGAATTAGCTAGAACAGATTTTGCTGTATTCTTGGAGACAGTGTAATATTTATGGATTTTCTTAGTAATATCAAATTTAAAATCTGTCCCAAGTTTGGCAAGGTAGGATACATCAAGTAAGTAAGCAAGTCATCATTGGAAAATGCCCAGACTCTGGGCCAGCCTTTTTTTTTTTTCTTTTCCTGAAATGGGAAAATTATCTGCAAAGGCCCACAACATCTGACATTTACCAGATGGGTTAGAGTATTGTAATCTTCTCTTCCTATTAATGGAAGCCATGGAAAAGAGGAGGTATTTGTAAGACTTACTTTCTCAGTCCCTGTCTGTAGCAGCATTTCCAAAGAGTCACATGTAGCCATCTGGTTACCATCTGAGTTTCATCAAACAGAATGGGACATTTCCAAGTAGTTATGTAGAAAAAAAAAACTGAGCATCAACAGTTCTTGTGTAAAAGTACCTGAAAGAAATATGCATACTCTGCCATGGAAGCTCCATCACATGGAGCATATGACCAGCTTTTTATCCAGTACTTTCTTTGAATATCTATACATTTTGATGACAGTAACCCTCTGACTTTTAGCAAACTGAGTCTGGCCTTTGCTTTCCGAGGTATAATCAGTCTAGCTGAATTGTACGTGCTGGTATCAGTGATGTAAATCTTCTTATAGCACTTACTCATTGCAGGGATTTGTACCTGTTAAAGGCAGTGGCACATGCTGAGCGTGGCTTCATGGATATTCTGCTGAAGAAAGAAAGCACCTTGCAACTCTCCCAAGTTTTTGCTTTGCAACAGCACCTATTCCTTGGGCTTCTTTGGAGCCATAGAATACCCAAAGGAATGTTATACCTCTAAAATCCATTTCCTAGCCATATGCCTAATTTCAGCGTAGAAGCATAGAATATCCTCAGTTGGAAGGGGTTCACAAGGATTATCAAACTCTCCATGCTGTACAGGACAACCCCAATGATTACACCATGTGCCTGAGGACATACAACAGGAGTGCAGCAAGCCCAGCATGAACATTGGAGCTCAGAGCCAAATGAATGATTGCAGCCCCTTGCAGCTGCCATGACTGGAAAGCAGGTGATTTCTTCAGGTATAAGGAAAGTGAAAATCTGCAGCATCTTTTTGTAGCATGGTTTGGTTGCAAATGCTGGTCACTCTGCCCTTCAATTTCACTTATTTCTTGCTGGACACGCAATTTACAGGGCCCTGAAAACAGCAATATAACATTTATCCTCTAATCCCTTAACTGGTTTTGCTGAGACTCTACCACATGCAAGAAAACCCAAACAAACCAAAACAAAATTAAAACAAACAAACAAACAAAACCTCAAAGCAAAACAAACCAAAAGGAGCAATTAATGAAATAAATCAGATGTCCTGGCTTTGATACTTCCTGTCCTTTGTCCACATAATATTTCCAGTTCTATTACACGTCTATTTGAAAGAGACTCTAATGGACTGATTCTCTCAGCTACACACACTGTAGTTTCATTTAAGTAATGAGCCCCCACCTTGCTCCTAGTTAAATATTTAGCCCTAGGGCTACTGTGACTTCTGGTAGTTTTCCTGACAAAACAGTATGTTTCCATCCCTTCCTGAGATCGAGCTGAAAGTGCCTTTTGAAATGGTTGAATCCATTAATTTTGTTTTGCTATTCAGCTTCCTTCATGACATTTGCTGCAGTCATATTACTCCTCTGAGGGATTTCATAATCCTAAGCTTGTGTTTGTCTTGAGCTGTAAAAAGCAAAACTCCTGGGAGGAAGGAGGAAGGAATATTTCTATTCCTATAAGCAAAAAGTCAATAAGTTGATACAGATGAAAAGACAAACTAGCAATATCATTTAAGGTCATTTTGGGTTTAGCTAAAGACAAAAATTGAACACGTGCCAGAACATTTCAGGAGGTCTCTGTATAGAAGAGAAAATTTGTCTGTCCTCTTGCTTTTCAGTTTGGATTAAAACCCAAAATTCCCCTGCATTTTAAGAACATATATCCATCCACACACAATATTTAAGGTAAATGAAGATAATTAATGATCTACCATATAAGAGGAAAATAGGAGACAGACAGATGGAAGAGTCCTTAGAAAAGCAAATAGGAGTTCTGCTCTGAAAAAAAATATCAATTCTGAAGTAAGTATATGGAGATTTGTATCTTTCCTCTCTTGCCAAGGGAGATCAGGTTGTGGAGACACTACAAAGGAGAGTAGGGAGTTGGGACATAAAAGGAATTAGAGTAATGAAAATGATCCAAGTAGTTGCTCTGTAGGAGGACACCCTCTTTTATATATATCTCAGCTGAAAAATGACATGGTAATAAAATCTCTGGAATTTGGCAATAGGTTAGTGACACTGGTATGCAAAGTACTTTCACCTTTACAAAAATGTACTTGCATGTTTGCTTACTTAAGGCAAACAGCAATCATTATAATCTAACCAAAGCTTCAGTTTCCACCTAAAAACTCATTGATCTACCATGAAAAGGATTGTGTGGGAACTGGAACTTTACGTTTACTAGCTTAAAAGAAATTAAAAATATACAAAAAAACCTTGTGCCAAAAAAACACACGCTAATGTTCTCATTGATTTATGAAAGATTATTCACTGTTAGACAGTTTTTAAAATGTTATGATTGACTTAGTAGAATATTTTAGACTATTTTGCTTTTTATTCACTTGCTGGCTTTTGCACCTCTCAGGTAATATGCTTAAAGCTCTCTTTTCTTTTTGTTTTTTTTTAATATACCCAGCTTCTCAAATCCCAACTTTCTTTCATGAGTAAGAATTAGGCATTGCAGCCAATGGTGTTAAGAGAGCTTCCTTCTTTTGACTGATCACAGCTGAAAAATAGCTAACTGCTGAGTTTCAGTGAGCTGACAGCATTGACCCACACAAAAGCTTATACAGGCATGAAGATGGAAACATGAAGGCTAAGCCAGAAGAAGTTTCTTTATTTCTTTAAATCTGTGAACTTGTAGGAAAAGACAGTAATGATGGCTGAGCATTCAGCCTCAAAAATTTTAAGCTTTGCTGAGACCATCAGGATTAGTGGATGCAGAGGTTTTAGCATCTACATTGTCCATTGTCCACCTTTACAGGGTCTGTTAATTCATGAAGCATCAACAGACAGGACTCAAGAGAGAAGACCTGAGTGCTACAACGTGGGCAATGATCAACACATGATGTGAGTTTGACTGTAGGAAGAATCCCAGCAGCACAAACAACTGCAGATTTTCTAACCTGTATTTGGCAAAATATGAAGTACAGAAATAAGTGAAGAAGGTAACATAAGACTGTGGAGACAGGGGGAGATGAGGCAAGAGCAAGAGGGTTTGAGACACAGACTTGCTCCTTTAGAAAATTAATAGAGAAAGCAAGATGGCAAAGAAAAAAGAAAAACTATTTTCACTAAAAGCAAGAAGGCCAGAACTGAGAGGCCTTATATAAGGGAAGTATAAATGATTTTCAAGATGTTGAGGAGGAGAGGGAAACCTGACTCTCAGACAGAAGAGAGAGAAAAAAGAACTGTAGCCTCCTAAAATCATAGTGAAGATGCAGCTTTTCATTACTCCAGAGTCCTGGCTAAGAAACTGTAGATTTGTCATATGAACAGATCCAGCAGAAAATGTGTTGCTTGTCAGGATGCATTTAGAAAGAATATAAATTAGATGAAACTGTAAGGTTATAGAGAATTTTGGTAAAGCCAGAAGAATGAATTTATTATCTTTCATGCTGGAACAAGTGGCGCAAGTGTCCCATTAGGTGAGTCTCTTGGTTGAAGAATACATTCCTTAATTTGAAATTTCATGGTCCTTACTGAAGTTTTCAAGTCCATATTAAAAAAAGGAAAAGCATGACAAGATCAGGAAGCAGAAGGATAATACAAGATAACAAGTGCTATGGAAAATGTCAAAAGGAAGAAGAGTCCACAAGGAATGCAGAACTGTGGTGACAGAGAGAAGAGTATTAAAGTAAAATGATGTCTTCAAACACAGAACATTTTGGGTAAAATGAGAATGAGGCAGAATAAGACTTAGCATATTTTTTTTTAATTTAGCCATGACCATCTCAGTTTCTTAGAAAACTATGAAAACTACATGAAGTATCATCACTTTTCAGTAATGATACTGGTTCAAAATGCAAAGTGAAACTGATAATGTCTTATAGAAGTTCAAGAAAAGAAAAGCATAGGAGCTTTTTTTCTCAGAACTTGATTAGTAATGTAAAATTGGGAAGCCTCAGCCGTACAGAGAACTATCCTGTTTTCATGCAATATCAGACAACCTTGAAAACTTTTTTTAAATAGTGATGGAATAGCAGTTGATGTTACAAAATGCTGCAGCTACAGAATGATAACAAAATTTTTCTCCTATAAATGGGAAGAACTTTGTGATTGGGAGGAAATGCTAATCAGCTGAGGCCTCTGATTTGTTAGCATAGAGAGGGCTAGGAATCTAAGACATAACAGGAAGTACTTCCAGAAGAATAAATAGAAAAATCCTAAGGTCACCAAATTTCATAATTTTGAGTACTATGTGAAATTCTGATCAACTGTGTTGCAGAATGACAAGCTCAAAGTGTGAGAGTAACTCTTCCAAGTTGCTGCAGATCTTAGAAAAAGCTATAAATAGAGCTACAAGAGGGACTTGCATTGGGCAGTGAATGTATGTGCATATATGTGTGTTGATGACCTAACTTTCAGAAGACTAGCAAGGGACAAAATCATACTTGGTTTTACATAGCATTTGAATTTAATTAGATTATGCAACTATCCAAAAGTGCCTGAGTGAATTGAACTTCTCAAATTCCTTTCCTCATTTTTTTTCCTGACAAGAATGTAACTTAGTTTTAAATGGATTCTAATGGAATTTACAGAACTGTCCCTGCAGCTTTCCAATTCTTATAAGTTAGTGAATTTTCAAGGTGTTGAAGTATTCTGCCCCTTACGATGGAAAGCCCAAAGGAGTACAAAACAACAATACAGGTAAAAGCAAAAACAAACAAAGAAAATATTTTAAACAAAGTTCATTGTACTATCACCATAAGCAAAGTAATTCAGCTGAAATTCTTACTTGCTTTGTCATTCACCACTGCAATGTGCTTTCCATTCTGCCAAGTCCATTTATTTGTTTCACACAATACCTTCAAGATTTATTTTAATTAACATATCCAGTCTACCAGAGTCACTCCCAGAATTATGAGCTTTTTTTGATACCTTTACACGGTTTTTTATCTGATATTTCTAGATATTAAGAACATGACTATATAGGGAAGTGGGCTTTATTGATATAGATCTAAGGTTGAGAGCCTTGATATGAAGAATTCTAAGAAATAACTCAATCTTAATTTTAGATCAATGTGTTAAAGAGATTCCTTTTGCTTATCTTTCTGACCACAAATGGAGGAAAAACTGTATAAACATAAAAATAGCACAGCCCTTGTTTTACTTATTTTAAGGCATCTGGATACAGCTGTGCAAATGTGAAATAATTACAATACTAAATTACATCTTAGTGCTGTAAAAATCTCAGCCTATTTCATACCATAAGAATCTTGACCTATTTTTGCATAGGTCCTATTCTTCAAATACACATGTAATATCCTTAGTCAAAACATTTCATTTATTGTAGGTTTCAGTGACTGACTTATGTTTAATACCTTTTGACATACTGATAGGCTTCAATAGATGTTTAAAAGTTTCAGTTCAGACAGAAAAAAAGAAAGTGATTCTCAAAAGCTAAGAAGTTCCTTAACTGTACTATTTTCCTCTTCTCTTGCCAATAGCTGAAGTCTTCTTATTGCCTTCTTCTTCATTAAAACCATTGCTCAGACACTGTTATGTTTTTGTTGCTATGCTGTCTCTTCCTGCTTGTACTACAAAGATGACAACTCTGCAAGCTGTGGATCAGAATGATACTGAGGAGGAGAGCTCAGAGCTATAACCTTGGGGGTTTTTTGGAGTATGTGCTGAGAACTCTTATGTTTCTCACCTTTCCAGTCTGACCTTCATTTTGAACTTGGAGATGTGTAATGATGAACCTCTGCACAGGATGAAAGAAAGGCTGCTTACTGCTGTTAGCATTTGCTTGACTGGTAACAGATGTTCATGAAAGAGATAATTTTTTTTTAAGTGTCTTGTGGTCTAATGTACAAGGCATGGAGATTATTAACATTCTGATCAGTTACCATACTTTCCATTAATCCATTATTCTGACTGTTTGTGGGAGCCAGTCATCACACATTTTCACAAGATGTTATCAATTTAGCAGTAGCCTCTATTCAAATAATTTCAAAATTAAGTATAATCCAAGGATGTAATACTAGAATCAACATTTGTTCTCTTTTAATTCTTTCTCTGTGGCCTGTGTCAGTTTATTGTTATATTCTATTCAGCAGCAAAAAAAAACCACAGAAAAGACCTGTGATTTTTCACTCTCAAGGACACAGCAGTTCCACTGAGAGTGATCTTTCCTCTCTCATCCCTGTAGAAATCCCTGCACCTGTGCTTGAAGTCTTTGAGGTCTCGGCTAATGAAGTAGGTGCTATTTATAACTCTCCAAACCTCCAACAGTTTTTGATGAAAAACAGTCAGTCCTGAAAGCATCTGTGCCACACAAATAGTTCCTCAGACTTGAACTTCAGAGCAGCTCAGCTCAGAGAAGACAATCTGTCCTTTCTGCCTTCTCTTCCTCATGTCAGATGTTATGTACCAAGAGAATTTCACATATTCACTTTAAAAAACAGAAGGAATCTGAGCCATGATGTCAACTGAAAACTCAGTAGTAATTGCACCAAGTTACTCCTGATCAAGTTTCTGTGGCCTAACAATGTCTGCTCAGAGACTGTCAGCCCACATTGCCAAAGTGTTATGTGAAGTCATGCAGCTTCAGCTACATCCACACAGTCACCAGAGCCCACCACAGCACAGCAGGCTGTCAAAACACAGTACTTTGTCTGGAAGCCTGAGTCCTAAATTTTATCCATTAGTCAGTTCTCCTCCTATGTCTGCATCAAGAGACAAGTTTTTGGAGATTTGAGCCAAATAGTTTAAGTGCAAATGTGTGATGCCTCGGCCCACATTCTCAGTAGAATCATTCTGGCTGTGAAGTTTCCTGGGTCATACTCATCCTTTTTTCCCTTCGTGAGACATCGATAATTTCAGTCACATAAATTGACTAAATGACTCTACAATCAAAAGTACTATCTTCCACCTATAGGCAGAACACATTTGACTGATTGCAGAGAAGAAGTTGATTGCTGCCATAAAAATTCCCTGAACAGTCTAGATCCAGGCAGACCAGACCTGATCAATTTTCTTGTGCGCATGCTTACCCTTGGTGAGTGAGGGGACAGAGGAAGCAATCAGGGAGGAAGAGCTAGGTTCCAGAGCAAGCTACCATCTTGGTAGTTATCCAACATCTGGTAGAACTCTAGTCAGTCTCTGAAAGAAATATTCATGGGAACTTTATCTTATTTTATAAAATGGAGGAGTGGAGCCTTCCATTCTCTCTACAAAATAGGAAAATAATATGGGATCATTGCCTGAGCTTGCATTTAGTACATTTTTCTAAGGAATTTTCCTCAAATTAAGCTGACTGAAAACCAAAAAAGGGATCTATGCAATTGCTCTGGCTCTACAGAAACTTGCAGTTTTCTCATTCTTCCCAAATAATATACTCCATGCTTTCACCTCAGCAGCTTTGCTCATAGTACACTGTGGCACCAGCCTGTTACAGCACCGAGGAAGGACTGAAAGGCTCCATTCTAATGAATATAAACTTCAAGACTCAGCCCTGCTGTCACTGAGTCTTTGATTTCAAATGAGGGAGAAAGCACTACTGTGTAGGCATGAAAATGGACAGCCTGAAACAGCCACCTGCTAGGGAGAGAGAGAACATACTCATCACGCATGATATAGTAGCAACTCTGCTGCTAAGTATATGCCTCACACACAGTGCCAGTGGGCAGTCTGTGACCCCTGAAATAAATCTGTCCCATATTCCCCAGCTGAAGAGAGGACAGGAGGCTGAGAAGTAAGAAGCTTATTTTAGCTGACTGGGTTACTAGAACACAGACAGAATTGACAGTTTTGCTGGTATAGCAAAATTGAACTTATTTGGCTGATACAAACAACAAACAGCGAGCGATGAAAAATAAGAGGAGCCAAGCAGACTATCTCAAGACAAGCTGAAATGACTCATGTTAATTTATACTGTGGCTCTAATGTTTTCCATTAAATAAGGACTTTGTTCAGTAGCTCTGTTACCAATTAAGCCTGTAAAACCTTTCTGTCACAGAAGGAGGGCCTGGGGTCACCCCAGACCGTGCAACCTGGGAAGAATTAAAAGGAAGCATTCTGGGGGGCTCTGCCCAGGACCAGACCTACTCAGACTCTTCACTTAGTACTTGTGAACTCCACTCTCAAGTGCTACTGACTTGGAGAGGCTTCTCCACTCAGACACAGCACAACATCAGATTTGCCCTGGCACTGTCATTCTTCTGAGCTCACTCTGACAAGCCCTCTCAAAATCTGAGGCTGTAAGGTTTTGCAAGACCACCCTTTGGTCCAGTAGTATCAGCTCTGAACAGGAGCTAAGAATTCAAATTTGACCGAAGCCATCCAGATGAGAATTGGCACTTCACAGGAGATGATAGGAACAGGACATATGCCCACACCAAGTGTGCATGTAGCAGATCATGTTTATGTGAGCTATTGATATGGGGTTTATGCCACATGAAAACTGATGAAATGCTTCAACTGCACCTGAGTTAATCCAAGCCAAAACCAACCAGTTGTGCAGAGAGCCAGATCGATTTTCTTACATCCATGATATGGTTAATTGGCAGCATGGATAAAGAGTCCATGGATAATTGAGAGTGAAGTACACAATATATCAGCATTCTCTTGGCACATTTGAGTACTGACACATCATTTATTTCCCACAGACTCTGCATACAAAGCTGAAAACAGAATATTCATCTCTCACTGAGAAAGTGGGAAGATTCTCCATTTTGTACACATTTACACAATTTTGCCTATAAATACTTTTTTTTTTTTTTTTTGCCTATAAACCAGGTAATTAAGCATCTGATTTAGGGAGAATCCACATGTACTGTAGTATTGCTTTTGAGTCCGTGTGATTGCAAACCTTACCTCAGAATACAACGTGAGAAAGAGGACAAATACATAATGAGGGTTTGGATAGCTGGCTAAAACCTGGAAAATACTTAGAATTAGTTTCTGTGCTCAAGCTGTTGAGGTTCCACACCTTCTGAGGATTGGGGTCCCCCAGAGGTATCTGGAAAAGTTTTAGAACTGGTTTCAGCTTCTTTCTCAAGCCTTATCTTAATTGACTCAACTTGCATTGAGCCATTTTGTGTTATTTGAGCTTCAGGGATTCCATAGCTTCCCTTACCAGATCTCCCAGCACTAGCATCTAAAATCTCCCTGCATACTTTTAATTCCTGGAGCCGTCCTACTGGGATTGCAGATTCAGCTCAGCTCTACCCTAAAGCACACTTTCCACAGACAGAGTTGGAATATAGATTGCCTTCAGCTAATCATCTGTATCCAAAGACTGCTGCTTTATGAGAAGACAGGTAATTGAGTCCCTTAAAATGAATACGCTATAGGTCTCTCTGTCATGGAAATAGCAGGTTCTCCACAGCTCATGAGCCTAAATTCTAAGCTCTTGTGTCTAAAGTTCCATATCAATTGGTACCTTGTCTAGCTCTCATAATATTGTGTGAGTGAAACATTCCTCTGCTGACAAGACATTTGGATATAGGTAGAACTATGCTGTCTAAATATATCCTTAAGTACCAGATGCATGAGGATATTTCAGGACCCAGCCTCCCACTGATTTCAACAGATCCGGTATCTGCTTCCTACTTAGAAAATTTGTCACCTGTGCTTTATGCAGATAGATTTTAAGGGTCATGTTTTCCCTGTGTCCTCAGGAGACTGACCTGCAGACAAGCCAAAAACACTAGCCAGCCATGCCAGCAAGATCTTATTTTGCTGATGTGGCTCCCATTTTGCACTTCCTACCTTCTTTTAAAGTAAGTAGAGCACGTTTGCTTATTCTAGTATAAAAATAGCAACCAGAGAAGAAATCATGTAAATTGAATAAAAAACAGCAAGCTGCAAAATTCTATGCAGTATGATGGGAAGTCTTTTATCTAGAAAAGTAAGCATTTAAATGGGAAAATGGGAAGTATTACTATATTGCTAACAAATTATTACTAGAAACTGCCAGTTTCTAACAGGATTGGGGTGGGGGAGGAACCTCTGTGAATTCAGCACTTCTGTCATGTGAAGCTCTTTTATGGTGGAAGTCAGACTTCAAAAGATAGAAGCATGCATAAGAAAAAATTAAATAGCGACATCAAGTCAAAATTAAAAATCCATACTATGAGTAATATTTCCTTAGCAATGGACATAACAGTTTTTAAGATCAGATAAGTGGCTCGATAAACATCTACTGGCAAAGAAACAAACTGAGTAAAATTAATTCATCTTGAAAGGAGCAGGAGTATAGATACCAGATAAAATCTATCCATATCTTGTTTCCACTAGACAACATCCTACGCTAGCCTTGATATCACTCAGAAACATTGTCATTTAGATTATAATGCATCCAAAAAAGAGCAGCAAAGCTGGAGTAGGGTCTGGAGTGCAAATCCTATAAGGAGCTGAGGGAGCTGGGGTTGTTCAGCCTGGTGGAAATGAGGTTCAGGGAAGACCTTATTTGCTCTCCCCGACTACCCAAAAAGAGGTTGAAGCCAGGTTGGGATCAATCTCTTTTCCCAATCAACAAGCAATAGAAAAAAGAAAATGCCCTCAGGTTGCACCAGGAGAAGTTTAGATTGAATATTACAAAAAAAATTCTGCACAAAATGGTAATTGAGCATCGGAACAAGCTGTCCAGTGAAGTGATTGATTCACCATCCCTGGATAGAATTAAAAGCCATGTAGATGTGGCATTTAGGGATACAGTCTCATGGTGGGCTTCGCAGTCTTAGTTCTACAGGTCAATTCAGTGATCTTAAAAGTCTTTTCCAACCTAAATGATTCTAGAATTCTAGAATGCCAGGCATAGTTTTGCAGACAAATATGTGAACATGAAAAGTGAAAAGGTCTGTTCTAAGAACTCACATAGTCTAGGGTTTAATGGGGTAATTGTGATATCACTTTTAAGTTTAGTTTTATAATTCCAGTATTCGTCACATATTTCCTGCTTATTCACAGGACCCTCCATGTTTGTGCTTTCTGTCAATACTCTGATCTGAGAAATCACCATGTTTGTACCTAACTGCAAATGCTTCAAGATAGGAAAGAAGTTAGCCCAAGTAAAGCCTTAAAAATAAGAGTTTCCAGATTTCTATTACAAATTAACGAAGTTCTTCTGAACAAGATCATGATCATTCTTTGTCCTTCAATTGTCCTGGAGGATCTTCAATCATCTTTTTTTTCTTCTCCTTCCCATTATTTTGTGAAGTGCTGCCATTTCTTTTCAATTTCGTTAGTACAAAACTAACTAAATTGCAAGTAGGCCCAATGTCTGAGAAAAGACAGTTTTTATTCAGACATGAGTTATAAGCATGTAGCAGAACATCAAGTTCTTCAATTCTTTATTGTCTTCAAAGTTAAGCTGTTGCATGTAAAAGTTCCAAATATCAGTTCTGTACTCCCAGACGTAATTGACACTGAACAACAAAAGCACCATTTTGAGTTTGGAGCTGTAGGCACCTTGCTGACTTAACATACTAAAGCTAATTACTTAACTTCAGCAGTGCCTTGTGCTGTTTGGATACCAGGCTCAGGAATCTGTTTCTTAAGCAGACTCACTCATGTCATGCCATCTGAGATTCCCTAAGGCAACCAAGCTGCATCAGTGAACCAGATGATCATTGTAGGCCATTCCGACTGAAATGATTCTATTCTGTTCTGCTCTGTTCTATTCTGTTCTGTCACACTGACAGCATGACAGGTCTAAAAGGAGGCCTTCAGTGGAGGCAGGGTGGGATATGCACACACAGCACCATATGCCTAATTGTTGCCAATTGTCTCTGTCCCAGGTGTCCCACAAGCCATGAATGTCTGACCTGGCTGTGTCCTGGTCTATTTGACCTGTTACATTTTGGGGCACAATCAGCTCTAATTGTTCCATTTGTGGCCAGTTAACAGGCTTTCTGGTATAAACAAGGAATGTTAGGCACCTTATCTCCTCAGTTATGGAATTGACTTAATTTCAGAGGTAACCCTTTACAGCCTCAGAAAAACCTCACTATTGCCTGCAGCCATTGACTTCTATCAGAGATGTGCATGCAACATATTCATAGTATTTTCATATCACAGCTAGTGAAATCTTGGTGAAAGGACACAGCACATTTCTTCAGCTTTTCCTGTCTGTTCTTTCTTCTGTAAAACCCAAACACTTATTACATCATCTCAAAAAGCCGCAAGAATTCTAAATTTTATCTTTATATTAAATACAATACTTGCAGTAGGCAAGCTGTGGTTCATGGGCTGTGAATCTGTACCACTAGCCTGTCATACTGGAAATAATAGAGATTAGGGATTACAGGTTGAAATCCAAATGTCATACCTATTTACAGTCTTTAACATGTCAAATTTACTCTGTCTCGGAGAGAGAGCACTAATAAGCACAGCTCCTTATACAATTATCATATCCTCTAGTGCAAAGCTACACTTGCACAATTAAAATAGGAGTTTGGAAGGAGTATATGTAATTTAGAATGAGCAGAGTTCTTTCTTGGACAACAAAAACAAACCAGTTTTTCCTCAGAGGACATTTTTTCCTTTGTTGTCGAGAGAGTTCATTTGATTGACCTAGTTTATGTTTTGCTATAGATGACAGGCATTCTTGAATTCCTCAGGAATTCTGTTAGTTTCTCAAAAATCCACTTAAGACTTCAGTATTCACATTCTTCTTAAATTTTATTTAATTCTTGTACCACCACTTTGAAAACACATTTCTTATGTTTCAGTTTCATGTGGAGGATAGCATTGTCTGTATTTCTGAAAAGGGTCAGAACTGATCTTCTTTGCCTGAGTTAATTAAGAGTCATCAAGGGCATAAAGTGCATAAAGGCTTCTACTGACTGAGAAAAGACTACTTTCTATTTGTATTTTTACCATGCTACTGGAATTTATTTCATATGGATGAAGATGGAAACTAAGGTGAAACTCTTCCATTTTTCCAGAGCTTCCAGTGGTAATAAAGGTAGCCTGTCTAAAGATCCATTGTTTTCATTTTCAATAAAAATGGTTTTATCTCCTTGAACAATGAGAACAGTAAAGAAAACAAATTCTTTTTTCATTCCAAAAATTCTGTAATGGAACACATTGCCATTGCAAAAACTGAAGGCAGAACATTCAAATCTGGCTTGTGGCTAGCCCTTGTTGACAAAGTATCCTTGAGTATCACTCTAAATATTGGTATTATATCTGATTAGGTTATAAGCTTCTGGTGATAGTGTTTTATTAAGTCAAATTTATGAAGTGCAGAGCCGTTAGTTTGCTATGGAATGGTGCACAGACGTATGTGTGGTTATCCCAGCTGCATTGTGACAAATGGAGTAAAGAAGTATAGGAAATGGGTCACAGGAGCACAATCAATAAACTAGTACTTTTTCTTTTATTTTTCATTCCCAGAGTCCTGTTCTGCAAATACATTAAATTCCTAACTGCCTGACAGAGGATGGTATCAATCTGCATGTTAGTGCTTATTGATTAGCTTTGCTAGGATATGTGCTGCTAGCTGTAATAACCACAAGCATTTCGAGTGAAATTGATCACATCAGTCCTAAAAGTTAGAACATTTTTGTGGGAAGTCCACATGCAACCATCTGATTTAAAACTTTTTAGTTTCAAAATCAATATTCTCAGACCACAGCTGGAGGAGATTGTTTCTAATGGATTTTTTAAAGTTGTTTTTGACTAAGTACCAGTACTAACATGGCACAAGGGAAGTTGAGGCCATGTTGATCATATTTATTTTATTATCTTTCTAAACAGCCTAAGATTTATCTGCATTACCAAATAATTTATTACAATAGAAGCAGATTAGTAGATGAAAGCAGTTAACACAGTGACCATCACATCCACATGTTACAAGGTCTTGGACAGAGATAACTTCATTCAGGTGGTCACCTCAACCAGGAGTTCCAAACACCCTTGTAAGTTAAGGCAGTCCTAACACTTATTCACCAGTTTTGATCTTTGGGTTCCTATAACAGTGCTGAGTCCATTTACTACAGATTGCAAGTAGAATTTTTGGTTAGTTTTCTCTGAAAGTGCTCCAGCTGCCACACACCAACATGGCTTTGCAAACTAAACCAGTGCAGCGAGTGACAGTGATCAGACATTTCACTTCAGAACTGTTGGACCACTGCAAACTAAAATGTTAATTTAAATGCAGAAATCTAGCCTTTATTTTCTGCTTCTTTTTCTTTTTTTCCAATATATGAACATAAAAAGAAAAGAGGAAGGAAAATATATATTATCTTAATAAGGGAAAGAATCGGAAGATATTGTAAATAAGATTTTTCTTTTAGAAAGGAGAAGTAAAAAAATCCCCATCTTCCCCTGTCAGAGCTACACAAGGAATCTAAGTGTTTGCCCAGGGTTATCAAGCTGTGAACATATACCTACAAAGCATCTCTTGCTCAATCCACACACCACTGCATCATGAATAGTAAGCATTGTTTTGGTATTGCTGTCTATATTACAAATACACAAAAAGGGAAAGAGAGAATGGCAGCTGCTGCATGATTAAATACAGGAAAAATACTTTTGGGAAAGGTTTGATGAGAGAGCACGCCATCAGTGGAGAAAAAAAATAATGCCTGAATGCTCTATCAGAAATGCAAAAACAAGGTAGAAACACAGAGCAAACCAAAAACTAAATAATGAATAGGCAGTGGGACATCAGTGAATATGCCAGCAGGTTACAAAGACTTCCATAGCATTATAGATTTCAAAATAGAACAGTAAACAGCAAGGGCTAATTAAAATTATATGCACCATCACTTGGATATTGCAAACTGAAAGCAGGATTTAAAATGCAGTCCAAGGTTCTTGAGCCATTCATTGGGCTCTGGGAAAACATGGAGCATTTCTTGTGTTCCTCCCTGAGAAAGGGTGTAACAATCACTTGGCAGTAAGTTGGGTTACAGCCTAAGAGTCATTGCAGTGTAAGGGAGGTGAGCCAGTGCTTTTTCACAGATTGAAATAAATATCTTCCACAGATTGTCTGAATGTGGTTGTACATTCACCAGAATACTGCAGGGAAGGAGCAACTGACAGTTTTCTGATGCAGCTCCCAATGGGAGTTCCCTGTTTGGACCATCACAGGCCGTGGCTACACTCCTTTAAAACAGCCTACATCAGGGAGTCAGAGTCCCAAGGAGAAGAATGCTTAATATTACAGATACAGAAAGCCCCACCAAAATAAATTAATTACGAACATATTTAAACTGCATGGGGAACAAGTAATTCATACCCTAGATTATTTAAGAAAACAGAAAATAAATTCTGGCAACATACTGCAGCATTCTTGTAGCAAGTTCCATATAAAGGCTAGGATAGCTCTTGAACATAATTTGCTTAAAAACAATTCACCAACCACGCTGTTGTCATTCTGTTGTGAGGAAAATGTACAGAAATAATAAAATTAGTGGGAAAGGAAGAATACTTCCTAATACTAATACTGCTAAACTTGGCTAAACTGCACTTAGTTACACTACAAATTTAAATATACTTCAGCATTGTTCTCATGTGCTTTCAGCTAAATTAAACATGACCTGCCTGCTCTGTGCTATTGTTGCCAAAGCCAAGAATTACAGAAGTGAATGGGTACGTTGTTTAATATTGCAAAGCATTGAGTAGATGTAGATGCTTGGGAGCATGATTAGGAATCAATTTACGAAGGAAGAATATCAGTTAAAACAGCAATAGGGGCTGTTCAAATTCATGGAAATCCAAATGGATGCATAGCATTCCAGTGTATTAATGTGGAGACAGCTTTGAGGAATTTGCAACAGATAGCAATGACACCAAGTGTTGTAATCAGCAACACCAGGGAAATAAATAGAAGTCTCTCTGGCAGAATTGCAGTTGACTACAGTTCTTGGGACACTTGGGAAGAGATTCAGCTTTTCTAACTTCAGGCATTTCTAGAATGCATACACTTGACCTATTTTGGATATCTATATTAGGATGAAACGAATCATACACTGAAAGTGTTTTTCCTTAAAATTGACTTTAAGAAACCTAGATGAGTTACTCCAAGGATTAGGTTAAATGAATTCTACCGCCCTCTCAGGCACTCTGACTTGAAGCAAAGAATAAAAGCAACTTGGCAGGTGCTTGTACATTACAAAAACACGGGAAGACCTAAACAGCCATCTATATTTCCGTTTCAGCAAAAAAGTCTCAGAGCAAATTATGCAATAAAAATTAACAAATGCCAGTAGTTACTCTTTTTCCTTTTTTTCCCAAAGGGGCCAGAGCATATACACTATCAGTCTTTGAGAAATGTGGACATTATGGAGGTATTCAATGTATACTAAAAAGCAGACATTCAAATCACAGATAGCAGTGACATTTTTAAGGTTTATCTAGAAATGGAAATTCTTTGTGGCAAAAGCACGTCAGTGATTAAGACTGGTGAGATTGAATTAGAATGCTGCAAAGAAGGAAGAGAATAGGAAGCTGAATTTGGAAGGAAAACGTCCGTTTTCTGGTGTTCCAGTCAGCAAAAATGCATGTTTGATATCAAAAGATACACTCTAAGATACCTTAGAGCTTGTTGCCTTAGCTATTTGAATGTATGTCAATTAGTGCACATCAGTGGTGGAAAATGCAACATGCATACCAAGACCAAAAACCACAGCAAGTGTACTTCAACAAGCTCTGCCATTTTTTTTTAATAAACTGTGTGTTAAGAAGTCACATGTTTTGAGCAATAATGGAACACAACAAGGTAGACAGGCATGCATGAAAGGCACAGACACTTTATTCACTAGAACACAAGCCATATACACCTTTGTGGAGTAGGATGAAGCTTTTATGATGCTCAGATTTGATCAGCAGGATGCAAAAGGAACCCTGAATGCTGAGTGGCTGATACTGAATGGTGCCTAGCATCAAACTGCCTGCAAGGTATACACAAGGCTTATTGTATAATAGAAAGCCTTACAAAAAAGCACTCCCCAAATCAGAGAAAAATGCCTTACAGCTTTGATTCATTTTCTTTGTCATGTGTAGCTTCAGTAGGCCAGTGAGGTGACCTCCCCCCACAGCTGGAGCAGTAGCTGTCTCAACATAATCCACCAGGGATCATGAATCAGATGTTTTAACTGCTGCAGTTTGCAGCCAGTGAATTAACTTAAACTGCCATTGACTTTAGGTTATGTACCTAAACCAAATGTGAATTGTAGTAGCTAATGATTAAGCTACCCATTTTCATCATTGCTACTTAACACCCGTTCTGCCCCTTCTGGCAAATCATAAGGATATTCATCCAGATTCTCTTCAAACACTGCATCTAAAATCTAGGGAGAGTTGTTGGCTCCTTAGCTGCCAAACAACTTAATAAAATTTGAAAGTTGCTGTTCTTGTTATGCCCAAGATGGTATTGTTTTTATGAGGTGTAATAGAATATGAGGTGTAATAGAATATGTTTTTATGAGGTGTAAGAAGTTTACAATATTCCTGCGTAGTAGTGGTTCAAGTCCAGAGAGTTACATACTCCTGAGGAATTTGTGGGGGCCTAGAAAGTGAGGCCCCTCTGAAGGTAGAGTTGGGTTTGGCCTTGGAAAGGGAGTCGAACTCCCCCCCTCCCATCCCTCAGTTAACAATAGTATCTTGTGTCTCACTCATTCCTCCCTTACTTCTTCCCAACTAGACCCTGATCCTCTGACCCTTCCCTGGTCCTCCCCTGTACCGTTATGAGATAAGTTGTAACCCTCAGAATAAAAGTATGAATGTTGTGCTCTCCGGGGTCTTTTTGCCCCTGAACCCAAGCAGAGCAGACCATGGTGTGTCGTGTCTGATTTGGGCTCCAGACAAGGGAACACTCTGTCTCTCAGCAGCTCTCCAGCTTTGGGGACAGCGGCCACCATCCCAGGGAAGCCTGGCTCGCGGCAAGGGGAAAAGAAGTCCTCAGCTGAAGTTGACTTAAGAAAAAGGAAACTCTCAGAACAAGCCGCCGAACCGCCGCTGTCCCTGTGGTCAGCTGTCCGGCCCTCGTCACCAGCCGCATTCCTGCTTAATTCTGTTATCTCAAAAAGCATAACAAAAGGGACATTACACGTAGCAGATTTTCAAGGTGTGTTTATGTAATTCTTCTGCAAGGAACACCTAAGCAAGGAAGAGGATTACTTATTGAAGGAAGGGCTTCTCAAAACTTAGCTTCAATTCTCACACAGAAATCTAGAAAACAGCATCATGGTCTAAGGACTCTTGAACCATATCTGACATCTCACACACTTGATCCAAAGTGTTAAACCACAGAGTTCTATCACAAGGAAAAGAAAAATGTAATAAACACTAGCTTGGGAACAGTGGGTATAATCAAGAGTCAATGAGACTACAGGGCCTAATGTGGAAAACAAGGATACACAGTTGTGTGGATACAACTATATCACATTACTCACCTCAACTGTCCTGGATAAGGCAGTGTTCACAGAGCTACAGTCTCCTCAATATTTACCTGGCCTGCTTGTTGGCCTGTAGCTGGATACTTCCAAAGAATCCTTCCAGTACTGTGAGTTAACCTCTCACCAGTGCCTGAACGCAGGTGGGCAGCTGTCACAGTCCCACTCCTCCCTAAAAGGCAGCCTCAGAAAACTCCAAATGAGGGCCAGACCTTAAAAAACATTGACTCCAGGGGAATTCATATACCAACTGAAGTGACTGACTCCCTGTAAAGCACAATTGCATCACAACTGCGGCACCCATTCAAGCTACAACTACAAACTTCCCTGAATTTGTGAGCTACACAGTAAAAACTTTACTAAAGTTTTATACTGGATTTCATCAAAGTACATGCCTACAACCATATAATATACATCACATACATGCAGTATTCACAGTTCCCACTTTTCCACTCCAGGATTTACCTGGGTTGGACATAGAAGGGAGTCCCAGGGCAACATTCTATCCCCGTTTCAGCAGTTCCTTCAACTCTCTTCCTGCCTGAGTCAGAGATTACATGAGTATAGTCTTTGATTATGAAATGCATCCTCAGCCTGGGAGTCATACTGGAGCTCTTTGTGAGTCACATGTGGCCCAGAAGGCTGTGTGGCCTTGTGCTATTCTGTAAATGTAACAGCTGTGATTGACATAGAAAAATGAAGTAAAAACACGTTTATTATACTTTCTGGGTTTTTTATCTCCCAGCTGAGATGGAAACATCATTGGCCGCAGCCCAACAGCAGTAAAACTGTTCAACTTCTAACCTCACTAAAAAGTACTGTCAAAATGGTATTAAGTCAATAGTGAATGCCTGAGCTTGTGAGAGGAAACAAAAAGTAGTTCATAGATACATGAGTGAGTTTATTGACAACTCTGGGGTTTACAATACCCTGACTTCAGAGTCTCAGGAGTGATAAATAGGCTGTCAGAGTGAACTGTTTGGGCACGAAAGAATAAAAAATATGTCAGGACTGGGAAGGATGATGACGACCTATTCCATGTAACTGAAGAAGAATCAGATGACCTGTCCATAAGCTTTTCAATGTTGCATCACTGGGAATCATAAATTGAAATAGGAATTATCAAAAACCTCTGGTAGAGAATGTCATCAATATGTATTTCTTTACCACATCCTTCAGTTTTAAAACAGGACCTTCACCCCAGCGTTACAGTCTTGATCTTTCACACTTTTCTGCACCTCCTCAGAATCTCAGCTTTTTTTTCCTTCTCTTTCCACCCTTTACCCTACCTCCTCAACTGTGTCCTCCTTATACTCCTAGTCCTGTCCTGCCCCACAACTTTATCTGGAAGCCATATGGTAGCCAGAGAATGTCACCTTTTACTGTTCCAGGTATCTCAGATCAGGTGATGTAAAGTGCCAGGTGGGCAGGGCAGCAAGGACCTTTAGTAGGTACATGATCATTATGGAGCACTAGAGCATATCAAAAACCTCCCTGGAGGATAGGGACAAGAACCAAAATGCAAGAAAGCTGAAGGCCTCTAAACAGATGCTCTAATCCACCCATGGATGCAATGAAACATACACGGAAATACCAAGGGACATGGCATAGACATAGGAAGATTCATGCTTTTCTGTGTTACAGAAAAGAGTCCTTAGGAATAAGACCTTTTCATTCTTTCTTCTAGAATTTTGCATCTTTACCTAAACACCAGTGGAAATTGAGCAATCAGGAGCAAATCCATTTTATTAGCCAGATGCGAGACTTTCATTCTTGGCAGCTGACAGCTGAGAACTTGTAAATGTGCATTCACCTACTTCATTTTTAAGCAACATCATTGCCAACTAGCAAATTTGCCCAGATACTCAGTAATTTCTTTTGTCCACCTTCCCCCATCTCTACCTCATCAATAGGGGGAATTTGTTAATTGTTTTTTGTTTTGTTTTTATTTCCCATTCTTTTAACCATCAGGAAGCTGCTTTCAGAAAGCCATCTGCACTTATTCACTGCCAACACTCAACGCGATTTTAATAAGCCTTGTGTGGTTTGACTTTAATGCTTGTTTCCCTGTGCATAAAAGCCTATTTCCTTAGTTGTCACAGTTTGTCACTTCAATAAAGTTTTTCAGTTGCCTTCTAAGCAGGACAGTTTTTACTCTTACTTTCTTAAGCAACAAGTTACGTCTTAGCATAACATCAACACTGATAATTATCCAAACTAGTAAATGTCCATTGTTTTGAGCATGAGTTTCCCTCTGAACAGAATCCTTCATAATAGATGCAGGTAACTACCCTATAGAAGTACTAAATTTTGAAAAATTATACCAATCATACTTTGGGATTTAATGGCAGCAACTTCAGCTCTTATGAATGACTTTGGAATCAAACAGGCTCCATTCACAAGGTGATTTAACCATTTCGCATCTCTACAAAGCTCACCTGGGATTGAAAAGTAAAGTCTGGTATTTTTCTTGCTCACAACATCACAAGGAGTGACAATTCTTATCAAGAAGGGGATTTCTGCAAGACTGATGATAGATGTTGGGAGGGACTGCTGGGCGTTCTGATTGCTCTCCTGAGCAGTGGCAAGAGCAATCTTCATTAATAACAGTAATATTGGAGAAGTAAAAATTAATTAATGTCATCATTTGGGTGCAGTTTGACAGGGAAGACAGAGCTACTCCAACAGCTTCCAGCTGTTAGTCTTTCTAGGCTTTTCTGCTGAAGGTAGATTTTACCTTCTCTTGCACTGTCTCTGCCCCTCAGTGAGGCAGTTCATTTGCCCTCTTGCCTGGAAGGTGAGAAGTTCCCAAAGGAGTAGGAGAGATTGTGTCACCAGGTGCGCAGGATGTGAGAAGAGGATGGGGAAAAGAAAAGAATAAGAGATTTTAGGATACAGCAGGAAAGACCACCCTGAGCAAATTGCTGGTCAATGCACAAAACTGCGGCCTTAGTGTTTCCTTCCAGTGATGCAGGAATGATTTTTGACTTTTCTTTTATATACCTTTTACACAGTTCTCTGTATCCACAAGTATTAGCAACATGCATACTTTAACCCTTTACTTAGTGTTTTGTAAGTGTTCTGCAGGCCCTGAGACTAAACACCCCAGAACTGCAGAGCCAGGGAGACCAAACATTCCTACTATCTCAGGAACCCAAGGTCTTCTAGCAGGACAGATTCTGTAAACTAGGGGTTAGCCCACCCCTGCCCCTATTGGGCCCCCTTGTTAGATATGCTGGTGTGTAAAGTCTATAAATGGTGTGTGTGATTGACAGGGGATGTGCATTTTGCCACGCTGTCACCTGGGTAAAGTGGATGCATCAAACGGGATCCTGATTAAAATACTGAGGTAAAGACCCCCAATCCCTCTAACCGTGTCTAGCTTCATTTCATAACACCAGGAAAAAGGCATCAACAACCTTCAAGTTTTCTTTCATATTGTGCTTAGATTGTAACTGTTTTGGTCAGGGACTATTTCTTGTTAAATATCCTCAGAAGATAATATTTTTCACTGAATGAATCTTGGAGCTGGAGTCAGATGCCCTGATTGTTATTTCTACTCTTTTGCCCCCATTTGCCAGGTGTTAGGAAAATTATTCCATTTTCTTCTGTTTCTGATTTCCCCATGTCTGCATTGTCTTTTTAAATCTGAGGTCTCCCAGGCAGACACTGGAACAAATAATCCTGATCTTTGATTATTAGCACCTAGCTAAGGTGCTAATAAGTGTATAATGCTTGTAAATAGTACACACAAACACCAACAGAAATTCAGATGACAGAACAATCCCTACATTTAACACTGAATTAGTAATAGGGTAAAGGAAACCAAACACCTCCTCTGTACCTGAGAAAGCTTTGCAGCAGAAACAAGAACAAGGCTACAGTGAAAATTCTAAATCTCTAGAGTAAACATCAAACAGGTGCTGTATTTCATTTTCTCATACACACTTTTCAACCCAGGACTGCACTTTAATCAGAAAGATTTTATTAGTCCAGAGCTTCCTGCAAATCTCTGTTTAATGTAAATTTTAATACCTTTGGCATATTTTGGCTGCCAGCCTATTATTCACTTGATGCATCTCAAGCAAGTTCTAAATTATGCTGCTAAAACAAAAACTATTTTAGATGTGGTACACAGTAAAATGATTTTGTAAAACATTGAAGGAGCCTGCAGTTACTGTCCACAATTGATTTCTCTGCATTCATTTCTAAGATGTGTTTAGTTTATAGGTAAAATGATAGAAGGACTTTGGCCCTGCTAATCATAGACCTGGAAAATCAGGCTGGACTTACAAGTATTATTACAGCAGATGCAGGGTAAGATTGGAGGGAGAGAGGGGTAAATGATGCTTTTAAGATTAATCTTTTCAGTAGTCTATTTTACATTGAAGTAAGGTTAAAAAATGTGCCCAACTGCTGGGGCATCAACTCCTACTGTAGGAAAGAGGAGACAAAACTTAGTGAAAACAGAAAAAATAATCCTCTTAAAATTACTTGCCATCAACAGATAACATAGATCCTCAATCCAAAACTTGTTCTTTCTCTGTTCTAGGCTCACACCCTGGTCTTTCTCTCACAGGGGTTGAAACCAGATGATTTTTAAAGGTTCCTTTGAACCCAAATATTCCATAATTTTATAAATAACTATCTTGGGCATTGAATTACTGATAACAAAAGGCAGAAAAAGTATTAATGGAAAAGTAGACTTTAATGTGTGAGAATGTGAAACAGTATTGAATAATGAGAATTTTCTGGTGTTTCTCTAGTTCTGCAATTGGATTGCTACAGCATGCACCTTGTCATATATTTAATTTAGAAATTAGATTAGTAAATTGGCTCAAGTAAGAAGCTAAAGGAAATGAGCTCCTGTATCTACCTCACAATTCAGATTGTAAGTGAAGAACCATGAGGTTCATACTGCAGCCCACCAACTTTGTACAGGTGTCCCAGATCAGCTGATGGATGGGGCTGGATGAGCAGGGCAGGAAGGGCATGTAGTGGGAAGGTATACCTTGCCTATCTGAACAAGAACGTGTATCAAAACTCTTCCTGAGGGAGGACAAACAAAAACACACAAGAAAGCTGAAGGTCATCAATGGACACTTTAGTCCTTCTACTGCAAATTTTTTCTAAGGATACATTGAAATTTACAGGAAATTTCTTATAGTCATCTCTCATTCTACATGGATGTGGGAAGAGTCATGTTCTACCTTAAAAATCAGAGTTATTACTGATAATAATTCTTTTTAAGGTGTTTTACACCCATATAGTAATATGTCTTTAGGAAACAATGCATACATGTATATATTAGCCAGATTTGTACCCATTCCAAACCAGGTGTAGAGGATGCCAGACACCCACCAAAGCCTCTCTCTCACTCCCCCCCTGCAGCTGGACAGGGGAGAGAAAGTATAACAAAAGGCTCATGGTTGGAGATAAGGACCAGGAGAGATCATTCATCAAACACTATCCCAGCAAAACAGGCTTGAATTAGAGATATTGAGGGCATTGCTAACAAAACCAGAGCAGGACAAGGGAGTGTGGGGATACAGCTGGAAAGCAGAAGTGAGAGCACTGCTGCACTCATGTAGCAGTAACATTGCTAGGCTGCAAACCATGGCAGGCAGAGAGGCCTCCCATAAAATAGCTCACATAGGTAAGAAATATGCAAGGTATGTACCAGAGCTGGTTAGTGCTAGCTTCAAGTTTTGCAATATTATTAAGAAACATGGATATGGTTGTTATGGTGATTACTGCTCATATAACTGCTAAAAAGATGTAAATACTCAGCTCTGTATCAATAAAATCAGCTTATTGCATCAAGCAATCTGCCCCGTCTGTTTCATTGCCACGTGACTGAGAGAAGTAAAATGAGATCTTAAAAACACCTTCCCTCCACCCCTCCCTCCTTTCCAGCTCTCCATCTCCTCCCCCTAGCAGCACAGGGAGATGGGAATGGGGTTGAGGTCAGTTCATCATGCTTTATTTTTCCTGCTGCTCGGGGAAAGGAGCCATTCACCTGCTGCACCGCAGGTCCCTCTCACAGGAGAGAGCTCTCCATTGACTTCTCCAACTTGAGTCCATCTCACAAGCAGCAGCTCCCTGGCAACTGCTGCAACATGAGTCAATCCCACCCCTCAAACTGCTGTGCCCTGGGTCACTCTTCCAAGGGGTGCAGTCCTTCAAGGACAGGCTGATCCAGCCTGGGAGCTCTCTCCATGGGTCTTCCACTGGATCACAGCCTCCTCCTGGCATCCACTCACTCTGGCATGCGCTCCTCCAAGGGCTGCAGGTGGATGTCTATATCCCCATGGGCTGCAGGGGCGCAGCTGTTTCTCCATGGTCTGCACCATGGCCAGTAGAGGAATCTCTGCCCTGGTACCTGGAGTACCACCTCCTTCTTCACTGACCTTCCTGCGTGCATAGTTGTTCCTCTCACATGTTCCCACTGCACTCTTCACTGGCTGCAATTACAACTGTGTTGTAACACTATTTTAATTCCTCTCGAATATGCTACCACAGAGGCATTGCCACCTTTTCTAGTCAGCCCAGCCTTGGCCAGTGGCATGCCCATCTTTGGAACTGCCAGACATGAAGGAAGTGTCTGGCAGCTTCTCACAGTAACCACTGCTGTAAGCCCCTGCTGCCAAAGCCTGGCCAGGCAAGCCAGATATTCGGCCCTTGGGATCTGCTGATCAGCTGGATAATCACTCCATAACACAGGTAACTGTGGTGTAGATTGACCAGATCTGTGCATATTGAGCTCAATAAACCTTTGCCTCCTTTGATTCGTTTATCTAGTCAATCCTCAATTTCTAAAGGTTTAAAATCCCTGTGTGGGATTTTAACTGATCATTGCTGATCATTGCTCGGTTTCAGGAGCAGAAGAGTTCTGTAGCAATGAGGTTTAAGACAATTCTGGCCTCACAGGCCTCATAACTTGCTTATAAACAACACTGTTTTATGGCACCATGTTATAACTGAACAGGAGATGATGCTGGCATTTTAAAAATCTGTGTTAGAAAAAAAAAGAGTTTTTTAGTTCTTAGTTTAGCTAGCATTCAAATTCATGTTTAAATTAGATACCTCAAAGTCCTTTCATAGTCTCTAGAAAGAAAATGGCATTTCTAGGATGCATCTCATCTCATCCCATCTCATTGTAATGTAGATGTGATCTAAAATAAAGCAGACAAATCAGCCTTGAAAGTGCCTATTTCTCTCCACTGGCTATAAAAGGAGCACAGGCTGGCTAGCTCAGATGGAGACGCCTACACTCTGGATGTCTAAAGATAGGTGAGATAAATCCTGCCATACATCTGTTGCTGTTTCTCATATGGATTTCCCTCTTTGTTGCTCTCACACATGAGGTTTCAGTATAATATTGAAATGCCTGTAAATGTGTAGGTGAGGCATACACATATATGTGCAGTCTCTCTTGATTTCCATCTGCAAAAACTGTGGCTTGGAATGCAAGGACATTTTTTCTGGCCACATAGTCAGTTTATGAAGTTTGCATCTATTGAGCTGAATGCTGGCATTTGTCAGTCAAACTACATTTTAATGTAATTTTGTAATGCTGAAAACCTCTCTTCCAAGAAGAATGATTGAATTATTTTTGGGATATCAGCAGAGCACTCCTGATATTGCCAGACAGAGAGCTCATTCTGCTGTAACTGTTGCCTGGCATTTCAAACTGTGTCTAGATGACCAGCTGGGACATACTCCTGTCTTTTTGAAAAATGCTCCTCCAGCTGTCCAGATCAAGGACTGGGTAAGGAGTTCCCTGCCCTTTCCTCTCAGACGCTGATGGCTAACAACATCATCGCCCCAACATGAGGCAGAGATGTGGCTCAGGCCTGGGGAGCCAGGAGTTCCCAAATCTGTAATGATTCCCTTTACCAAGGAATTTTACCAGACTTGTTTCTTCCTGCACGGAATAATGCTGAGACCTTCCTCTCCACCACTTCCCAGAAAATAAGAGCTAGTTTTCTCCTCAATGCTTCAAATGTTTTTAGCATTGCTTAATGCAAGCACACCTCTTCTTCCTACCTCTTTGCTAGCTTTAATGTGGTAGGCATGTCCTACTTTTCAGGAAATCTGGAACATGTTCAAAATGAATTAGAAATGGGGAAGTGGAACCAAGAGATTTGAAACCACAGAAACCAATAGCTTTTATTAGAATCTGAAATGTGGTATTAGAGCATATCTCAGCTTTGTAGTGGAAAAAAATATGCGCCATCACTACAGGATTTTAGCTTCCTTATAATTTATGTCATTTATCTTCTAATATTAGCAGGCTTCCAAAATCTCCTGTTGTTACTTGAATATCTGAGGCTGTAGTGCTCTGCACTCTATTCTCTTTCTCCTCAATTTCATATCCTGGCTCTCCAGACTGCTCAAGAACTAAAGTTCTCTGTCTCTTTTAGTTACATTGCCATAGCTGAGGCACATGGTTTGTTAGCTGGCCTCAGCAGCAAAACTAGATAGTCCTAACAGGTTTCCATACTTAGCTCTCCACAAAACTGGAATGTTTCCATGTGTTTCTTCATTGAGTTCACACCTGTGATCAAGGCCCAACTTTCTATCAATACCTATTATTTCTCTTATAAAACTTTGGTAAGGGCTCACACACACATTGAAAATGAGCATTCTTTCTTTGTAGAATGTCTTACAGATAATGTTAATTTCTTTATTTTTCAGACTAGTGAGTAATTTTTGCACAAGTAATAAGGGAGTATTTCCATAGTACCAACACAACAATTTTGAATTCCTAGTGCATAGCAACTCACTCCATGGAGGCAACCTTTCTTCAGGTAATGTTTATAAAAAATGCTGATGTTGATCTGGTTGGTTACTTTTGTTTGTTTTCTCTTATGTTTTCTAACTAAATTCACATTCAATCACCTGATTGACTGCATGGTTTTCATAGCCTTTTTTAGGTAATAACATATATTGTTTTCCATATTTTTCTGCTGATTTCTCTTCTTCTTGCATTGCTGTTTTCTGTTAAGAGGACATGAGTTTATTAACAGAAATTATAACTTAATAAGGTAGTACAGTATTTCTCACTGTTGTGACAGCCACCATTATGCCAACCATTTGGCTATTCTTGGTAAACAGCTTGAAGTTGTCATTCGGTGTTTACTAGAGCATTTGTAAAAGCCAAGAAAGCCTGAAAAAGAAAAATGTTATTTTTCAGGCTAGCAAAGAGGTAAATAGCTGGAACTGGCAGCTACTCTCCTGGTAAGCATATTTTTGCAGACGTTTTGTCCATTAAGAGCCATTGTCGACCTATGGCCAAGGTTCTGCAAGGCTCTGAATTCTTTCTGGGTAAAGAATGTAGAATTTATTATAAAAATAACGCATTTGCTTGTCTCCCAGGGAATCTTCTTTCTCCTTACAAGAGATAAATATATTTTGAAACATAAAATCAATTTCCAAATGGATTTTTTATCTCACACATTCACCTAAGTATATGCTTAAATCATTAGTAACCTATCATTTACATGTTATGTCAAGCTCTTTGCTCTCTGGAGCAAGCAAAACAAAAAATGGTTTTCTAGAAGACATTGCAAGATATGTCTTTGTAAAATCTAACCTGCTCTGTGAGCTTGCTTCAGTAGCCTAGGACATGAACTGGAGGCTGTGTTTGCTCCTATCATACCAGTAGCCAATATGGTCTCGTCTTCATGACTGTGCTGTAAGTGCATCCAGACCTCACACACAGAACCATGGTGGAGAGATGAATTTGTGAAAGTGTTAATTGCCTGATTGTTTTATGGAGATTATTTGTTTTACATTGACCCTCAGGAGATTTTGGGAAGGTAGACTGTCTCTTCTAATCTAAAATGACTTTACCAGAAGCTACATGATTTCAAAGCTTTTAGTCTTTATATTTTGTTTCATGCTCTTACCTTATCCTTTTTTCTTGGCAATTATCTTCCATTATAGATGCCAGTAAAGCAAAATGAGACTGTATTTCTTTTTTGAGTGTATATATATATATATATATATATATATATATATATATATATATATACACACACATAAGTATGCATGTACACAAATATATATAAATAAGAATGCCTAAACTGAGGACATTCCTTTGTGTTTATTGATGTTAAACTTGAATGCCTTGCAGATCAGATGCAGAGGAATTTCTGACATATTTTGGTTTCTTGAAGAGGGAAATAATGTTTAATTGTTGAACTTGCAATGTTTTAAGCTTTACTAGATACTGATTTATGCTTCTTACACTGCAGATAATCAGCATAACAGAACCTCATGAAAAAAATATTCAGCTTTGGAGCTACAGAGGGTTAGAAATTACTTTCCCTGCTAGGTCATAAACCAGAATGAGTTATATAATTGTTAGTAGCATCCTTCTATTTACAGAAAAAAAATAAACACAAGAAAAATATAGCAGAGGTAACAGTCAGGTAGTGGAAACACACCGCTTACCTTTCTGGTTTAGAAAAAAACCTCATGGACTGTATTTGAGCACTTGTTGCTGCACATGAACAATTTGCTTTAATTTTTTTTTTTTTTCAAATTTGTTGTAGTGCACTGGTACACATTTTGTGGTGATGGATTATACAAATATCCTATGGAGCCTTCCAAATGAGAGCAGAAGCCTGTGTATGCAGGAGTGTTTATATGACCCAGGTGACATATCAGAGTCCATCAACCCTACACAGGTCTTACAGTGTCCTTCTTAAAAAAACTACAGACAGGTACCAGGACTCAGCTCAGCCCAGACAACCCCGTTCAAGCTTCTGAATTCTAGACTTCTGCATCAGAAAAAGGGGAGACAGAAAATGTCTGGCTTTGCCATTAAGGATAACCACTTGACTCTGAAGAGTTGAATGGTGTGGAAGAAGGCTTTATTTATTTATTTATTGTTCTTTTGAAATTAAAAATAGGTACTTATGAGGTACTTATGAGGTACTTATATTGGAGCTGTTGAGGTGTTTGACAGAAAGCAAGGCCAGCCTATGAAATCTTCCCTGAAAAGACTGCTGAATGAATGCATTGGTTTGTGTAGATGCTTCCTAGAAAGGACTATTAGAAAGGTGGAAAGTACTGACATGATGAAGGGTACACAATCTACTTGAAAATTGCATTTCCAATTTTGCTATCTTTCATTCCTGTCACATCCAGGGTTAATTGTAATAGACACAAATTTAATTATTTTTAATATTAATAATTATTATTTTTTCCTGTTATGCTATGGCTTTGGTAGATTTTTATTTTGCTTCCCACCTTGTGTGTAAGTCTGAATATTACTGTCATACACTGCTCCAGGGGAAAAATACAGTGATTTCTTCAACCCACACCACTGTGCATATGGGGCAAGCAGGAGTCCAGCAGGAGAAAACGTGACCTAGTATTTAAAGCACTAGCCTAGCTTCAAACACCTGCCATAAAATAAACTCCCTGTGGGCCCATGAAGAAGCTACTCAGATTCTTTGTAGTTCACTTTTCTTCAGTAAAATAATGATTCCTTGTCCCTCAGAAGTAATCTTCTGGAAAATCATATCACTAAAGCTAAAGGATAGTTAGGCATTAAGGCTGGAACTCTCAGCTTTGTTAGCTAGGTAGGCAGTAGTTTCCATCCCAGAATAGGAGTCCATGTGAGCTTTAAAAGCAGAAGAATAAGAACAATTATTATATTAGACACTTCCGAAGTTTTTGCTGCCTTTTTCTTGTGACATCTTCACTGCAGACATTTCTACCAATAGCTAAAGCCCAGATCTTGCATTACTGAGTTATCCCACAGATTGGAGTTGATCCAGCCTCTGTGTGTGTACATGATTTCCATACTTTGATATTTATGCACACAGCAAGAAAAGCAACATTTCATCTGAAAGAATATGATTCAACATCTACAGACAGCTTCCTATAAAGTCTTGCAAAGTAGGTCAGTAAATCAAATCACCAATAACATATTGCTTTTCTATAGATTGTTGAAAGCAGGCAAAAATAACATCACTCAATGTATTTGCACTTTTGTTTCCTGTTTATGAAATGAGTTTGACAATCTAATTTCATTTCTTGCCAAATCCTGCTTAATCATCTAAGTTTGCTAAAAGAAAATTGTACAGTGTGAGATGACTCTTCTCAACAAAACAGTAGGCTTGGTTCTCTGTTTATGCTTTTTTTTTTTTCTTATTTCCTGCACGTCACAGAGGGAGAAAATTTTACTGTAAATGCACAAACTAGGAAATCTTGCAAAATCATCAAATTCAAAATTAATTGCCTTTCATGGCATCTGTGAAGGTTTTGCTTGAGTTAAAAACAGACTCAGTCTCGCAGCTGAGGTGAGAAGAGGCAGCTGTGGAAGTCAGAGGTCTCAGCAATATGACGCGAGACTGGAAAGCAAAGGTTGTGCCGTATTTTACTGAGTTCTTTCTCCATTCACCTGCTACAGTTGCAGCTTCAAATACATGTAGTAACATGTCAGCTTAAGGAAGCTCTGGCTTTTGTGAAAAGTTGTCATTATTAAGTTGAGCATTTCATAAGATAAGTATTTGAAAGAAATAATCTTCCTCTTTAGTTCAAACCATTAATTCTTCCTGGGCTGAATAAAATATTTCAATTTTTCACTTTTCCTGTAACAGCCTTCACGAAGTATAAGGTATGATTCACTGAAATAGGATGTTCTTTTAGTCTTATTCAAAAAGTAACTTTTCTAAAACACCCAATATTTTGGGATGGGGTTTTGGGGGGTTGTCAAAACCAAGAAAAAAATCTTACCTCTAGAAACTAAGATTCTTAAAGACTTTACATTTAAATGAATGCATTCTAATACAGTATGCAGCCACCTTGTTTATGCATAATTTTCTACTTTTTCTTATCCTGAATTGTTGCCTCTTCTTATGGTCTCATCTACTGTAATTTTGTACTTTTTTAGTTGTCCCTTGTTCTTGACAAAATGTGATTCACTTAGGTCCTTCATCCACTGGAAATATGATTTGTTTGCTTGGAAAGTAAGCAGATGTAAGATGAAAAAGACTGAGAAATTTTGTTTAAGATTCTATGAATGTCAGAAGACCACACAGAGCAATAAATCATTTTTGTGATTCATCTAACACTGAAATATTTTATGTATCTTCAATATTGTTCTTCCTTTTTGCTAAAAAATAGAAGAGATAAAGACTGCAGAAACAAAAAGAGAAATAAATAATAAGAAGCTATAATTGTTAATTTCTTTGCATCTCTATTGTTTGGTTTTTTAAGTTTGAGCAAGGAAGCAATAAAATTAAGAGCGCATAAACTAGAAAAATCATGATGGCAAATCAGAGACCTGCAAGGAACGTCTGAAATTATACAGTCCAGGGAATGGCTGGGCATAGCAAGTAACAGAAAAAATCTGGGAGCCTGGAAAGAAATGAATGAAGGTGCATGCTATCCTGCAGCTGAAAATGGGAAAAGAAGGACAGCTTAGGATGACTGAGAAACTGGGAAAGAAGAATGGACTGCAGGAAGGTGAGAAACCCAGAGACTGAAGAGGTGAGCAGGTAGCCATGCTAAGCAGTGAAAGGCAGCACATTTCCAGCTCAAGCTATCCACACTCCTCTCCAGCCTCTGAGTGGTGTTTGCTTGGTCCCACAGCCTTTGCTTACAAAGTTTCCCTCCCACTGCTGCTGGTGATCAGCATAGGGAGTTCTTTGTCAAAGAATGTGCCATCTGGGAAAACTCCACACTCTGGTATTGAGGAGAAGGCTGAGAATGATTTGCTAATGGCAATTCGGTGTTTGTACAGAGTGCTGCCTAAAGCATGATGGCTGCACGTACTGTGTGCATCATGCAATCTAGGTAACACAATAAGCAACCTGTAAGTACATCAAACACTGCATGCTCAACAGAGAGAGTCATAAAGCACAATTAGCCTGCTGTCTTTCTGTAATAAGCAGCAGTCCTTGAGGGGTGGATTGGCACTGTAGTGTTCACCTAGCAAATAATACTAATGATAACAGATAATTTTAATGACAGTTCTCACAGTGGTGTTTTGGTTTAAGCATTACTCCAGTTTCAGATCGCTGTTCCTAGGAGTATATGAGCAGAGTCTTGATAAGGTTCTGGAATAGTATGAGATCTTGAGTGGAAAAAAAAATTATAGAATCTCTAGGTTGTACAGTTCTGATCCATTCCTTCAACTACTTGTCTAGTAGATATGCTTTTGATTCCTCTGTTCTGTAACCACAAATTCATTCAGTGCAAGGAAAGCCAAAGAGCAAGAACATTATTCATACTACCCAAAAAGAAGTCACAGCATAAAAAGTGGTGTAAAAAACAGGTTCAAGGCCAAGCTGGATGGAGCTTTAGGCAACCTTGTCTAGTGGAAAGTGTTCTATGGTAGGGGGATTGGAACTAAATGCTCTGTAAAGTCCCTTCCATTTTATTATTCTGTTATGCTATGATTCAGTGTATGACAGTTTCTGTTTAACTTTTTTTTTTTTTGTGAAATTGGTATGTACCTGATAGTTGCTTGCTGTTGATACCTCATTTTTATCTCTGATGTGGTTTTGCAGTGCATGGTAGGGCATATACTCTGTTCCAGCTCATTCATGTGTTTATTATTTAATGCATGAGTTTGAGGAGGTTCTGAGTAATAGCTTAGGTGAAGTAAAGAGTAGTCTCAAGACATTTACTCTTGACAGGTGTCCATATTAAAAAAAACCCTCCCCATATTTGTCAACTAGAAATCAGTCAAAAAACCTCATGGGGGGAATGAGTCTGAACTTCCTTTTAGGTCAGGGTCTGTGTAGTTTGGTACATCAAAACACTCTCATTTTCTGCTATTCTTTCTCAGAGATAAAAAAAAAAAAAAACTTATTTTTTAGAAAAACCAGACCTGTATCTATCATTAAGCATTAACACAGAGACTGACATACTCTTACAAGGCTTTTATTAACTGGGACAAAGAATGCATTGAAATGATATCCAGACAAGTACTACTAGAAGAAAAAAAAAATAGATATATCTAGTAATAACAGATTTGTAAAGTGATTTAGAGAAATTAGGTTGCAGATAAGTGTGCATTCTTGGTGCTATCGTGTTTTAATATGATTGTGAACAATGTCAGGAACAATAAGGAATGTTAAAGATGCATCAGCGTGCATGACACTGAGTGTAGTTTGCCTTGAACTGCACTGGTTGTTGTCCCTTTTCAGCATAATTATACAATGATGTCTATTCCTGACATCTTGCTAACCACTACCCAAAAGAGAAGTAAAAATACAAGAAATGGCTTCTGAATTAACTTTCACTTGAACAAGTGCATTTTATACCAACCTTTGCTCTGAGGAAGCTTTGAATGTGATTGCTTTCTTTGACACTGTGTTAAGACAGCACAAGGAATGGAAAGTCTATGTTCTTGCAATCCCTGTTAAACCAAAACTTTACCTCAAATGCTGTCAAAACAAAATTGGAGCCTAATCCATTTCCCTTTTGAATCACTCACTGCACTCAATTTCTGCATAATCCTGACTTTAATTTCCATGTCTTTCAACTTCAGTTTCAGCCTATCACATGAGTAATGAGGAAGAGAGCAAAATAATTGCCAAGACGTTTTAAGGTTTAGTTGTTTGTAGTTTATTTTATCCTCAAGACAAATATTATTAATAACTTGAGTGAAACCTGTGCATTATAGGGTAGGGTTTTTCCAAATCTGAAAAAAAAAAAAAAAAAAAAAAAAAGGTGGAGGACTAAAAGCATGCATTTTGGCATTAAAGAAAAAAGAACAGTTCATCTCCATCTTCTCTACTGGAAGCACACCACAGAACAAATCTGGCCTGTACACCATCAACTAGAGGGCAGTAAATCAGCAGTACCCTTCCCCTGAGTACTAAAAGGAGAACTTAATAAACATTTGTAAATTACATGATAAATAACCTCCTCATGAACTTTCTCCAAGTTAAGTGAATGTGGGCTTTTATTTAGAAAACTCATGTGAGAAAGAAAGAATAAAATTGTGTTTAATGGGAGAACAGTGTGCTTATAGTGTGTACATGTTCTGAGTACCTGCAGCCTTCCAAAACAGAGGTTAGAGTGGGAGATAGACCATGTTGTACAGCTGGTTGATAGAGCTGTTATGAGGGTGGCTAAGGAAGAATGACAACACCATATTTGCCTGTGAGGAAAAAGAAAAATCACAGTCAGATTTTGGATGATTTGTCCAAAAATATATGGTGATGGAAGGATAGAACCATAATAGTAACATTCAATGGATCTACAAAAGGCCATCATGAAATTGCAAAATTATCTAAACATGGTTGAATTTTAAATCCTGCAGCAGTGAAAGTTCCCTTGCCATCAATCCCTATAAAAGAGCATTTGATACATTTAGAATAACATAGTGCTGTGGGTCCTATGGCCTGGTTCAGCTTTTAATGGGCCAAATAATATTTTGCAATGAGATACACCATTTTAGAAATAAATTAATGGCAGGATGATCAGAAACACAAAACTTCCTTAGACTTCTTGTCTCTGAAGGTACTTCTTACCCATGTAGGTAACTATGAAGCAGCAGAAAACATCTTTCCTACCTCTCTGCACATTCCTCTGGCTGTAGTGGGTCACAGAGGGAAAGCCTCTCTAAGAAGATGAACCTGAATCATACACGTGTGGTTTAAGAATGCTTTTCTCATAAATACCTCTCCTAAGTCATATGAAGCTCCTTTTAATTTAATGAAAACACAGGATTGGGACCAGGTAGTCCAAAATCTACCACATTTATCTTCCCCTGGGCCAAACAGCCTGGAGGTAAGGATAATCCTCAAAACAATTTCCCTCTTACCAGTTCTGGTCTGGAGAGGACTATTCATGCAACTTACTTTAATCATCAGATTCTAAATGACTGAGTTAGGAGGCTGTTTTACATGTGTAGTAAGTAGACTGCTTAGAGAGGGATACTCTAAGAGTTGATGTAAATATGTTCCACAGGACATCAAGCACTTACGTAACTAAATCACCCTGATCAGTGGAGAATTAGGAATCTAATCTCCAGAAGGCAACTTGGGCTGCAGGGTTTCAAAAGCTTTTTCTCAGAAAAGTTTCTCTCTCTCTCTCTCACTCTCTCCCTCCCCCCCTTTCCCCCTCCCTGCTCCTCTGCCCTCCCCCCCATTCCTTTTGCTTAATTGGACAAGGACAGCTCTGATTTAACTAACCCAGCTTAGTTAAATGCTTAAGTCAGATGAGACAAAACCAGGTCTATGGCCCTAACTTAGAGATCTAAATGTAGACACTGAAAGGAAGTATTGTAAATACCTGCTAAACTAGCATGTGATAAACACCAGCTCCTCATGTAGTAAGGAAAGAACTCTTATTGTCTTTGTTCATCTGCACAAACAAGTCTTCATAAATATTCTCAATTAATATATTTATTGCCTACCTAAATTAGCAGCACTTCTGATGATTGGAATGTTTCAGCCAGCAGCTGAGCTCTTTGTACTGTGTGTTCCTTTTTAACACATAGACTATTGCTTTCTTGCTGCAACGAAGTCTTCTATTTGATAAGCAAATAGAAGACTTCGTTGTGCCATAAATATAAACAGAATTAATACCAGCAACATAGATCTTGAAAAGTTTTGAATCCAGACAGGGTGGCTAGCCACTGTCATACATGTGTGGCAATGTAAATTACTGCTCAGCTGTGCGAAGCCCAGCCCTCCCTTAGCCAGTACTTTGGGGAGCTGCTGTTGTTGCCACTTGGACAGCAAATGTGAACTATGTAGTTTCTCTAACTGATAGAATCAGACATTTGAATCTAGGTGGCCAAATTTAAAATTTAGAAGCACAATGCTGCCTGGTTATCTGTGAAGGCAAGTTGCAGCCAGGGGCAAGCCTTCAGAGATCTACCACAGTAACCAAGACCAGAATTCAACCTTACATAATATCCCATTAAAATAAAAAAAAAAGAACAGAAGTACTAAGTTGAAAGCAACACAAGAATGACAGTGTGCTGAGCTGAGTGATAAATTCATAACATACTTTGTCCTCAATGAAAACAGAGCCAGTTTGTGAAATAGTAGGAAAAAATGAAGCAATTCAAGGGGAAAAGGTTATATGTCTAGTTTTTTTTGTTTGTGTGAAAGTATGTATGGTATGTTCTCAGGGTGACTACAAGAATTCAAGTGTGTTTTTAGCTGTGTGGCTTCAACATCACAAGCTTGTTCCACTTCACAAAAGCTATAAATCCACTCCAACAGTCTTGAGGACTGTTTTTTACTCATTTACATAAAGTCCATGGCTAAAATTTATGCTTTCCTCTAGACAATTCAAAAGAGTCCCAACATGGTGAAGGTAGCATCAGAAGGAGCTCCTGTGCTAGGCCTGATTACAGGACAATGCATGGGTAGAGAGCTGCTGCATGTGCTCTCAGACCTCCTGAGCCTGTCTCCTGAGAGATTCATGACCGAAAACAATACCAGTAAAGATCCAATCCTTCTGACTTGGTAAGATTTGCAATAAATACCAATAATTTAGAAAAGTACTTGATTTTTGTCACAAAACTTTAATTGCACTGAGTATAGTTTCAAGTTCTTCACCTTTACTGAGTTCCAGAGGTTTTTTGAAGCATATCCAGAAGCTGAGCCTGAGTGGCTACAAGGTTTGCCTCTATACACTCTTCCCTCTTTCATATCTTC
Organism: Petroica traversi; assembly: GCA_025920805.1. Taxonomy (NCBI): domain Eukaryota; kingdom Metazoa; phylum Chordata; class Aves; order Passeriformes; family Petroicidae; genus Petroica; species Petroica traversi. Next base: position 26,158,345 of record JAHLSL010000009.1, read on the forward strand.
CCATATCTGATGTCATGATATCACTTCATCCATCCTGTATTGCCATTTTCGCATGCCATGATACTTATGGCAAAATTAGCCCTAGAATATGCCTTGCAGCAGACCAATAATTGAGGTCAGCTCTGAGCAAATCAATCTTTTGTCACTTCTGCCCTGCCTCGCTACAAGTATATGCATGTACATTGGTTCATTCTGTGCAGTGCTAAAGCTCTCTCCCTCTGTTGCCTAAGCCAAAACTAATGGAGAAATTAATGGACAACAAAATTTGAATGCTCCAAAATTCATGTAAAGCAAACTGGGGTGAAAATTATGGGCAAAACTTCAACAGGGAAACAAAACCTCACTTTCATAAGTTTTTTTCAGAGTTGAAACACTGCCTTGGATTGCTGTTCCAAAGTTAGCTATGCCTCATGGAGTTTGTTCTTCCTAGAGGTTTACAAGCAGATCTGCAGGACAGTGTGAAAGTCCTAAGCAAGGAGGTTGTCTGCACAGAGGAACTCACATCCAACAGAGACTAACTTGCCATGGGAAAATACTCTGTTGAAATAAAAAAGCAATGTCACTCCTATTTTGAAAATTAAATAATTGCTGAAATAATACGCAATTCCACAGGGCGGAGTCACTCCAGACAAACACTCACACAATTGTCCTTGCCATAGTAATGAATTTGTGGAGGCAAGGCCACTCTGGAGTCACAGGTGAGAACCTAGGAAGCACCAAACCAAAAAAAGCTAAAAGATACTCCTGCTAACCTCATCATCATTTCCAAGGTAACACAGGATAAAAGTGAAGAGAACAAGTAAGGCTCCACTCTACTGTTTCTTTCTGATGGGGGGAAAAAAAAAGGGTGATGGAAAACTTAACTCCCAGTACAGGTCCTAAATGCAGCAGATTTTCTGACTCACATCTTGCATATACACCATTCAAACAAGCTTCTTTTTTTAAAATCTTCAAAAACATGATCCTTCAAGTATGTTTATTGGTAGGCAAGCTTCTATTTCACTCTGGTCAAATTCCAAACTGAATAATTACAGCCTGTCTGCTAAAAACTCCCACCATAATTTCATTTGGCTCTAGTGTTCTAAACTACTGTGCAGAATAGCTGCATGCTAAACAGCTTCCCTGTAAAAATGGGCAAAGCAATTACACACGCCAGTAAAAAGGCTCCCCAATCTGTTTTAAAGTTTGGAAAGCACTTCAGATTTTACCTGGGTGGAAGAGGAAGTCACCAACCGAAGATGTGCTATATGCTGGAACATCTGGGTTTAAACACACAAGTACAAAACTTACCAGATACACTTACAAGGCACAGTCCACAGGGAAGTTATGTTTTAGAAAAAGAAAGCTCACCACAATAAGTTAATTGTATTTTAATAGAGGAGAGAAAATGAGAAAAACACACACTTTTAACTATTTTCTCATTGTTTTCTCTACAAAGATTCATAGACTGGGGTCTCTCTTGAAAGCCACTATTCCACCCATACTCCCTCTGTATGTGATCTGTGAATTTCATACTTCTCACACATTTTCCCAATAAATTGTCTGCACTAACCTTTGTTGATAGGTGTCAAAATATTTCACAGCAAAAAGCCACAGCATGTGCTGTAAATAGCAATATGACCCGGTTTTGCAGATATTTTGCTTTTTATAATACCCTGGGAATTCTATCAAATGAAACAGCCTCACTGCTTCTCTATGGCTTATCCAGCTGAACAAGTGAAGTGGATATAAGTATCTCCACTGCTTTTATCAAGATGTGAAATTGACCAATAAAGTAAATTTTGCTGATGAGAAGGTAGATTGTAGAAGGTCTTTTGGTACAGCACTAGCTGAAAGAAAAAGGTTTCTCAGCAACTCATCCTCAGGAGCCTAGACAGGAAATCTCACCCTCAGATTTTACTCTTGCTTACCTGCTCCATTGACAATATCCGTGCACACTTCCACACAATGCAGTCATTCTCTTCCAGCTGATGAGCCCCGGCCATATCTATGTCAAACAGCAAAGTATTTTGATTGCAACACAGGCCTTTGAACTAAAGCTTCAGAGGAATGTTGGCACAGAACTAACAATGCCGAGCAATTAGCTTAAGTGCTCTCCCACTGAAATGTAATCACCATCTGAAATGAACCAGCTCCTACTTCAGAGAGCAAAGAGAAGTTGATTTTGGGCAGAAGTCACCTGGCAGGGGTCCTCCTCACCGAGAGACTGAAGAGGTGCCACATTTGCCCTCTGGTGACGAGGCGTGAACGAGCCCTCCTGGCTCCCGGCTGCGGGAGTCTCCTGGCGAGTGGGAGATGGGGTGGGATCTCCCATGGATCCCCCTCTGAGTAAAAACAGGCCGAGAAATATCGTGCAAAACTGGTTTGCTCAGGAATCCTGAGCCTGCAGGAGAGTCAGCATTAGAGGTGGAAGCTGGGACTCCTGGGAGCGCGGCAGCTCTGAGCGTGGCTCCCGAGGGAGCACAGAAAGGAGGGCTCAAAGCTCCTGGAGCATCCATGCCTGGATAACACTGTGAGCAATCAGCCAGAGGATCCTCCACCGCGTTTTGTTACACGGCTTCCTCTCTCTCATACTGTGTTAACACAAGGCTGCACTGGACACCACTGGACAGAATATTGTGACATCCTATTAGACTTTGGAAATCTACTGATATCTTTCTGTACAGTCAGATGAAGTCCTTGGTAAGCAAAAGCTCTTGAAAAGTCTTTAGTGACCCAAGCTGACAAGTAAAGAGTACGATTTTGTCTTACACTCTTGGTCGTGTGCTTATGTGAGAAACTCGCAGGTACAAGGATCCATCTCTATGCTGCCCAAAAAGGAAGGTTCTTGGGGCATTCAAAAGACAAGTAAATAGCAAGAATTCCTAAATAATACCAATTAAAAAAACCTTTTACGTTTGACCTGGGACAGTTTCCCTGGTGATACATCTGAGAGCAAGCTATTGCAGATAAGGGCAGAGTGGATGGATGAAAGCAAGCCCTCCTGCAGCTGCCTTTGCTTTGGAGAAAAAGGCAGCAGCACCATGCACATAGCAGATCTGCACAAAGGCTGATGGGGCTGTGCCTAATGATCTCACAAATGTGAAATGGGGAATATGATAAACTGGACATAAGAGCAATAGCAATGCAAAGATCTTGATGATAAGCAAGAGTTAAATGCCTAAAAATGCCTTCCCACTTACTTCTGGAGGAGCTGAATTGGAATCTGTGTACTGCAAAATGCTGCCTCTCTTCTTTCTGTGAAGAGACACATCCAGGTGATTCAGGTGTTCATTACACCCCAGGCATGCCTGTCTCCAGTCTATTCCCTTACACTGACACAGGACTACCAGAAATTTGAACATTCTTGACAGAAGACTCTAATTCTGTAACAACACCAATTCTGCAACCTCCCATAGCCAGTTCTGATCTATTGAGAGCATGATGCTAATAAGGCCAGGGCTTTAGATTCAATCCCCATAGTGGCCATTTGCTGTTGAGTAGGACTTAGGCATCCTTGTGGGTCCCTTCCAACACAGGATACTCTCTATCTTCTGTAACAAAAAAATAAAACCAAATTTCAAAAAGCAATCCTTGCCATATAACAATCTTTTTGACACAAATGAAATGAACTAGTAGTTGCCTTGTGCTCAGTAAAAATCTGAAAATTCTTATTGCTCTTCAGTTTGTATAATGATCTCCTGGTATCAATATATCATTAGACTATTAGCATACAATCACATCTTAGAATTTAAAATCTTTTGTCAGTACTAGAAAGCAGTTCTTTCAGAGTTACAGCCTTAACAATTTTTTCTAAACTAAGCAATTTTTTAGCTCCTCTCTGAATATTCTTCAGTTAATTTGATTTAAAATATAGGATACAAACTGAGCATGCTCCCTCTGACAAGGTCTCCTGATGTCCAAGAATTAAAAACAGTGGCATCAATATCTTCTTGCAATTGCCCCCTTGTCAGTTCTTCTGCCTCTTATTGCCATGTGTTTGTCAAATAAATTTTGCTCCCTAAGCATTCCGGTTTGTCCTACTCATCACTGAACTTCCTTTTACCATTTTAAACCACTTCTACTGCTTACCAAAGTCATCTTGAATTTTGATCTTGTCTTTCACAGCATTTGTAATGCTTGCATCTATATAGATTTTCTCTCTGCCTTACCATTCGCTGCTGTTGAAACCAGCAGAGGAATAGAACCATTCTTTCCTCCTGCTTTGAGAAGAAGCCATTGGTAAATTCTCTGAATGCAGCTTTTAACTTTCTGTGTAAGTCCATATGAATCCTCTTTCCCTGGATTGTCTGTCACATGATTCTTTATCAAAACTTATTCTAAAAGATCTATCAAGATCTAACATACTGATTTTATACTTTCCTCTTATCCTCTAAGCTGGTTAGCCTGGCAAGACAGGAAGTCTGATTGATTTGACATTATGAGAGTGCAGATAAATGCATGTTAGCTCTTTCTTGCAAACTTAGGGGCCTTAATTTGGTTTGATATATTTAACCTCATAAATATATTTTAATCCTTTCTTTCTCTCTTCACTGTCCCTAACTTTTCTTTTTTTTTTTTACCGTCAATAATTTGTGGTCACAGCTAGGGGTTTTTTTCAGCTGTGGAGACAAGCAAAAGCACTGAATATTTCAGTCTTCCCCCTATTTTGCCCATTAGTTGCTTAGTTCCCCATAAATAATGGAACTGCATCTTCTCTAATCATTCCCTTACTTCTAACATAACGTTATTGATTAATAAAGCTGTGGCTGCATAACAGACTTTCCAGGGTGATAAATGTTCTGCATTTCCCAGCATTCTATAAAATTTTAAATTGCTCTAAGCAGAATTTTTCAGCCATTTTGTATTCACCCTGTAGTTCAGCTGAGCTTACTATATTTCTTGAGTTTGCTTATGAGAATGTTGTGTGATGCTGGGTGAAAAGCTACAAAACATCCAAGCTAGTGTACAGCATAAACTGCTCCTTCTTTAAAGAAACTTTTTCCATCCTGCTTCACAATGAAAATCTAGTGTTCAATTGCTGGTGCACACATAAAATTAAATGCCAAAAAGGAGACAGACAGAGTTTTTAAAGTGATCCCATCCAGACCTATGAGGACCCCCACATGACAGTAGCTTCCAAATCTTAACCAAACATGCAATAATAGGTGCTCAGAGCCTTTGCTTTCCTCAATGATTGTGAAAATGTAATTCTGTTTTTTAAGCTGGATGTAATTAGTGGTAAGAAACTCCCATCAAATTAAACAGAGACTATTAGAGAGAGCTGCAGCAATCTTGTTACTCTGCCAAAAAACCAACCTGCCAGCAGCTCTGCTGTGCAGATCCAGCATCACAGAATATGGGATTGTACATCAGAATATGTCCCATCTGCTCTTGTGCAGTGTCTGGTTACATGAGTCTCAGGCATGAATGTATCTGTTCATGTGGGTATTTGGGGCCAGCCCTGTTTAGCATCTTCACTCAGGAACTGTATGGGGATATTGAATGTACCCTCAGTAAATTTGAAGATGACACTAAGATGGGTGGAAGTGTTGATCTGCTCGAGGGTAGGAAGACTCTACAGAGAGACTGGACAGACTCAATCAGTGGGCTAAGGACAAATGCATGAGGTTCAATAATGTAGATGCTGCACTTGAGTTGCAGCAACCCCATGCAATGCTACAGGCCAGGGGGCAGTGACTTGAGAGCTTCAGTAGGAAGGGACTTGGGGCTGCTGGTTGTCAGCCAGCTCAATAAGAGTCAGCATGTGCCCAGGTAGACAGGAAGGCCATTCTTGGCCCTTATCAAGAGCAGTGTGGCCAGCAGGACTGAAGCAGTGATCCCTTGTACTCAGCACTGGTGAGGCCTCACCTCCAGTGCTGTGCCCAGTTCTGGGCCCCTCACTTCAAAAAGGACATTGAGGTGCTGGAGAGTGCTCAGCAAAGGGGAACAAGATTCATGAAAGGTCTAGAAACATGCCTTGGGAGGAGCAGCTGAGGGAGCTGGGTTTGTTCAGTCTCCAGGAGGCTCAGGGAGGAGCTCATCACTCTCTACAGCTCTGAAAGGAGCTGTGGTGAGGTGGGGACCGCTCTTCTACCAGGCCTGCCATGAGAGAACCAGAGGAAATGGCTAAAGCTGAGACAGGGGAGATTCAGAATGGATACAGAAAAAATGTTCTCACTGTTAGGGTGGTCATGCATTGGAATAGGTTGCCTAGGGAGGTAGTAGAGCCACCATCCCTGAAAGTGGCTTAAGAGGCATCTGGATTTGGTGCTGGGTGAAGGTTTAGTGGTTTAGGGGTTACAGTGGCAGTGCTGGGTTGATGGGCTTGGTGCTCTCAAAGGTCTCTTCCAGTCTTGATGATTCCATGATGACTCTGTGGTATTTGTACCCCTCTGCTGTAATGTTTTCCACAATGACACTGGGTTAAGGAAACTGAGGCACAAGGGGAAATGCAGTATGTGCCCAGCCACACTGGCTGAGGCCAAGAGGGCCTCACAGTGTGGCCAGCCAGCACTTTCCCAAATGGCTCACATAGCTTCGGTACCTGCTCATTATGCTATTTGTGTCCAGTTGGAAGTGTATTTGGTTAAGTTTGGAAGGTTACTTATGCCATGACCAGTGCTTTAACTCCATCAAGTCACTGTTCGCATCTTTCCTCCATAGCCTAAATACAAAGTTCTGTCATATGAAATGGTCCTTAAAACTAAATACATTTGAAAAGGCCTACAGTTGTTTTCATTTTCTATTCCTTCTGATTTCTCTGCTCTTCCTAATCATTTTAGTTTATTATTTTTACAGTCTATATCAGTCTCTGCAATTGAATAATTATCCTGTCTTCATCTTCTGGGTTGCGTTCAAAATCACTTTGAATTTCCCCCTGACAAACAACCAGTTCTCTTTTCTTCTCTCTCTTGTTCTTCTGTCCTCTACCTTGTGTTGCCTACCTTATTTGCTTTGACTTACTTTCTTTTTACATTTCAAGCTCCGCAAGCAAGGACAACACCGAGATGTGTAAAATGTATCACAATTCTGTGAAGCCATATAAGAAATAGGAATATAAAAAGAAAGTTGTTTTTACAATCAAAATAAGAGCATGCTCTTAACTGTTTCCCATAAAAGAGAAACAAATACACCTTGTGCCAGCACCTAACTGGTTCATCTTTTCCTTCTCCCAGCTAAGCAGGCAGTAAACAGACACAGGAACTGCTTTTTTCAGAGCAGAGTGAAGGCAATGCCTTTGGGAAGCAGAGATCTGCACTGACTGACATATGACTTGGCTGAAAACTCACACAAGAGATGTGCTGTTTTCAATTATTTTATTTCACTTTATTGTTATCAATGCTAATCTCTGGAGGAGCAAGGGAATGGTTGCTGCCTGCTCTACTTCGTTTGCCCAGTGGTTCCACACAATCCCCTTGCAGGATGCTTTCCATGCAGAGACCCCACAGCACATCTGCTTCCAACATTTTTCTGTGAAAAGTTACTTTTATTAGAAAGAGTGTATTAACATGGGTGGGATTGACAGTTGATTTTGAAGCTATCTTTTGAGAGTGACATTTGTTAAGATTAATCCATGCACCATTTTTCCCAATATGCACTTTTAAGCATCAAAACCAAGTGTGGTTGTCTTCTTACCAATAAATTTATGTCAGCAGAAAAAAAGAAGACTTGAAATTCTGGTAAGTGAAAACTTTCCAGTGGACTGGCCACCTATATATTTTCAGTGCCAGTGTATCTCAGATATCTGCATAAACAAATCACAATTATTTTCCCTGTAGAATAATTTGTTTAATTTTTTTTAATCAAACAATGCTTCAGCATTTATTTCTTCAATCCAGATGATCCTTAATTTAGTTTCTAAGAGATAGTCCTTGAAATAGTGGTTGTCTGAAGTGGTAGAATTATCACATACTTTAAATGTCAGCTCTGCTGAAATTATGCAATTAGATCATGACTGATGTGGCTTTCTAAAAACCCAGTCTAAAATTTAACCCTAAAAGATTCTTATCCCAACAGTTCCACAGTAATGAACCATACTGTGGAAGAATAAATCATTTACTGCACAATGCACATATCACTGAACACTACAAAATTAAAGGGACATAGGAAGTACCATTTGGAGTTGCAGAAAGTTTTTTCCAAATTTCACTGTATGGGCTATTCATCTGTTAAGCAAACAAAAATGTCTCCAGGCAGAGAATTCAAGTTCAAGTCCCTGGTATTTCTCAACAACAATCAGATGAAGCAAAACATTAAAGGCAGATCTGCAAATCTTCCTGTGAAATGCACAGGAATTAAAAAGCCTGTTTGCCTGAAGGAATATTAAGTGTAACAGCAACAGCAAGTCACACTACAAAACAATTGGAGCTGCAATCATGTGCTGTTTAACTGCCTGTTTGAGAGCCTTGTTCACTCACAAGCCCATTTTCTAGGATCCTAAGTGCTAGGTCAAAAACACTGAAGCCACAGAATGCAAATGTCTGGATCAGAGTAAAGTTATTCAGCAGGCAGCTCAAATCAACTTGGAAAAAACAGTGGCTTTGTACCAGTAGACACTGTAAGCCAGATATTATCTTTGCATGCTGCAGTCTCTGGCTTTCCCACTGCTGCCCATAAGCATTTTACCCATTTTTTTCTGTCCCTTCCTTCTCACTTCACCAAAAGGCCATTTTCTCCATTTGATTATTGTTTAATTTAAATGTAAATTCAGGATCAGTCTCTTGTCTCCTTGGATATTTACTAGACCTGGAGGATTCATCTTAAATATGCACCATGTCACACCAGCAAATTTCAATTTTGCTTGAAGTCCAGCACCTCATGGGAAAACTCAGCTCCATTAACTTCATTAGCCACAGCCATAGGTTTTTGTCTTATTATCAGCTATGATCTTGCTGTTTGCATACAGCTTCTGCCCATCACAGTCCGGTTTGAATTCAGGTGGAAGTATTGGATCCTCCAGATTTCTAGGGAAAAGGCCATTGTGACAATGCACAATGATGGGAATGCACAACAGTGAAAATTCATTGTGCTCATGGGAAGTACAGCAACCCATATGGCTGAGCATATGTAGAGCAGAGCAAAGCAATGAGTAAAGACAAGTGAGCCAAGAGTATTTCCATCCTTTCCATCCTGTAACAGCCTTGACTGAATCCTAGCAGGTAAAAGGCTACTTATAATTTCTATAATATTTAATAGTACTGCGGATGTTGCAGAGTGTCTTGGCTTCCCCATTATGAAAAGGCAGTTTGCCACCAGCAGGAAAGAAGAAAGGGCATCCAGGAGAATTGCTGTGTACTACAGGAGAGCATGTGCCCTCACAGATGAAGTGGCGTTTTGGTTCAACACCTTTACATTTCAGAAACACATCTAAGATGATTCCACAACCAAGAGCCAAAGCAGTCTGGCAACAGTCCTGCTAAGAAGCTCTCACTATGTGTCCTTTACACCCTTTTTTTTTTTTTTTTTAATCTGGTATGGTCTTAAGCACTTTGCATAAAGGGCTGTCTCATATTAACAGCTATTCTCCTCCAGAGCCCAGCTGGGCAGACTGTACCACCTTCCTGCCAGGGTGCCTCTGAGCAGGCTGCAGGGGATCTCCCTCCTTAGAGCCACCTGAGCTGGCCCCCCCAGCCATAGGAGACTCTGCAAGAGTAGAGAAGTCAGACAGTGCCCTGCATCTATTCTGTTTTGCCAAGACCTTTAGTAGTGTCGAAACTACCAAGTAAGGCTGAATGCTGATAGTTCGAGAGTTTTGCATGTTTTAGGCACAGCATTTGGCCCCTTAACATGTATTTGGGCTGCAGCACAATTTAAGAACAGAAATGCTGTGATTATCCTGTCATGATCTTTAGAATCAATAGCTACAAATCAAAATATTTGAATTTTTTCTCCTGGTCTACATAGGGATGATGACTCTGGGCACATGAAATATTGTAAGTTACCATTAATTTCTAAACTTTTTTTGTGAAAATCACAGCTCTGAAATGGAAAGCAAAGTATTTTAGCTATCCATGTTTTTAACTTCTTAAGTTAAAGTTTTGGCATTGGAGCATAGTAGACTTTGGGATAGTTAACTACATTTGGAAAGAAATGTAAAATATAACAGCTACCACAACCATGTTAACTCAGCCACACTGTACACATATGACTCCTGTCATCATAAATGGGTGCAAAAAAGAGACTCGATCTCATTTCCAGCAGGCTGGGTGCCTGGTGTAGCCCATGGCAGCCGAGCAGTTGGAGCCCCAAGGCCTGTGGGGCAGTCCTGGAATGGCTGCTACTTTCTCATTAGGGCACACACAGACAGAAACGTTGCACATGAGCAACTGTT
>JAHLSL010000009.1:26168666-26182450 GCA_025920805.1 Petroica traversi
GTTGAGCTCTCTGCATGGGCAGATTACTGTTGGGTACAAACTGGGCTGAAGTGTGTACTATGAAAGACATTTTTATTTTAATTTTTATTTTTTAATTTCCTCAGTTCTTTGTATTTTGATTCACAATATTTATGTTGTAATACCTGAAGCCCTGATAATTTAATAACACCACTGAGTTAATAATCACTGAGTTTTTCAATCTATCAGGCTATCCTATCTGAAACAAATAAAAACCTATCTGAACAAATCATCTCTCAAGCAGTAAACTAAACAAAATAGAAATAGAAGGAAATATCTTGGAACTACTGCGTAAGCTCTATTTTTACGGAAGCTAGTGATGTTTATAATGAGTTGATTTTTCCTTTAAAAGCACTAAAAAACATCCAAAGGATTGCTCATACTAATTTCAAAAGATCTAAAATTACAAAGACTCTACAGAGGCAAGCAGAATTAGAGGTTGCTCTTAAAAAAAACCAAAATAAAACAAAACAAAAAAACCCAAAACAAAACAAAAAGCTCAGGGTTCCAAACAAACCTAATAGAAATGTGGCCTTCTTGTTGACCTGGAGTTTCACAGATTTTTCCTCTTCCTGTCATTGTGCAATGCTTTCTTCGGGGGGGAAAAAAAAAGAGTGAAGGCACAAAGGAGAGAGAAAGGGTGAGGGGAAAACTTTAATAAAAAGATTGACAATACTTCTTGAAACTGGTACTTGTGCATCCTCATTGAAGTGAGTTTGTCCTGTGAATGACAAGGTAACTTTGAAAAGGTTTGTTATTCTTTAAATGACAATACTCAGAAAATTAACATCACTGCTGTATTGTCTTATGTTAGAAGAGTTGTCCATGAACTGAATTCTCTTTCAGGGCTTGATTTCATCTTCTAGTCTATAGAATCAGAGAATCTTTTAGGTTGGAAAATACCACTATGGTCAAGTCCAACCCTTAAACAAGCGTTTCCAAGTCCACCACTAAACCATGTCCCCAAGCACCACATCTACACTTCTCATTAAGACCTTAATGGTGATTCAATAACTTTCCTGAGCAGCCTGATTCAATGCTTGACAATCTTTTCTGTGAAGAAATTTTCTCTGATATCCAACTTAAATCTCCCCTGGTGTAACTTGAAGCCATTTCCCCTCATCCTATCACTTGTTACTTAGGAGAAGAGACCAATCCCCACTTCAGCACAATCTCCTTTCAGGTAGTTGCAGAGAACAATAATGTCTCCCTTGAGCCTTCTTTTCTCCAAGTTAAACACCCTCAGCTCCCTCAGCTGCTCTTCACAAGACTTATCCTCTACATACAATGTATTACTGTGTGAAAGCACGTAAGAATGTCTGACTTCATGTATCATTTCTGTAGCTACTCAGATGTAACCTGGAATCTGCCTGCCTTGGAGGACTGTTTGTAGCTTTATTTTGCTGCTGCCAGTAGCTTAAATTCAGCCCGGGACTTAGAGACTGATACAAATGCCATTGAATATCCACTCCCTCAGAACTTGGAGAATGTGTTAGGTTCAAATCAAGCACAACTCCAGTCCAGCTTTCCTGTATCCAGAGGAAAGGGGCAGACTTGATGAGGATGCTCACATAAAATGTTGTTTCAGGAGTACCGCTGCTAAAATCACAGAAAGTGATGACTATCCTCTGAGAGTAATCACATCTTTCTATGAAGTGAACAGATTTCATTCTTGCTCCTAACAGGCACATAGCAAAGTGATAAGAGAGGACACTGAAATGCCCTCTCAGCCCTGTGGGCAATGCTTGCCTGATGGAACTGGGTTTGAAGGACAAGGTGGTATGAAGTAGCTCAAAAAGGGTTGCAACAGTTCAAACAGTAGGTTAAAAATGTTCCTCCACAAGGTTTCAAGCATCTTCTCATCACTTTAAAGCTGTTTGTAAGATAGTGACTGGGTGATAATGAATGCTATCCATTTACTGCGCTTGCTGAATATATTGATTAATTGTGCACAACACTTTGAAGATAAAGCACTGTGTTATAATAAACACAGTCTAATGATTCTCTCCTGGTTTTTTTTAGCACTCCACTTATTTCACCCAAGGTGTAAATACCTTACTGCAGCTACAGGCAGCCAGGCTAGCCAGCTGCGTGGGCCACATGCTGATTTCAGCTGAAGGCTTTCACATCAATTTTTCTGTGGCTGTTCCCCTCCATTGCCAACACACCGTGCTATCTCCTTTTGCTGTTTCCTTCCTTGCTTGTTCAGGAGCAGGATAAGGGAATTTCCATGATTTCTGTTGAAAAGGGCCCGTCCTTTGCAGCAGGCTGCCATCTCCCTCTGTCTAATACACAAAGAAGGCAGCCAACAGGAGCACAATTTCTTTCATTGGCTGCTAACAGTCTTTGACTGGAACCAAAACTACCAAAAGAGAAGAAACACTAATTTCTTCTTCACTCTCCTCACCCTGACTCAGAGTAATGTTAGGGGGCAATTTTCTTTGAGGAAAGAAAGAACTTTTCCCAGCCACAGGAGTGTGACAGAAGAGGCAGCTGAAATCAGCTGTTAGCACAGATTGATATGTTTTTCACACCTAAAAAGACCTTTAATTTAGTTCTCTTTCTTGGACTCCTGCAGCACATGTTTTGAAAAGACAATGAGTGTTGCTTTCACATGAAATTGCAGGCATGCACCACTTCAAAGATATTCAGAATCAGGCAAAGCTCCACAGGAAAACAAAAAAGCTATGTGAGGACTTAGCTGCTAACATTAGCTGTCAGTGAGAATTAAACCTTTTGTAAGGTGCTTGTGTCACCCTCACCTGGGTTAAGAGAGCTGCTCCATTAGGTGATAGAAACACTGAGCTCATGGGAACTGACCCTGCCAACAATTATACACGAGCTTTGTTTTAAACCTATGAAAATACTCCCTTTTGGGTTATGTTAGCCCAGGGAGCTAACAACGGGCTGCAAACATGGTCCTGAGAGCAAGACCTGAGAGCAAGACTCCTTTACTGGCCACCCTGCAGGACCAAGGCTGCTGAAGTTCTCAGCGGTTCACATATCTCAAACATTCAGTGAGGCACAAGATTTTGGTTGGAGGCTGGTGCTGTTGTGAATACTCAAAGCAACTAAAAATGGTGCAAAATATCTCCTTCACTTTGTGAGATACACACAACAGTATTTTGATACAAAACCATCAATAACAGTCATCTCTGCAGCTAATCCTATGGCTCTTTTTCAGTGCCTAAAACTGTGACAGCAACTATATGAACCCTTTCCCATACCTGAAGCAAGCATACCTAAATCTCTCTTCTGCTTCAATCTCTTCATACTTGCCAACCACTGACATCATATTTTTCCTTTATGACACCAATTTGACTATTGCTACCTTTATACATATTTTTAATAAAATTTCCAGGACTTCAGTATTTAAAAACCTGAGATTAGGACATGGTTCCAAATTTGTTATGGGGTAAGAGATAAAAATCCAAACCATCAGTTCATAAGCCTTATTTTCTTAGGAAAACATGGCATAAATAAGAATGTTTGTCAAACTACAAAAACTACTAAAGGACTGAGGAGGAGACATAGTTGATTAAGGCTTTTTTTTCTACCCTTCTTTGCCAAACTAGATTTAAATATGTTCTACATCCATACTTAATATATATAATACTATTATTATTATTAAGTAATTAATTTAGGAAATATTAGTAATACAGCACTGTGATCCATGGCAGTAACCATTTTGAATAAGATGCTATTAACACACAGAAGTCATTTGTCTGTTGCAATTCCATCAAACTATTCCGTTCTGAGGTCAAAAATGTTTTTCCCCTATCCATCTGCTACAGTTTTGGAGATTCATTGAATAAAAAAGACAAAAATTCTAAATACTGAGCAAATCTATTTTAAGAAGTGTATTTATCACAAATCTAATGTGTTGGGTGACTAATAACATACATGTGTGCACTGTGCTTGCCAAAAAACATCAACATTTCCAAATAGTTACCACATTTACAATTAAAATAATGTATTTGCCAAATGTTTGGTTGTTTTTCTTTGTTTTATTCAAATGATGATTTCTCTTCTGTTCCAAGTGCAGAACAAAATTTCCTGAGTATCAGAAGCAAAACATTAGGGAGAGATTCTACTGTCTGATAGACCTCATTCAGCTCTCAGCTATACAATATTGCTTAGATTATATCAGGCTTGTCATTGTTGTAGGAGGCCTAACAGCATCCTAACAAGGAAAACTGAAATGAGGCTTTAAATTTTGCCTCTTAGAAGTCTCTTGCCTGTCAGTTGCAATTGTCCAGCCATTTCTCATGTTGCTTGATTTCTGGTTTGTGCTGCCCCTCCTGCTGCCTCCGTCCTTCTGTAAGCGGTGGGGACAGGAGAGGTGGGTGGCAGCAGGAGTTCACACTCACAGCACTCTCATGCCCCATGCTAACTGGTGTGCAGAAAGCTTAATAAGTGAATGTTCCTACTGCCTTATTGACTTCTGCTCTGAGGCTGGGCCAGGGAGTAGGATCTTACAGAAAAACAGAAAAACAGATGATCAAAGAAGGATTAAATCTGCATTGCCTCTTTGTAACAATCTCATTCTTAAGCCTCCCACCTACTTCAAGTACAGACAGCTGCAACTTCAGTGGGATTAGAGGCTGAAAGTCAGGTATTGTTAAAACCACAGACTTTTGAACAGAAAATACAAATGAAGCACCTAGTGATTGCTTCCTGTGACTTTTTGTCCCCCCCTAACAGCAAAAAGGGATGTTGAGCCTTACCCAGTGGTTGATCTAGAGGTCTGCTACCTGTTCCATGTTCCATTCTCTCATCCTATTCCAATGTGCCACTGTAAGCACCATCCTGACAGGGTGGTAAAGCAGCTCAAGGAGCAATATCATCAAGCATTCTGGAAGCAGAAAAAATATATTTCTTTTTCTTGTTGTTTTCTGATTGTTGACTCCCAAAAGAGGCTTATTTTATGGGGTCAGATATGTACCAAACTGGGCCAGGATGCTGAGGAAGTATATGGCCAGAATCAGGGAAGGGGATGGAAACCATCCATCATTGAAGAGAATCTTAAACCAGCTCAGTTATAATGTGTAACCTCTCTTGAAGAAATTAATTATCAAGGACATGTTACAAGGGGAAGGGCAGTAAAACAGAGGGACTAGGTGTTCATTAATCATCATTTGCAACTTTCAGCATTTATTTCCATACCTCCATGTATCACCACACTGAGAGAACTGCTTGGAAGAGGTGCCAAAGGCAGCAGAAATGTAGTTAGAGTGAAGATTTGGGAGACAGGAGTTCCCAGCTACAAGCTCCAGGTGCTGCTTTTGTCTGCCTCTAGAAGAGCAGTCTCCAGACTCAGACTCTCTGTTCAGGCTCTGAGCTGTTAGGTGAGAGATGGCTGCCCCAGGAGTCACATCATTGGGTTAGGGTTGCATTGATGGTATTTTAGTTTGGGCACCAGGCAGCTATGCAGGACTTGGCTTAATTCCAGCATGTAAACCTTTTTGTCTACTTAGATCTCTATGTTTGGCTCTTTTCTCTAATGAGAGTGAAGTTTATCCTCCTGCACTCCTATTTTGCTAGTTAATTTAAGTTATGTTTTATTGCTTTTATATTATTTTCTTCCTCATTCAGATAAAAAAAGGAGGCTAAATTCACACCAAAACAAATCCAGCAAGACTAAATAACATTTTTGGGGTACTATAACATTGGCATAGGTCATCTAGTCCTTGAAGACTTTACCTTCACTAGAAGCATTGCTCACTCAATAAGCAAACCCATCTGCTGACAGGACCCACA
This sequence comes from Petroica traversi, assembly GCA_025920805.1. Taxonomy (NCBI): domain Eukaryota; kingdom Metazoa; phylum Chordata; class Aves; order Passeriformes; family Petroicidae; genus Petroica; species Petroica traversi. Next base: position 26,174,445 of record JAHLSL010000009.1, read on the forward strand.
CTCCCCTTACCAGCGTGGTTCAATTCTTTTCCATTTCAGTGCACCATTTTCCCAAGGCCCTTTTAGCTCAAACTTCTACGTTTCATATAGTAGCAGTACAACTTGCAGAGCAACTGAGGCAATCTTTTCACTGTATTCACCGCTGGCAAGGGCTTAGCTGAAGGATCAGGGCCACTGTTAAGAATTGCATTTCAGGGTTGAAGCTGCCTGGTTGCAAAAGCCCAGAAAATAATCAGAGACCTAGATAATTGAGCCTACATGAGAAGTTTGAATGAATGGTAGAGGAGAAGGGTAAAGAATGAAGGCTCAGAGAAGGTATAATCACAATTTTCAAATACATAAAAGGTTTTTGTGAAAAGATAAGAACAACCTACCTGTTTAACATCCTTGTTAACATGGGGGGAAAGTGTTTCCTCTGCAGTGAGGAAAATTCAGATAGGATATTAGGATTACAATAACAGTTAAGAGGTAGATAGATGGCCTTCAAAATGCTCAGACCTGCATTAATGGAGATTTTTAGAAGAATACAGAATCATAGAATTATGGAATAGTTTGGGTTGGAAGGCATCTTGTAAAGCTCATTTAGCAACTCCCTGTAGAGAGCAGGGACATCTACAACTAGATCGGGTTGCTAAGAGCCCTGTCCAGCCTGACTTTGAGTATTTCCAATGATGGGGCATTGATCACCTCTCTGGGTAACCTGTACCAGTGTTTCACCACCCTCACTGTAAAAAATGCTAATATCTAAACTAAACTGACCTTCTTATATTTTAAAACCCTTACCTCTTGTCTTATTGTAACAAGCCCATTTAAAATGTTTCTCTCCATCTTTCTTATAGGCCTCCTTCAGGCGCTGAAAGGTTGCAATAAGGTCACTCTGGAGCCCAATCTTCTCCAGGCTGAAAAACCCCAACTCTCTCAGCCTTTCCTCATGGGAAAGGTACTCCATGGTCCTCTTCTAGACAAACAAGTCAAAATTTAGCTGTAGTTGTATGTGATACTGCTCCAAGTCATGGCTGTGTTCTAAATACCTCTGAGGTCTTTCCCAGCTGCCTGGATCTGTGAACCTCCACATGTGAGGTCACACTGTAGGCATGGCCCCAGGAGAAAAACCACAAGTCACAGAGGGCCATTGGTAGGGGACTTCTGCATCCACTGGTGATTCTTTGTGTGACAAGCCTTGGGAGGAGGCACCACCCTGGCTGAGGAGCTTTCTTGATAGAAAGAAGCATTCAGAACTATTAAAGAGGTGACCAAAATCCTGATTTGCCTGTGCTGCTGAGCAAGACAGTTCCTTAGCTGATCCAGTGTGACTGAATTTTATTCAGCTCTCACAAATTTTATACCAGGCTTTGCAATCTGCTTTCTCAAAGGAGCACAGTTTATGCAAGAATTACTAGAATGAAATATATCTGCCGCCTCTACTATTAATTGCTTTGGAAATTAAACCCCAGGCTTTCTTACACTGCATGCAGGAAAGGAGCACAAGCACAGGCTTGATGCATATACATGTGTGTATATATATACACACACCTAAAACCATTGGAAAACTGAGCATCAGTGTTTTGTGCTTGCAGAAACCTATACAAACCCTCACAATGCACTTCATGTTGCAGGAGTTCCAGTTATGTGATGTGCCTGTGATAAACACGGGGTTTATTACATCCTAAGTTATTGTCCACAAGAAAATAACTTAACCTTCTAAATTAAAACATGAAAAAAAGCTTTTTTAAGAGCGATGCACAGAGGACATTGAGATTTTGCAATATCCTGATGAACTAGAGCTGTTTACTACACACAATAGACAGCAACTACTCTTTGGCTAGTTCTTTGTTGCATCTCTCTGAGGACAAACACCACTTTATTCTGGCCTGAGTCCAAGTGAACCAACCGCTTCCATCAAGAACATTTTTAGATACTCTGACAGAGTGGCAAAGGCACTCCAAATGTGATTAATGGCAATGGGGGATCACTCCAAAGGTTAATGCTTTTTCAGCTGTTTGCCATTGTTCTTAAACCAGAGATTTGGATGTATACTGGCCACCTATTTCACCTACTCATGCAGGGCAGTTTTCATGCGGCAGATGAAGATTGCACTGGAGTTCTGATAAATGTAACAGAGATGTGCAGGGTAATTGAAAGTTCACTAGTCCATCTTCATGCTGTTATCTAACCAAAATCCAGCGAGTTGGATGTCCCAGGCCTCAGTACAAACCTCATGATTTATGTATGCCTAAAGCTGCTTTCAAATACATTCATCCTTTCAGCATCTCCCATGAGCATCAAAACATCCAGTATGTCTAGCAGGATGCCATGTATTTATTTTCCATGTTGCTCACGAGGAAAAGCTGCTTTAGCAAACCCACATGGGGTGGCAAGCAGTGTTAAGGAACAGAAGTTTCCCGTTCATTACCCCATTCTATCTCCTTCCTTTGGCAGAAGCAGGTAAGACGTGATTTTTCTACCAATTTCATTGACATGAAAATAACCACTCTTAGAATCAGGGCTAATGAGCTAGAAATGTACAAGAACAAAAAAATTGCTCAACACCTTCAAGTGTGGACACTGAAATGCAGCTATTTGACATGCTGAGCTACAACAATGGCACATGATTTATTGATTAGTTGCCATTACATGATGGAAGCTCAGCTGTCGTTGAAAATACACATATTATCTTGGAAATCTTCCTTTGAATAAAAAGGTAAAATACAACTTCTCTGGTAGTAGTCAATACTTTAACTTTCCTTCTTAACTGAGGTGTCACTGATGAATTCTGAAAGGTCTAAATATTTTTAAATGCTTCTTTAATGCTGTTGTACCATCTTAAACTCCTATTTAAGCTGTATTTTAAACTAATATAGTTCAGACACACTTCAGTAGTATAAATATAAAATTTCTGCAATATATATATGGAAAATACTAATCACCCACTATCTGAGGTTACTGATGTAAAAAGAAGCATTATTTCCAGCACTGAAGAGGTAAATCTAATTTTCTACTTTTGAACAGAACACTGCAGTCATGAACTTTTATTTGTAATTGTCTCCCCATAGCCTACATCTCCATAATAAAATGAGCTCAAATAATAGTAGATAATGATATTATTTTTATAAAAATAATGATACTATTTTTTTCTACAATATAGATATAGAAGCATGCATGACAGTTAGCTGATCCAAATAGTCATTTCTTCAAATCAGTTGAAGAATTCCCAGTACCACCAAGTGTAAGTATATTCGCTGTGTTTAAAATGAATGGCAGAGCAATGGCTTCAGTGTTTTGCTAGGCAGCTGCCTAAATCAAAGTTGGAAATGCTGGCTGGTCTGGTTTATATGTAGGTGTGTGTATATGTGTGTTTGTGTGTTGTGAAGGGCTTATTTAAACAAAAAAAGAAGGGGGAAAAAAAAGGGCAGGGCCAATATTTGTTGTCAATAATTTATATTAATTTTCATTTTACCTACATTTTGAGACACCACTAAACACTCTGATGAAAATTCTCATAAATTTTCCTTCTTATGTATTTTTTTTTTATTTAATTTCTCAGAAAATTCAGGATCGTTTTAAAAAACGGAAGCATTGCCTTTAAGAACCTCTTCATTAACCAAGGATCTTTTAACCAGGCCCACACACAACCAGGTGCAACCAGGGCAATGTCAGAACAGCAAGTCTTGACTGCAAGGGCTGCTACTTGTAATAGTTATGTATATGCATATGAGTATTGCATGCATCCATATAAGGCTACCTGTGGACTCCACATGGAAATTGTATCCAGAACTTGCTGCTTTTTTATCTCATGCCTTTGTGCAGCAATTTATATCTGCAAAAGGTACATGCAAAACTAAACAAATGAAAAATTCTGACTGAGTAGCATTTTGTACAGGGGTAAACAAATGTATCAAGTGAGGGTTGGTTAGGAAATACCAAAACCCACTTGCTCTGGGTGGATCAGATATTTTCTAGCATCAAAGGGAAGAAAAAGAAGGGAATTGTACAATTAACCTTAGGTTATTTCACCCTTAAACATTTTTCTTCTGGATTGTTGAAAAATGGACACTGAGAAATCCATCAAGCAAAGAACAACCCCAGATGTATACAAATTGATCTGCCATGTGAGCTTGGTGCAAAGGGCATGAAAATCAGGATGTGCACAGTGACATTTCACAAATCTAATAATAACACCTTAGATTTATCTGGCAGTTTTTATACAGAAAAAGTAGATCCCAGGGTGATTTACAGACTGTAAAAATATAAATATGTATATTTGGGTCATTTCAGTTACTAGCAGAAGATGATGCAGTGCCCTATCCAAACATCAAAGGGAGAGTGAAAAATTCTTATAGATTCTTTGTTTATATCTTTGCCATGAGACTAAATCCATTCAGGTAGTATCCTGCATCTTATGCTTTTTGCTTTCCCATTATTGATACACATTTCTTACAAAGGATGGTTGTAGCAGGAGTGCTAGGGCAGGCTGAATCTCAACAGTTGCCCAGTATAGCTGATGAATTGCTGCCTAATGAAGAAAATTTTTTTCCCCTTCTTCCCCCTCCCCACCCTTCAGAAGAAAGTTGTATTATGGGACAGCCCCAAGGCAGGATGTAAGGAGGCTGATCAGACATGTGGGCATGCAGACAATCCAAACTGTCTGCACAGAGAAAGTGCGATTTTCAAACTTTATAAAGGATTTGATGTTCTTTTTTAGCTGTTTGGGTTGCTCTCAGGTTATCTCCATGACCACAGGGCAACAACCTTCCTTCCGAAAGACTGGTAATCAATCATCTGACTGTTTATCTGTCCATCAGCCCCTCATAAAAATGTCAGAACACTGGCTAGTTGCAAACAAATGAATAAAAGAGGTAGAAAGCTCAAAGATAATTAAGTTCCTAGGGATTTGTGAGCATCAGCGGCCAGAGCCCCGGCTCAGTTTTCCAGCAGAGCGAGTGAAGGGGAGCGGGCGGCGGAGGCTGCGCTGGCAGCGCGGGGCGCTCCGCACCTGCAGCAGCGCCCGCCCCTCGCCAGCCGGGAGATGTCACATCGCTCACGGAACGCGAGCCCAGCTTATCGCAACCTGCGAGTCAGAGACGGAACCGCAGGAAACCTGGCTTCGTTAGCTCTGTTGATCATGGAACGAGGTGTTTTTAATAATAACAGCTGAAGATTCGGCTCTTTTCTACAGGCCTTGAAGGCTCAGCAGTAGGAATGATGCTGTTTATGGCTGTATCTTGGACAAAATTCAGAACTGACGGCACTGGGAAGAGAAGCAGGCAGGGAAGAGGCACAGGTGTCACCTTCAATGTAAGAGGAAATAACACGCAGAGAAAAAAATAAAAGGCAGAGAAAAAATGAGGAGGCTACACGTAACAACAAATGCGTGATAGCAAAGTAAGGAGAGAAAGATGGAATGCAGAGGGAGGAAATAGAGGAAATTGAAATCTGGGCTAGAGTTCTATTCATACACAGCCCTATCAACTAGGTCCTGATGCTGGAGAGGGAAGGAACAAAGCTTCTGCCCTGAGCCACACCCTGTGCATGGGCATGACTGCAGTGAAGATCCCCAGGAGCCTGGGAAGCTGTTAATCATTCAGTCCTTTACTTGTTGCTCTTTCCTAAGCATCTCTGCATTTAGGATGTGATTTGATCTCTTTTCTTCTTTTTCTTTTTTGGTGGATGATGATAAGGGAGGGAAATAATCCTTCAGCTGCAAATAGCAGGTTTTGATGTGCAGCTGTTTATCTGGCTTCACTGCAGAATATCTCCCTGTATCACCTCTCCGTGGGTCAGAAGGATGGTGTGCTGGTTCCAAGACATGGAAGAGCAGAAGACCATCTAGTGAACACTTTTCATCTTTGCAAGTGGGCCAAGTGCCAAACTGAGCATGGAATGCAATAACCAGAGTGCTGTGGTGCACGTTTGTGTCCCAGCTGGCAGAAGCATGGACCAATAAGCCACACTGCTGCTTTAGCACATCCACATGTGCCTGGCAGAACAGCAACTTATGGAGGCTGAGCAGAGAAGATGGCTATCCCACAGAGGGATGCTGTGGGACCACCTCAAGATTCATAGTCCCTGTCACACTTGGCAAGGTCAAGTGCACAACAAGGGATTGTTATGGACTGGATGACGATTCAGCACACCTTCACTTCACCAGGTCTTCTTCTGAATTAAATAAATTGTTCTGGCTTTGTGTATATCCACAGGCGGGCTTCTTAAAACAAAAAAACAAAAAAACCCAAAAAATAAGTTGTCATGAGGCTAGACCAACCGGAGCTGAACAGGAGCTGGGGGAAATTGTTCTGGGCAGAGGGAGCTGTGTTGTAAGCTGGGAGGGGGCCAAGGCTTAGATTTAACCTGGGAATAGCCACCTTGAGACAACAAAAGTATGGCAAGTACAGCCCTGGTCAGTGGTCATCAGATGGAGCAGATGTGGGCTTTCCCCCAGAGTAGGGAGAGCAGCTCATTAGGTTTGGAGCAGGCAGGGTAGGGGGATGAGTGACAGAGACCCAGCAAAAGGCCCTCGGGCAGAGTGTGATGGAAGGCAGAGATTCACAGCCCAGAGCACAAACAGAGTTGCCAAGCTGGTAATTCCAGGGCACTCCGCCAAAATTTAGGGTACAATCTGGCCAGAAGCCCAGATGTTGAGAAGGCAGCCTGGAAAGTCAGGTGTTACCAAGCCCATTAGCAGCCTGAGAGTTTCTCCCTACTGGATTCCTTGCAAGGATTGCAGGACGTGACAAAAGAGATTTTCCTAGGGAAGTCCCATCTCTCTCTTCAGATTCCCTTTCTCTCTTCCAGTAAGTGAAGAGGTTCAGGAGGGGAATCCAGACATTCTGAAACACTAGTTATGCCAGAGCTGTTCTTTCTCATCTTGCGGTGACTCAGCTCAGTCAGGTGAAGCACAGGAAGGAAGCCAGTAAACAAGGACAAGGGCCTTCTGGTGGAGGTTAGCACAAAAACTGAGCCAGACTGGCAAAATCCAGCCAGTACAGTCTGCCTCCCCTGTGCAATGCCAAAGGGAAAATCCCACTAAATACTATATTAGGTTTGAATGATCCCCACTGCTAAGTCTGTGGCAGTTTGCACAGCTAGGCTCTGAAAGCCGCTTTTAATATTTCTTCCAAAAATATAAGTTTATTCTTGCCCAGGTTTCTTGAGTTGATTTTTATTTATTTGGTATTTGTTGCTGTTTTGAAATGCAAAGGCAACTTTTCAGCCACTTCCAGTTTGGGAAGCATGGTGTTTGGACCAGCTTTCTCCTGTTGTTTTAGCAGGAAGCATAACGCACACAGCATTTAATGAAGCTGCACTCAGAGTGCCAAGAGCAGTTAATTAATTACTCCTTGAAACATTGCTCATCCACATTTCACTGATGGAAAGTTACAAACTCTAAACAAACTGACCAAAGTTTACCTGAGACATTCTTCTAAGACATCCCTCCTTTTTATAGATTATCCCTCCATTAGCTATAGTTGAGACAAATTTAACATCTGAACGTGGAGATGATGATGCTATAGCAAGGCGATGCTGTGCTCACAACAGGTGGGAAGTGGGCTCTACAATAACTCTGTTGATCTGTTTCTGGGGGAGGGCATGTAAAATTTGCACACAGGCTTTTAAGTAGAGTGTTTGAGCAGAGAAAGAACGTGCAGAAATCGTGGTTGCAGAGAATTTACCTAACAGGGATAAACCCTAGAGTACTCCAAGTTCAGTAAAAGTGATGCCAGCGACATATTCTGGGCCCCTCAACGACAAGGGTGGACAAGAAGGGATGGAGCCTCTGGATGCTCAGAGATTCTGCTCTGATGAGGGGGATGAGGGGCGGGAATTACAGCGTTTCTTCATGTTCAGGAGCGTCCCCAGAACACCACCGGGTACGACAGGTCCTCCAAGGCCATTAGGTACAGACCAGCCCGCGGACTCTCTCCCAGCCGGAGAGCGCGGCGGAGGCCAAGCGCCGACCCTGCCGCGGGCAGAGGCTGCCCAGAGGCGGCTCCCGGCAGTCCCCCGCT
>JAHLSL010000009.1:26187450-26401732 GCA_025920805.1 Petroica traversi
GCACTGGCCCGGCGCCGACCCCGCGCTCCGCCTGCGCACCGCCGACTCGGGAACTCGTTCGGGATTTTCCTGCAAGCGCGTTTGTCTCCTTGCAGAGGCAGCTTTAAACTTTCTTTCCAAACTGTTAATTAGATACGCTGTACTTTGCTCAAGTTCCGTGCAGGCGAATGGGAGTGCGAGGCTGGGAAAGCTTGTGACTCAAGGCATAGTTATTCGGGAGGTGCAGAACATCTTGCGTGCCGCGTTCAGATGGGCTCTACCTGTAATTTGTGACTTTGCCTTCTCCGAGACTTCGTCGGTCTTGATGACGCCGGAAGGCTGAAGGGATCTTTCACAGTTTGGGACTTTTCGGGGTTAATGAGACACTCAGTTGAATATACAAAGGATAAACAAAGTGTAAGTTTATCGCCTTTCTGAAATCTGACGGGAAATAGCATTGCTTTTGTCCACGAGTTACAACACTGTGGTCCTGTCCCTGTCACTGAGCTTGTCATCAAATGATAACTTGCTCGTGAGGGAACTTACGCTTTTGTAACGAAGGCAGTTACCTTGAATGTGATGATTAGCTTATTGAACACCAGAGGGAACTCTGAATAGGTAATTCATTTGAGGGAGACATATGCTTATTTTACTGTTTATGTTCTCACTACAATGGAATCTAGGAGGAAGCACAGGTTGGTAAGTAATAGGCTGCTGGTATGTATCTAGGATTGACTTCAATTTTCTTTACAGTTCTTTTCAGAAGACGTCAACCCTAAATTTGGGCTGAAATTTTTCTCTTTGTTTTTTACCCCAGAGCTTGAAATGTGCAACTGGTCTTGCAGGGGCAGGGTTGTGTACCATGCTGTAGGCAAATCAGTTGGGAGACCTGCTCTCTATTTGCTAGGGAGTGAGATTATGCATGCATGTTGGGCTGGTGCTTAATGCCCCGCCTGCTTCTCTGGTTGTGAGCACATCCAGCACACTTGGGTTCGGGGGCTGCTGCCTGCAATTGATACACCAGAATAGAACCTGCTTCCAGCCAAAACAAAAGGGAGGAAGTCTACTTCCAAGCCTAGCATGGCTTGTCCTCCTTACCTAGAGTACTTTTGGATCTAAAGCCTAGTCTGATTGCCTGTGAAGTAGAAAATAGTTCTTCTTAAAATATATGACTTAAACAAATACAGAAACTAAATTTTGTCAGTGTTTGGGAAAGGAGATTGAGTGGTGGCTTCTGGTACCCAAAGATGTTTAGATCATCTGACATTATTGTAAGAAGCTAGGGTCAAGCCATCAAAATGTGATATTGTATTTTGTAGTAACATGAACCCCCAAAATGTGCAACTGAAGCTTTGAATGCTCATGATAGTCTCTTTCAACAGTGTTGGTAGCCAGGCTCCTTTGATACTCCTGGATTGTCAACGACATGGGAAGGATAGCAAAATAAATACGCTTGTGACTCTGACTTATGCTCCAGAACCTGACGCATTCAACTGTTCATCCTGTCCATTTGTCAAAGGTTGTTTTGCCATTCAGGGTTGTTTTCTATTGAACTTTGAATCTGTCAGAGTTTACAGACAGGTATATGAGTGTAAACTATATTTTATGGCTGTTCAGATTAGTGTGTGATGTTGTGGAGTCTGATAGCATGAATCTCCTGTATGACGTGATCTCCTTTTGTGACAGAGGGACAAGGAGTTGGAGTCAGCTGAGTCGAGCTGCAGCTGTGAACCACAGTCCATAAGACTTAAATTCTTCTGAAATGGCAGATGTGAGCCCCGTGAACTACTACGTACCAGAACTTGGTGGGCAGTGGTAGTGGAGAGCCTTCTGCACAAGGAGAGGCTGTGTGAATTCTTGGTAGATTGGTCAGCAGCACACAGGGTTCTGGGTTTCCAGATGAAGTAGATGGTGCACCTGAACAGTCCTCTCTTCCTCTCCTCCTTTGTCTATTCTAGGAATCAGAAAGTGATACAAATTTTTTTTTCTTTTATCTAAGTCTTGATTTGTTCATCTCACTTGAAGACATCTTATATAAAATATTCTCACTAAGGGCACACATTATTCTGCCTGAATTTTCTACAGATGATGTTGGAAGTTGGATCAAGGTTTTGCATAGCTTTACAAAAGTGGGAGTTGTTTGCCTTGCATGCAGAAGGTCACTAAGGACAAATATTATTTTGAAGGGAGATCTCTCCAAGAATGCCTATTAAGAACAAAAAAGTCCCACTTTCTTGTTGCAAATAGGTTTGGATTCTGGCTCAGTTTTGAGAAAAAGGTTTGCACATTTATTTATTTTATGAAGATGTAATACTAAGCATTTGTATTTCTGTAATGGCTATAATTTGAAAATTTTCATATACTTTAAAATTATTTATTGTATGAAGCACTGAATGAAGATATTTGTTACACTGGTGTCACATTCAGAATATTGAATTACAATTGTAAAATTAAGGTAAAAAGCTTAAATTTGGGGTTGCAACTTTAAGCTCTTGCCAGCAAGCAGTTAATGGCAACATTAACTGCTAGGAAAGTAATTGCTACCGTTCTTTTACTGTCATTTTGTTCTCACTCTCCTCCAGTCAGCCTGTTCCACAGAGATATCATGAATATTCACCGAAATAGCTTGGCATTGTCACTTATGCAATTTCTCATCAAATCCAATGTGTTGATGAGCTAATGTGCACTTGATTAAATGCACTTGATTTATGCAAACAAAAACTCTAGGTCCTTCTTGAAGTAAAGTTAGCACCTGCACAGCTATTAGTGAGATGAGAGTCTAAATAATTAAGATGGAATTAAGTAAACAAACAACCTCGATGTGGTATTCCTCCTATTCTTCACTTTTATCTTTTTGTTCAACTCAGTAGTGGATATTTATTTTGGCTTTTCTTGCAGGTTTCCTTTTGCACCATAGGAAATTGTAAAGCTCTGCTTGTAGTGGAGGGTCTATTTAAATGGCTAATACTAGGGAAAAAACCCTCAAACAAATAAGAAAAAGAGTATTATTAGCTACGGTAAGACCAGGGGGTAACTAGAATTAGTGGAATATTACTTAAAGAGTTTTGTTTAAGAATGAGTCTAACTTGGATTTGACATTTAATCCTTGCTGAAAATAAAATAAAATCACATAGCCTGAGTATGTGATTGAGGGGGTGTCTTGTAACAAAAACTAGTATTTGGATAGTGAGTGGTTTAGCCTCTTTTTAATTGATCAAACACATGTAGAAATAATGAGTTGAAAATAGACGTTTTATTTAACCATCTGTGGCTTAATGGTACAAAAAGTTCTCTAACTGTCTATAAAACTGCTCAAATCTGGCTACAAAAAGAGGCCATGGAGTCAGTGCCCCTGGAGGCAGCAGAGGATGGATGGAGGAGGGAGAGGACACATGCTTGCCCAAGCCCTGGAGCAACCAGACAGACTGGAAAGCTGTTCAGAGGATCTTGTGGACCTGGGGCTTACTTTCTTTAGGCAGATAGTAATTTAGTTATCTGTTAAAATCAAGTATTTCTGTTTCTGTCTCTGCAATTGAATCTCTGGAAATACATACATTTTGGATCTGAGTTTCCACCTCAGGGGGTTGAGGGAAGACTTACTTGTTGTAATGTCTAAAAGTGTCTGTGCTTAATAAATGTTACTAACAATTATTAAAAAAATCTCAGAGTCAACGTGATGGTCAGCCCCTGCTCAACTGCTCAGCCTGACACCACAATAATACAGGACAGAGTTTGCCCCAGGAATGTGTCAGCAGAGCTGTGGTCACCAGCCACGTGCTTGTTGGGACACTTGGTTTCTCTTTGGAATTCTGCTTCTGGGAGCTGGCGCCAGCACGGATTGATGATTAGCACCAGGCAGAGTTCCCCAGGCTCGTCAGCCTCAGTACTCACCAGGGGACAGAGTCCACCTGGCACCTCCTGAACACTTCTGACCTTGCTCCACCTTTCTAGTCAGCTTCCAGGTTTCTGCCTTTGTAGCGTCACTTTTGACAAGCCCCTGGCCAAAAAGCATCAAAAAGTGATCCTCAAAACAAGTGAATTTAGGAGTTTTGATTTATTCAAAGTGTGTCTTCAAGAAGTTAGTTATCCTATTAAAACCTTATTCCTAGTGTTTGACTTATTTTCTTGTTAACTGGCTTCTCTAGTTGAAGATCACAAGCAAGAAGTGAAGGCAGTCAGTCTTCCAGACTTACCTCTGTGTTCAACTAGGTCATGGCACAGATCCTCCTGGGAGCTGTGTGAAAGCATATGGAAAAGAAGGAGGTAGTTTGTGACAGGCAAAATGGCTTCAACATGGGCAGACTGTGTCTGACAAATTTGATGGCCTTCTATGACTCAGGTTACAGTGTTGGTGGATAAAGGAAGAGCAACCTATGTCATCTGCCTGGACTTGTGCAAAGGGTTTGACATTGTCCCACATGGTATCATTGTCTAAACTGGAGAGGCATGGATTTGATAGATGTACCGCTCAGCAGATAAGGAATTGGCTGGATGGTTGTACTTGAAGAACTGCAGTGAATGGCATGATGTCCAAGTGGACACCAGTGACAAGTGGTGTTCCTCAGGGATTGGTATTGAAACCAGCACTCGCTAACATCTCTGTCTGTGACATGGACAGTGGGATTGAGTGCACCCTCAGCAAGTTTGCCAGTGACACCAAGCTGTGTGGTGCAGTTGAGATGCTGGAGGGAAGCAATGCCATCCTGAGGAAACCTGGACAGGCTTGAGAGGTGGGCCTGTGCAAACCTCATGTCAGCAAGGGTCCTGCACTTGGGTTGAGGAAGTCTCAAGGACAAATACTGCCTATGTGGAGAATGAATTGAGAGCAGCCCTGAGAAGAAGTTGGGGGCTGTTGGTTAACAAGAAAGTCAACATGACCCAGCAATTCACAGTCGCAGCCCAGAAAGCCAGCTGTGTTCTGGGCTGCATCAAAGAAGCCTGACCAGCAAGTTGACAGCAACATAAGAAGGTTGTGGCACTGTTGGAGTAGTCCAGAGGAGGGCCATGAAGATGATGAGTGGCTGAAGCACCTCTCCTATGAGAGGGTTAGGGTTGTTCTGCCTAGAAGGCTTCAGGATGATCTAACTGGCTTTCCAGGACCTGAAGGGAACTTACAGGAAAGATAGGGCAAGACTATTTGCAGAAGCATATAGTGACAGGGCAAGGGGGGATGGGTTCAAATTCAAAGAGAGTAGGTTAGATTAGCTATTAAGCAAAAAGTCTTTAGTGTGAAGGTGGTGAGGCACTGGAACAGGATTCCCAGGGAAGCTGTGAGTGAGTGCCTCATCCCTGGACACCTTCAAGACTAGGTTGAATGGGGCTTTGAGCAACCTAGTCTAGTGGAAGGTATCCAGGGGTGCTGGAAGGAGATGATCCTTGAGGTGTCTTCCAAACCAAACCTTTCTCTGGTTCTCTGATTTATGTAATTTGCTGTGAAAGGCTTTGGTATTACTTGTCAATCACAGTTGTCTTTATGTTGTAGATGTCATTCTTTCTGTCTTTGTTTTTTAAAAGCCCACTCAATCCTACAATAATCCAGGAAGCTGTAGGAAAACTTTGCCCCTAAGACGTCTTAATTCTGTGCTGGACCTTCAAGTAGACCCATTAGAACCACTCTTCCAGATTAGGTACATGGGAACTGCCTGTGAACAGCATGACTTTAAAGAAAAATCCATGAATTGTTTAGCACTTAAACTGAATTGTTCCAGAACGTACTTTTTTATAACAAGGTATGTTCATGCTAATTGCTTAACAGACCTGACTAGCATATTTCTAGTTAAACTGGATTAGGTCTGCATGTTGACTTGGGTTGAAGGAAGATCTCATAAACCTGACACTAATCTTGCTGTAGTATCTAGAAGAATTATTAATGTGATAGCTCTATGTCTTGGAGAAGGGATGCAGAAAGCTTAATGTCCTGTCTGTACTTACTGACTGGTTTTTAAATATGTAAAAATTTGAGGAGTGAACTCCTCACATCTTTTTCCCCAGGGCACTTGTTTATCTTCTAGATAGTCTAAGAAGAGATAGTATCTCTTTCTGACGTCTAAGAGCAGTATATAAAGATCTATCTCTTGCATTCCTATTGGCATCACTGTTCAGTATTTATGAAGGACCAGTTTTTAAACCAGTGTTTGCCCTTTAGGAATATAGTTACTCATCAAATGTATTCCACCATAGGGAGACCATAGAGGGCAGAAAATATGAACCACATTGATCTGGTAAAAAGGGTGCAACTGAAATACAAAGTGGAGTTTGCCATCCTGAATCAGGACAAGTTAGTAATCTTTTGCTGGGATTTAAACTAGGCATGCAAAGCAAATAAAAGCTGCTTCTTTCCTGAAGATACATGGCACTTGGAATGGTTAACAGTAGAAGGGTATGATTTCCTTCAGCTTGTGTTAGTTAGTTAGTTTTCCTTTAATGGATCTGATTATGCTCATTGCTGCCGGAAGTCCAAAATATGCAACATCTCTCTTAAATATATCAGAAGAACATTAATTTGGCCTTCCTTAGTGAGTTTTCACAATGTGTGTTGTACTTGCATGCTATGTTTATTTAATCATTATGAGACAAATTGATATAAACTTGATGTTGGGCCCGTTGAAATGTAAGGCAATAAAAGCAGTAGTTTGATCTCTTCTAAGTTTCCAGTCTTGTGTGATTAAGTAGTTCAAAAGCTGTGAAATTTTTTTCTGGGCAGTTTTGACACACATCATCAGCAACTGGAGCTTTGCCCCCATGAACTGAGTAACACCTCATGTAAACTGCAGTTGTGGTTATGATGTGTGCACATCTCCCATAGGGGTATAAGTTACAAACCTAAAAAAAACAACTGAAGTGGGTGACTTTGAGGATTTTCCCCCCCTCCACATATGTCAAATGGCAATGGTTTTGTCTGGAAGGCTTTTACACAGGCAGAAAGTGTCTTTGCGAGTACTTTTAAGAAGTTTTTCAAGAGCCAGTAACTCTGCAAGCACAAAGCTGGCTTCATCACTCAGATTATGCATGTACTGTGTGGTCCAGGTGTTGTCACCTTCTGCCTACCCAAGCTGTTGAGATGAAAAACCAAAAGACTCCATTTGTCTTGGCAATCCAGAGTCCTAAGTGGTGGTATGAGTTCATGTATTAGTAGGTTGGATAAAACTCCAGAGAGGTGACGTCTTTGTTTATTAACAGATGGCTTCTTGGTTTGACATTTAACTGGGGGAAGATCTGCAAGCATTTTACAGTCCATTGTGCATTTAATTTGTTGTTCAGTAGCATTGATGAAAATGCAGGGCAGTATCCCTGTGAGATTTCTTCAAATTATTTGATTAAGGAGTTTTTCTTTGGTTTTGCGTTTTGTTTGGGTTTTTTTTGAGATTGTCACCTAGAGTTTAGGGTCAGTGGAGCTGTCAAGTCCCACACTTGCTTGAACATCTCACTAGGCTATTGCTCATGGGCCAAGAAAATTCTGGTACTAAAGCATATATTACCTTGAAAATTCTGAGAAAAAAGAATACATCTTTAAGAATGTTGTTCCTGTTTGGTTTTGCCTTTTCAGAATTTTGTCTTGTTTCTAACAAGAGCCTTCTGTGGTTTTTGAATTGCATCTGTTCATCCCTTTTAAGTTTTCTTATGGCTGTATTAAAGACTTTTTTTGCTGATAGGTTTTTTTTTTTCCTTAAAGATGCTCAAGTAAGCTGTCAGTTGTCTGGGTGGCTTATCAGAAGGACTGAATCTTTAAATCTGATTATACATAATGCTTTTTACCCACCCCCCAGAGGCTAATTGCTTTTGTAGCTCTACTTTGCGCGTTCTATAATTTTCAACACCTATTTTTGAGCATCAGCCATGGAACTGGGCACAGTATTTCAGTGTCACTCCTTACTGCATGCCCTATGCTACCCAATTCGTTATTTCCATTGCATCTCATATCTTTGAAACCAGGAGCCACATTAGCCCTTCTAAAAACAACAGAGGCTCTAAATCTGATGGTTGTCTATGAAGGGTGTTGACCTCATCCCTTTTGCTTTCCTTGCGTCAGAGGTCACAGTCCTCTGATTTGCAAACCTTACCTGTATGCCCTGTTACTGAATATATGTATCTGCATTCAGACATCTTAAGATTGTTTTGGTTGGAATGAGCACAGCTTGACAAGTAATTGTGTTAACACTGTGATTTGCCTTCTGTTTATATTTCTCATGCTACTAAACCATATAATCTCTTAATTTTACCATAAAGGACTTGCTTATTTCCAGGTAGCTAATAAAACACTTAGGTAAAGTAGATCATAACTCCAGTAATTTTGAATTGCAAAAGAAGCATTACAGTTGCATTGTGATGTCACTCACTAATGACAGTTTTTTGAGATCTCTAAGTTATCTAATTTTTACTTATTTGTCCTATATGTTTTGGTATCCCATTTTAAGAATCCCAATGATTTGATATTTGTTGCTTATGTCACATCTTTAAGCCTTCAGTTGCTGAAAAATCCTTGAATGTGATGCAAAATCAATAGATTTCACCATCCTTACTCCTACCACTTTCGCATTTCTAAAGATGAAAATGAGGAACTTTCTGCAATGTCTTGAGATGCCAGTTTCAAAATGACTCCTTGCTTAGGATGCCCATAGGCCCCCTGAGCAAGCTCATTATGTCTGAATGTGTATATTGCCTAGTCCCTTGTCTTTTATGTTCTCTGAAGCATCTGTTCTGTCTCTTCCAGCAGCAAGAGCACATCAAAAGGCACTTCATCCCGGGTGCTATTTGCACAGAAGCCTGAGCCCCAAGAAGTCCCTGCCACCAGCAACGCTTGTGCTGCTCAGGTGGGCTCAGAACTCATTTGGACTGAGGGTTTTGTTTTAACCTCCGTTTCTTCTTCCAAACTGTTTTGAGGAGGAGTTTCTTGTGTGGAGCACTGCAGTGCAGTTGGCTTGGTGCACTGAGATGAGATGTCTGTGTGGGATATATGTGCTTTAGGGTTTAGGTTGAAATGCTACAGCCCCAAATTTAGCGTAATAATCTGGCATGAAAACGTATTTACTTTGTAACTGTCCTGGGCACTGTCTGATTCAATAGTGATTTTTATGTGTAGTTGTGTATCTCCTGGATCCATAGTGTAAAGGATATTTAAGCAACTTGTGGGTATGAATCATCTCAAAGTTAACTTAGTTATCAAAACATAGTATCTCAATTGCTCAGAGTAACAGTTTCCACTTCACTTTTGCAATGTTTTGCTGGTTGCCACTGTTCAAATTTATATGCCTATTTACTTTTCCCAGTTGTAGCAATTAGTTATTCTCTCTTAATTTTGATCCCGATGCCTGTAAAATGAGTAGATGTAAACAGCATTCTTGAAACTAAACTCTTAATGCTATTTTCTCCTGCTGATAATTTGAAGAGGCAGACTGTGTTTTCTGTTGTCTATGGCTTAATTAATCTACTTGAATTATACTTGAACAGGAACTCTGATATCAGAAGAGGGTTTAGCAACCTTGGAAGTTAGGAGCTTATGAATGAGGCAGCACTGAAGAGTTACTTTATGTTATTACTAGCTTGTTGGGAAAATAATGTATTTGTAAACTAGTGGCCAGAAATGGCTACATACTTACTTCCCTTCCCTCCCTCTTATAGGTTTTTCTATTTTCTCAGACCTTTCATTTGTAGTAAATTGGCATGGATAGACAGGTCTCTGTCCCAAACTGAGATGTTCCAACACCTTGCAAATAATTCAGTGGCATCAGTCAGATGAAACTGGCATATTTACTGTAATACCAGAAGTCTGGGCTGCTTTGTGTGTAAGTTTGTTGTTCAGAGTGCCATCTATGCAACCCACTGTGTGCAGTGGGGTGCTGAAGGTTTCTTGACTGGGGACTTTGGCATGGTGGTTTTGTTTCTGTCTTCAGCAAGTAATTTAATTTCTCTAAAATTTAGTGGTGTGTTTTGTTTTGTTGAGGGGGGTGGGGTGTGCATGGGTGTTGGTTTTGTTGTTAGGGTTTTTTTTTCATTGCTTCACTTGGGGGAATTTTGGGAACTCTGTAGATGTAAAGTACAATTTGGTGGTATTTTTGTCAAGTATAAGTAGGGCAAGTAGATGGTGCAGCATTCCTTTTTGACCAGAAAGTATGGGGAACTGCTAATTCTCTTAAGTTATCCCATGTTGCCTCCCCAAAAGTTCCTATGCAAAAGCAGACTTTGCATCCCCAGATTTCCTGGCTTGAGCAAAGCCTCCTACAAAGCACTTTCACATCGTGCTCTCTGTATCCATGAGATGACTTGGCACAGGAGGGAGCATTTTTGTTCCAAGTGGGTTAGCAGCGGGCACAGACCATCATTCAATGATATGAAATCTTCAGTGGCAGCTCTGCTGTAAGTAGTTCCTGCCATCACTGCCAGTACCTGCTTGTTTTTGCTACCATAACTATTTTGTGGAGCTGTGCTGTGGACTGGACAGGAGAGCTGATCTAGCATTAGACTGTATTTTATGTAGTAGTTATATGGCTTTGAAAAAAATTATTTAGAAGTTTCCCTTCATCTCAGCTGTGTTTCACAGCATGGCCATGCAAACACATGATTATTTGCAATGTTGGACTGAGAAGCTGGAAGGCAACCCCCACACCCCACCCCACTAAAAAAAAAAAAAAAAAAAAAAAGAGGGGATTCAAGACCTGCTTAAAGTAATTTCATTGCCAAGTTCTTTGTGCTATCAAGCCCCGCCTATGTCTGTAGTTCTCTTCCCTTCCTGCTGGTCCCATCCTGGGTGGCCCTATTAGTCAGGGGAGAAGAGGCTTTTGCACACAGATTTAGGGTGTTGAGTTTGTACTTTCAATAGCAGCCATGCTTCTGTGTAGCTGTTCTTTCATTTTGAATAATATGAGGTGCCTTTAAACTAAATACAACCCTTTTACATAGATCTGGCTGGTGTCCTTATTCTCTCTGAGTGCTCTAAATATCGTGGCCTTGTGCACTTTGTGAGGGAGCTTTTTTTGGTATCTGTTGGTTTTGTTTCTCAGCTGATGACCTCCAGTGCACTGCTGGCACTCTCCTGAAGCATTAACCATGCACAGAGACACTTCCTTTCCCCTCTTACCTCAGTTTAAAAGACTTTGCTCTTGAATCTTGTAAATGGGGTGATAATTTCAAAGCAAACAGCTTCCAGTCCTTTCTTGCCAACTTTTGCCCACAAGGTATGCAAAGTAAACAGAGCAGTTAGGAAATTAGTTATGTACTTTCCCTCCTAGTGCAAGGCATCCCAGGATGGTTCCTAGCCCTTTAAGGAATGAATAAGGGAGAGATGGAGAACTGGTATGCCCAAGTTGCATTTTAATGTATGGAGCCATTGCACAGATCATTCATATTTTACAAGCTTTAGGAAAACTTGTAAAATATTAGGTTTTAAAACAAATGTATACTATTCATATATTGAACATAAAAGTGGTTTATTGCTTGCAGCAGAGAAAGAAAACCAAAATACCTAGTATGGGCTAAAAGAAATACAGAGAATTTTCTTCACATATTAAAAAAAAACCAACTTTGAAGCAGACTTTACCTAAATACAAGGAAGGCTCTTACCTCTGGTAGGCTTTTTGAGATTTTCCAGTGCCACCATGATGTTTATAGGTTTGATTTGGAAACTGTGAATCTAGATGCTGTAATGGTGGGTATGCGGCAGTTACATGGTACAATACCTATAGCAGGACATGCAGATGCCATTCTGGTCTATGTATTAAAAGGAGACAAGTCTAGGCATCTGTTAAAAAATGTGACTTTGAAAAAGTTGATAAATAAACGGTTAATGCTTAATATATTTAGCTCCATCCTAGGTATTGAACAGTCTTTACTAATGGAGCTATAGGAAAATTTGTTAAATGTGAAAACCTGACTTAAGGTTATCAACTGTGAGCCTTAGCTACAAAGGGATGGTGAGGCTGTGAAGGGGAAGAACATTATGTGATCTCCTCCAAATGAGATAGGGCAGGTGCCGAGAGTGCAAGGCCTGCAGGAACTCAAATCAACAGTCCAGTTATAATCTGAGGCCATGAGCACAAATACAACTTCAATTTTATGCTCATCCATGTGGCAACACAAGTAGGAAACTGGAGCCCTCCTGGTCCCAAAAGAAGATTCTTCATTATCAATTTTGCTCCCTCGGCATGACTCAAAGGGCAGTATCATAATAATCCTTAGTGATACTCCTTCACACATTTCTATCCACTTCAGGAAAGCAACTCTATGGATGGAGAGTGCTCTACTCCTTTTCAGAAACAGAATTTCTGTTTAAAAAATATAAAATTCAATTTATTATACACAGTATATATATTTTACAGTTACTATTGATGGTTTTTAAGGAAAGTATGCTCTGTCTTATAGAATCTTTCCCTTCATGTTTTCCAACTGAAGGTTATGAAATTCACTGAAGATGGGGTTTTTTAATAGAAATTCCTTGAGTTCCATAAATGTTAATTCAAAACACCTGAAAGAATGTAACATGTCTGTCTTCTGGAGTATTTTATTTGTACTTGTGCCAAAAGCAGAGCAGCAAACTCGGCTGCAAGGGCCTAGTTTGGCTGTACTTGTATTCCCAAGAATATATAAGAAGATTTTTTTTAATATAGATTTAATGCTAAGCTCTTACATTTACTGGAGGGAGAGGAAATATTACAATTTGAGTACATTTTTAAAATTCATTTATATATATATTAGCCACAAGGTAAGGATGATATGTTCTTGGAGTATTTTCTTTTTAAACAGCTGCACTTCATTGCAGCATGAATTCAAACATACCAAACCACACAATTTTTTTGCTCTTTAGTGCAAATAAACCTTACGCCAGTTGACATATGTATTTCTTTTCCTGAATGAAATTATGAATATCCTCTTTACAAACCAAAGAGAGAGAAGGTGTTGAATTAGATTCTGCTTAGTGTAGCCCCTTTAAAGCAGACATTGTTTTATAAGATTTGATTCAGCATCTGCTTTTTACCTGTGAATCCTTAATGAGGTTAAAGCTGTCCAGGTAATACAATTACAAATGTGATGCAAATAGTACCAAAGCCAAGAGATGGTCAGACCAGAAGCTTTGTGTATGAGCTACAAATCATAAGGGTAACCTTCACTTCAGTACATCCCCATTCCTGCTCTCTGCCCAGCTCCTGGGGAAGAAAAGGCTGCAGTCAGTGGGAGAGACTGTACCTTCCTGGCTCTACTTGGTGCAAAAATCAACAAATCACACAGGAGTCCAGATTTTTATTTTTTGTCATTGCATGGCTGTTTGAATGGCTTTCCTTTTGCTCCGTGGGCAGACAGAAGGTATGGTCTAATCCACTTCTCTGTTGTAGTTACAATAGCTTTGCTTTTTCTTCAGGCTGTGCATGTTAAGTATAGTGGGGATAGTATACTCTCATCTGGAGAAACCTGGGAACAGAGTCTCAGTGATGAGAGCAGTCCTTGCAGTAGCTTCATATTATTTGGCTGTTTGAAGAGGAGATAAAAAAACTTGGTGTCATCCAAGTTAGGTTTATCTTCATGGTATGTGCAAGTTTGAGAATGCTGGAATATTTTTCTTGTTTCTAAGTTTACCTATAAATATCTATGGCCTACTTAAATAAGATTAACCTGTGTATTTCCAAATGAATAGCAGATTACAAGAAAATCAAACTGCTTTCTTTAAGTAAGCTGTTGGGAAATTCAAAACATTGAGAAAAGGTGAATTAACTGAAGGTGTGGAGATGAAGTACACCAAACCTCAAGCTGCCTGCAGGGCACTCTTGAGAAAAGGGTACTCTTGAGAGAGAAATTGACTTTCTACTCTGTGAAGATGGAGGAAGAATGATGCTGACTCATCTTCCCACTTGGGAGTTGTTCTTCAATGGAGAGGTCTATCATTAGATCTTTCTCAGGAAATGAGGTGGCTGCCATTTTACAAGAGAGCAAAGTGAAAGATGGGTCTGTTACTTATTTGCCCTGAATCAGAACTGCAGATTTATTCTCCAGGCCTGCATATCCAGGACTAAAAATCATGTGTCCAAATGACTTAGTTCAGAGACCCTCCAGGGTCTCCTTCTGCAGACCCTCAGCTGGTGTTTTGGATTTATTTTGTATGTAAATTGTATAAATTCAACTAACAAGATCACACAGATGTTATACAGAGTGCATATTTACACAACAATATTGAATTGTGAATTTGTACTACTGGGTCCAGTTAAAATAAAGTATTACCACATCAGTCATGAGCAGAGACATGTGAAGGTTATCATTTGCTAGCATTCCTAGGGAATGCTGCAAATGCTTCACTGTTCCTGGAGTGCAAAATCATTCCTCCCTCCTAAAGAGCATCCAAATGCTTTTAATATTGAAGATTAAAAAAGCCCCAACAACTAAGTGTACAGCTTGTATCCTATTACTGTATTGAATAGCTATTAATATGGCAGGAGATGGGGCAGGAAGGGAAGCATGGCTGCCCATAGCTGCAAACGTAATAGCTTCTGAAGTTTTAAAATGCTCCTTCTGCCTCCTCCCACATACATGTACCTGCCATCCTATCTTTGTATTTTGTATGTTGATTTGGGAAAGGATTTGATTTGACACTACAGCACAGCTTGAGGAACCGGCTGTGCAGAATATTAATATCTGATCTTATTTCATTAATATCAATTTCAGGCCTGCATTCCAGAGGGGTTAATATTAAGCTGCTTTTAATCACAGCAATATTTTCCAGATTCCTAGACAAAACGCACCAGCTGGTTTGCACTAAATTTTACAGTGCAGGAGACAAGAAACAGACTTCCTCACATAAAGGGAATGTGGCAGTGTAAGTCCTGGAAGCATGGGGAAGTTTCAAGCATAGGGCAGGATGTCTTGCTTTCACAGTGAGGTCTGGTTTCTGCTGGAAACCAGAGGGAGACCTAATCTTGGCTTTACTCTCACCTTGGTTTCTGATGTTGCTGCTCGCCTCAGGCTCCTTGTTCTGATCCAACCTTGGCTCTTTTTGACTTGTCTTTCTGTCTCATGGCAAGTGATGAGCTTTCAGGAAGGCTGTGTTCCTGGACTGGCTTGTGGCTGTCCACTCCCTGCATCCCACCTAAAGCAGAAGCAGTTGTGGAGCCACTTGCTGGAAGTTGGAGGAAACATTACAATGCCTGATCTCCTGTGAAACCACCAAATGAGGTCATTAGACATTAAACTTTTTTTAAATTTTTTTTTACAATTCAGATATGCAGCCTTGGAAGAAGTGAATGAGCCATAGCTTCCTTTTTTCCTCCACTTTTTTCCACCACATAAAATGGCATAATTAAATAGCAGCTATATTGTTTTACAAATGCCTCTATGCGTGAAATTAGTGTGCTTCCAAAAAAAGCCCTAAAACTGAAAGACTCTGCAGTGTTTGTTACAGCAAGTTAGGCCTGTGACATTCTATCCTCTGAGAAATATTCCTGCATAGAATCTAGTTATCCAGTTCATCAACATGCATAATTTCTTCCACTACTCCTAGCTTTGAGTCGAGATTGGATTTTGTGAAGATCCTGCAGGGGAGTTTTATGTATGGAGCTGTATGAAAAGAAAAGGTTAAAAATTGTTGTTGCAGCAGCCATGAAAAGCTATAGCATAAATGTTCACTGCTTTAAAATATGAAAAAAAAACGGTGTCTTTTAAATATCAAAGGGATTAGTATTAATCCAGCACTTGTGATTTTCTTAAATCATGTTATTTGCATAATAATACTCACCACCTGCTATAGCTTCAAAGCGCTTTTCAGACATTAACTAATTGATCTTTGTAACACCCCTGTGATGTAAAGACCTGTTATTATCCCCAGTCTGCAGATGTGGAAACCAAGACCCAGAGTAGTTGAAGGAACTTGTTGGGCACAGGGCTGAGACAGTGACATAGAGGGTGCCGTGTCTCTGTTGTCCTGTCTTCTGGCAGTTCCCACTTGCAGCACTTCCAGGGGCAGCTACAATTTCTTCTTGCCTGCCTTAGGAACAAAACAGGAACTGATTTATTTTTTGTGTCTTTGGAGGGATATTGTTGAGTGATGTTTGTTTGTTTTGATTTTGAGGATGTTCTGCTAAATGATTTTGCTTTTGTTTTTACTTGCCCTGTAGTAAAAGAAAAGACAAAAAAGCTTCTCATAGCTTCTTATTGTCTGTGTGTACCACAGCGAACATGGAGAGCTTTTGAGAAGTTTTTCTTTGTTCAGGACTGAGTATGGTCTTCCTAAAACACAATAAGTTTAATCACAATATGAGAAAGAAGAATGTAAAGAACTTTACATTGAGGGTGGCAGAGCACTGGAACAGGCTGCCCAGGAAGGCTGTGGAGTCTCCCTCTCAGGAGACATTCAAATCCCACCTGGATGTGTCCATGTGTAACCTGCTTCTGGTGGCCCTGCCTTGGCAGGGATCAAACTAGGTGATCTCCAGAGGTCCCTTCCAACCCTAACAAATGTGTGATTCCTATTAGTAGTTTTTTTGGTCAAACTTGCCCCTGCTTTTCAGAGTAAGAAAATATTAAAATGAGAAGTGACAGGGTGAGTTGTTGTTACAAAATTTAAATACCTATTTCCATCCTGTGCTGGCAGTGAGCAGTCGTGCCCGGGTGCCTGCCAGGAGAGCAGCTGGTGTCTGTGATCAAGGGCTGCTCCAGCTGTGGAAGGCTGGGGTGGTGCTGCCATTGGGATGGCAGCATGTTCCCAACATCTGCCTCACAGTGTTCCTTCACCATGTGTCTGGGGTGGCTGTGGCCCTCTGTTGTTCTAGCCCTCAGTTGTGTGGGTCACATGCAGCTGACATGGGTTCCTCCAGCCTCCATCTCTGCTTTCTTTGGAGCAGAGCTTAGTAAAAAGCCAGGTGGGTCTTGGTAAGTGTTGTGTACCTGGAGCAAAAATGAGGCAGAAATGGAGGACAGACAGGTATCACTCACCTCAGTCAAAGAAGAGATATTAAAAGCTCTTTCATGGGTAATAATCTGAGTTTGAAATGGAGTATTAAAAAAATATTTTACAGTCCCTTTAATCTGGCAGTGTCACTTCAATACTTAGTGCAAAGGCTTAGCATTAAAGTGAATGCATTTGTTTTTACAGATGTTTCAGTGGCATTTTCTCCAAGCAGGAAAGTAAATCTTGTTGAGGGAGCACTTGGAGTCCATCAGTGCAGGTTCAGACCAAACAGTAGGAAAAGCCTGTGCCATGCCAGCTTCCAGGAGATGACTTTGGATAACCTGAGATTTCCCAAGTGCAGTATCTATGCCCTCACAAGGGCTGCAGTGGTGATAAAGGAGCAGATTACTTAAACAAGTTGGAAACATGGCTATATATATTTACTTTAGTTATTTGACCAAACAGGGGGCCAGGGGAGGTAAGGAGGTGGATCTCAAATCATTCTCAATTCTGTGGTACTCCAGCTGGGCTGTAATCTCTCTTTAGGGCACAAATTAGATGGTTTCAGACCTTTGCATACTTGTGGATTGTTGGCTTCTTTTCACTCCCTGGAGCGCCATCTCCATACACCTCTGTTGATTCGGGACAGAAAGAGATCCAGCTTCGGGTGATCATGTTGCTTGTCCCATGAGGTGCTCCCTCCATGATTTGTGCTTTCAGGTGAAAAGGGTGAAAGTGAATAGTTGAAACACTTGAAAAACATTGATCATATAGGGAAGGGCAGCTTAGGAGAGGGAGGAGAGTGAGCAAAACTCAGGTCAATTGGTGTCAGCTGAAGCACTCCAGAGATGATTATTCTGCTAGCCATGGAGAGAAGTTGGATAAAAGGTGGATCATTTAGCAGTGCTGGAAGCATGGGGCAGGGCACAGAGGGTGATACAAGCTGTTTGAGGCCTGGGGTTGAATTTAGCTGTGGGAGGCAGTGTGTTCCTCTGGCAGCCTTGCAGCGCTTGGAGAAGGGTTTGGCTGTGGTGTGCCCAGTGCCCCCAGTAGCTGCAGTGCTGCCTCACTGCCTCCTTCCCTGCCAGAGGACAGGGCAAGCCTCACTCCAGGGAGCCAGCAGCACAAGAGTCTCAAGGGGAAGTTGCCATGCTCATAACTATTTCAGATGTTTTTCTTTTTTGTGGCCAAGGGCAGCAGCTTGTGCAGTGACCTCAGTCACGGCTCTTGCTTGGGCAGTGTTGCTGGGGCTGGTGGCAA
This sequence comes from Petroica traversi, assembly GCA_025920805.1. Classification (NCBI taxonomy): domain Eukaryota; kingdom Metazoa; phylum Chordata; class Aves; order Passeriformes; family Petroicidae; genus Petroica; species Petroica traversi. The sequence continues at coordinate 26,205,551 of JAHLSL010000009.1, forward strand.
AGAAGAGGTTGAGCTTCCCTTCTTCTTGCTTGGCAAGTGCTTTTTGGCCATGAGATCATGTCAGAATTACAACATGGACAGTGACACCGTGGCTTCTAAAACATCAGATGGAGGTTTGCCCTCTATCTCCTGAATTTGTTTTAGTTTTGATCTGAAACTGCTGGAAGGTGGGGGTTTGTTGTACTATTAATGGTAGATGTATCCAGGGCAAAGAAGTTTTTAAACCCAAACCTATGATGTTTCTCTTCCTCTCTGCCTTAAAGTAATCAAGGGAATAAAAATATTGTGGGCACTCAAGCTTGTTTCGGACTTGGGATCAATTTTTTAAAGCTTGATGTTTATGAAAGATGCAGGGCTGTCTGCAGCAGTAAATTACATCCTACTTAGGTCCAGCTGAAGTTTCACTGTAGGATCCCATCAGATTCTGGGATCTGCAGACAATTCTGGACTGCAGACAACATCAGATGCAATTTATTCTTGGCCCTTGGATCAGCCAGTTGGTTTTCTTAATTTTTTTTTTTTTTTTTTTAATTCTGAATACTTACTCAGTTTTGGGACTGAGTTGATAGCTTCCTAGGAAACCTGGGCGCCTATCAAATAATGGTTAGTTTTGATCTTTTTTCTTGCAGACTCTTCTGTAATATCAACCCATAGGAGAGATCTCATCAAATGCAGTTTATTTTAAGGAACGTTTAAAATAATTGAAAATAGATTTGAGGAGGGATCTGAAGAATCCATAATCAGATGGAGTCTATGCTCTGTCATAAGGCAGAGAATCAGCTGTAGTTAAACCATTCATTGAACCTTCTCCTCTAAAGGAAAAAACTTTGTAGCTGTCATTCCTCTGCTCAACTGTTATTACTGTGAAGTTTTTCCTGATGTTTATTCTGCAGCTCCTGGATGCTATTTAGATCTCTTGTCTTTAATAGACATGGTGAATAGTTCATTCTCTTCCTCTGTGACTAATTTCTCCCTAGTTGTGTACTCAGTAAAAGCTAAATCACTTGCCAATAATTGTTGGGTCCTTGAAACAGCAAGAAAGCAAGCTTTTTAAATGGTTAGAGTTCTCTTAAGAAATAATACTGTTTTGGCAATTTTTACAGCCTTGAACTTGTTTGAGAGCTGACTATAGACTCTGTAACTGGATTGGTTTGTTTAGTAAACTTTTTAAAACCTCTCACCTTTTAAAACCCAATTGTTTCCAGACTGGGGTTATAAATGGGGTTCTGTGCCTCTTACTTGTTTAATTTTGCCATGAACAGAACTGCTAGTGTCTTCATTCAAGGGCCTGCCTTGCTTTGTACCGGCTGATTTACAATACAATGTGTAAATGTAGTAGCAGTCTGGAACAAAGGAGAGCCTGTTTATCCAAACAAATTTGAGGGTGAGGGTGAAGAGGTAAATTGCAGCCTGTTCACTGAACTGCAGCTTGAAAGCAGAACGAAACAACCGCGGGGGAAACGTGACAGGCAAATGATTCTCGGGGGGTTTTGGCCCAGCGTCCCTGTAATTTTAGGGTGGTGCTGACCCAAGGAGCCCAGGCGAGCTGTCGGGGTGCCCAGGTGCTTCCTGGTCCTTTAGAGGAGCTTCACTGGCAATTAAAGACTTTTAGTAGATGGTTTTTGTGCTTTGCTCAGAGCAGCAGTTCTCCTGTAGCCAGCTGTGCAGAGTCCAATGTAACCTCTTGGCAGGTGTTGCCGTGGTTCCCCAGTCTGCAGTGCCATAGTGATTGCTTCTACTTGTCCTGAACTGAAGCCAGCAAACACATTCCTTGGATTTAAAAATTTTGGGTATTTTAGCCTTATTGTTAAGCTTGAATGTTTCAGCTATAACAGCTAAGTCTATTAGCAAAGAGATTAAATTGTGAAGAAGTTATATTGCCTTGTCCAGACATGAAAAATAAATTGTTAGAAATAGGCTTCCATCCAAGGCATGATCACTCCTGCAAAACAAATTGGACAGAAATACTGTGGTGCTTTTCTATGCCCTGCATGCTCACTCTTTGCACTTTCTGTAAATGAGTTTGCTACCTAATTATGAAATAGGTTAAGGAGGATCGCCCATTTGAACTGTATTGATAGTGCTTCCTAATGTTGGTCCCAGCAGAGGCCTGGTTTGCTCAAAATCTTTTTTTTTTTTTTTTTCTGCTGCTGCTACCATGTAACATCTTGAAAGGGTGATTTGCAGAGCAAGGAAGGCTGGGACCTGAGTAAGGTGAACTCTTCTTTAATGCAGCTCATCAGCTTCTTGGCTCAGTCATACCCTGCGTGCTGTGTAGTATTTACTGTTGTACCAAGAAACATGAAGCTCCATCTGTCCTTTGTTTTCCTGCCCATTAAGTACAAAATTCATTTTGGTTTTGCAGAGCTTTCCTCTAAACTTTTCCTCAGTTATAAATTATGGTTTTTCTGAAATTTTCAGCCTTGCCTGTGGGAAGAACACTTTAATTTGGTTTAACAGTAGATGAGTAATCTAGCTACAGATAGTGATTTTTCAGTTCAGCTGCAGTCAGCTTCTTGCTCCAACTGTTCCACTAAAATTTCAGAGGTGGCAATCAATTCCCAGCCAGCCTTGTTTATCCTCCCCATGACTTTTCTTGTTCTCTTCTTAGTCTATTACACTGAGAAGTACCATCTTATAAAGCATGTGTGCTGTATTCCTTTTAATGACTTTCAATAAAATTTTGTTAAGTCAAGTTGCTGACTTATTTTTGCTCCGTTCACTCATCACCAGAATTTTATCACAGATACTCAAATATTTCATGCTTGCCACTTCAAAACAGATGAACATATCTCTTCAGGAATATATTTTAACTTCTCATATCTGTTTTGGTTCTTTCTACTGTGGAATGGAAAGAACTGGGTTAGCATTAGTTAAACTTGTTCTCTGTATACATAAATATGAAGCCAGGCTGAAAGATCTCATTTGGTGTGCAGGTCCACTCACAGCCATTTTATAGGCACCCAGACTTGGAACAGATCCTTTCAACATCAGATCAGTGAGATCTGTTCCTCAGGTGGGTGACTGGATGGGACAGAGAAATGTGCCTGCAAGCACAGGGTAGGTGCTGAAGCCAGCAGGGAAGCTCCTGATTCGGGTCATGGAGCATTTCTCAGGGCACTTGGGTGAGGGGAGGAGGGGCACCCTGACGGTGTGGAAGCTGCTGCCCCACAAGGTACTGGCAGGTCAGCAGATGGAATGCAGTGCTCTTGAGATGCTTGTTTTTGTTTTTGTAATTAGTATGTAAGGTTAATTTCCTCTTGAGTATTCGAAAGAGGGAGGCTCAGTCTTCAGGGACTAAAGCTGCCTGGAGGAGTAGGGGGGGGTTGTTTTGTTTTAAGTGTGGTATGCACTGTTCCTTGATGGAAGGACAGAAACTTCTTCATAGCTCTTGTTTTAAAGGCTATGGGCTATGGGTCAGCCCATAAATGTTATTAATTTCATGTGGAGTGGCTAAACTTCCTGCTGACTTAGGTAATGTACCCACTGAGCTTGGATAAAAGGTTAGAGATGGCAATCAGAAAAAATCTTTTTCCATTAAGCTTTTTTAAGCTTAACCAAGCCACTGTCAATAATTACTCTTTTTTCCCTGCTATTGTGGACTGACTCTAATAGAGACTTGGTTTATTTAATTTTTTTATTGCTTGAATGTGCACACTCAAGATACACGGAGAATATCAAGCTACATTGAGTACACACTGAGCAAATGCATTTGCTGGATGTACCTGGTGAGTTGAGCAGTGAATAGATTTACAGTATGTTTGTAAGTGGTCATAATTGGGCTGTAAAAGCGCATGGTCTTGCACTTTTTGTTCTCTGTTTGTCTCTTAAGTTGAACAAGGCATCTTGCAGAGTGGCAATGGGCTGGAGGAGGGGGTACCAGGAGGGCTAGAAATAGCCGCTGTTTGTTTATGCCAGAATTTTTATTCTCTCTCTTCCTTCTCCCTTTCCTAGGGATAGTCTTATGTATTCCACCCACTCTCATTCCCTTCTGGTGAATGTGTGTGGATGTGCTCCAGGACCATATGTGCTCGTAGATATATACTTCAAAGGAAATTCTAGACTGCCTAGAGAAGCTGTTTGAGTTTAGATGAGGCCTGAATTTGCCGACTGCTGCAGCATTTCTTTTGAAGAACCACATGGCAGTGCTGCTGTTTCTTTCCTTCAGCACCTTTACACACTTAGCCCCCAAAGCAAGTGAGCTGCTGAAGGTGTACTCTGTATGAACTTAAGCAAGCTGAATTTCACTTCAAGGCATCAGCTCAGCTGAGCTTTTTGGTGGCTAGCTGACATGCTTTAGATTTTATGATATATTTGCTCAGCAGTGAAGATAATATGAGGTTGTTTCTTTTTTTTCCTCTCCATGCACAATGATTTCTTCAAAGAACATTTTACCAGGTGGTTTTCTGGAAAGGTGGGAACTTGCCCCAGCTGATTCCAGGACACTGTCTTATCGAGTCATTATTTCTGGGCTGCAGACCAAAAGGACCTTGTTTGTGTCTGCTCTGCTGTGGCTATTCTTGGTTAGATGCCTACTTTCTGTTTGATAAACCTCTGCAGATTCTTGATGGCTTCCATATGAATGGTGTGTAATTAAACTGAATATGCTAAATGTACTCTTTGCTGGGTAATGTGGGGCAACTGGTGCAGATTTTGGCATACTCTTACTTCCTAAAAACAGAATTGCACCAACTGCTCCATTCCAGCACCAGCAGCTTTTGAACCTGCCCTGTGTTCAGGTTAGATTTTTGCCAGGAGTTGTCCATTACATTTTCCAGTATGAAACACTAACCTTTGATATGAAAGGCATTTATTTTATATGAAGGCATTTATTTCAAAAAGTCTATTTTTATGGGTATTTGGTCCACTACTCTTGAAGAATGAGTGACTGGCAGATGCTTCATTGGACTTCTATATAGCATCTTTCACTCTTTATGTGCTCTAATCCATAGTGCTGACCTTCATTAATTTGTTTTGTACATGCAGTTTCATATCCCAGACAGGCTGATCCTGTTTGTAGTGAGCTGGAGGTAAGGGAAGGAAAATAGTTTGATTTTTCACAAGTGTTGCCATGCAGTCATGCATTCCCTTCTCCTGTCTTCACTTTTTGGTCAGCCATGAAATGCAGCATGTGAGGGTGTGTGTGGAAACTGGCAGCTAAAAAAAACACCCTCTGAATGTAGGGAATTGGTTGTATTAGGGATGAGCAGTCTTGCTTGCTCGCATCCTAAGCCGGCAGCATGAAATTGCTTTTAGATACTTGAAAACAGCAAAAGAAAATTGCTTCTTCCTCACCCTGCCGTTGAAAGAGCATGTTCTTGTTAGCTGGGCTGCTTGTAAAGGTGCAGTTCTCTTTGTTATCCCTAAGATGGTCTGTTGGTGTGCAGGGAGGGCTTCTCGCCTCCCCGGCCACGTATTTGTTTCCCTATTATTCGCAGCTGGTGGAGTGTTTGTGTTCACAGGATCATTTGTTTACAAATGATATCGTTCCTCCTGAGACTACATCTTCTGATGATGATCAATGGCTCAGTTACTTTTAATAAAGCTGAGGCAGTCAGACACAGGAATTCTTTTGAAGTTGTTGAGGCCTCATCTGAGTCATATAATACCTTAAATGAAAACAGAGCAAATAGGAAATGTAGAAACGAATGACAGGTGTTGGCAGGAGGGATGTTTAGGAAGTTTATAGCTTTCACATCTTTCTTTTCTGCTCAGGGCAGATGATTGTTCTGTCTCTAGGCACAGACAAGCTGCAAATGAGAAGATGGTGGAGAAAAATGGGCAGGGGCATGATGGGAGGTGTGTGATCTATCTGACAGAACAGATCTTTTTTCAGCACAGGTAAAGCTCCTTCTTTTGGTGGACTATGTTCAGCATTTAGAGCTGATGACTTGGCCCCAGGAAGGCAGTCACAGGGCAGAGCTGGCTGCAGGCCAGGCTCAGCTGCTCAGTTTCTGATGAGGAAAGATCTCCTAGGACCTCCAGCAAAATGCTCTGGCAGGCACTTAGTGTTTTTGGGACTTGTTTGGAAGCTGATTCAGTAGTCTATAAGAGATATTCTCATATGTTCCAATTTCCCCCAGCCTTCCTACCTGTGATTGTCCGTAGGACTATTTAAGCCATTTGCCAATTCAGGCTGCACATAGGCTTTGGTCAAACTAGCAAAGCAGTGGTGCTTTTCTGCAGATTTGATAAAAGGGCATCTTTTGAATACTGCATTTAACCTTTTCTTTCATAGGAATGGATGCATAGGGGTGAATATTGAGTGAGTACTTCTCCAGTATTCACTTTTCCAATATCATGGAACTTCAAGACATTTATGGCCTTTAAAATGAAGTCTTCTAGATAAAATAGCTCCTCAGAGGTGCAAAAAGGGTTGGGTTTCAGGAAAAATGGATGTATGAGTATAAGGTGTGTTGTGCTGGTAGTTTTTGTAACCCTGGACATTTGCTACTGTGCTGAAGAAGAATCAGACTCTTCTCTCCTCTTTCACCTTCCTACCCCATCAGCCTCCAGGCTTTTTGCAGCAGCACATATTGTTACCTCTTAGCCCCTCTCACTTCTCTGTGCTGCTGCATGGATGAATGGTTGTTGGGTGATGCTCGCCAGGCATGGCTCTGGCAGACTGCTTATTTTTTTGCCATCAACTGGGTGTCATTTCCCATGGCACCCAGTATCTGCCCTAGTCCTGCAGGACTTGCTCCCTCCTACACAACTACTGGGCACTGCTGATTTTCCACCTGCAAGAAGAAGTCTAACTGTGTGTGGGTATCCTAGTTTAGGTATTGGCTCATAGTAATCACCACTAATGGTAACATTTGGGGACAGATTGGTGTGGCTTTTATTTCCTGAGATCACATTATCACAAAATGGTTGAGATTTGGAAGGGATCTCTGTAGGTCATTTGGTCCATCATTCCTGCTCAGGTAGCTCCTCCTAAAGCTAGCTGTTTTGAATATCTCCAAGAATAGAGACTCTACATCTGGGCAACCTGGGCCAGTGTTCAGTCATCGTCACAGTAAAAAAAGTGTCCTGATGTTCAGAAGGAAGTTGTTGTGTTTCAGTTTGTGCCCCTTGCCTCTCCTGTCACTAGGCACTACTGTAAAGGCTCCAGACTCCTTGCTCTCTCCCTTCAGCTATTTTTATGTGTTGACAGATCCCCCACTAGCTTTCTCTCCTACAGACTGAACAGTTACTGCTCTGTCAGGTTTTCTTCACAAGAGAGGTGATCCAATCCTCAGTTGTATTTATGGCTCTTGGTTGAACTCTCTCCAGCATGTTGATGTTTCTCTTGTGCTCAGCCCAGAACTGGACATAGCACACAAGCCAGATGTGGCCTCAGCTTCTCAACCTACTGGTAATACTCTGTCTAATGCAGCCCAAGACATCATAGGCCTTCTTTGCACCAAGGGCACGTTTCTCACTCATGCTGAACCTGGTGTACACCAGGACCCTCAGCTCCTTTTCTGGCAGACTGCTTTCCAGCTGGATGGCCCTCAGCATATACTGATGTCTGGGGCTGTTCCCCACCAGTGCAGGACTTAGCAGTTCTCATTGTTCATGAGGTTCCTGTTGGACCATTTTTTCAGTCAGTCAATGTCCCTCTGTATGGCAGCACAGCTCTGGTGTATCAGCCACTCCTCTCGGTTGTGTGTCATCTGCAAACTTGCTGTGGGTACACTGCCCCATCATCCAGATGACTGATGATGATGTTGAACAGTACTGGACCCAGTACTGGCCTCTGGAGTGCACCACTAGCCACTGGCTTGAACATTGCCCTGATGATGGGTTTGAGTTTTCTGGTGTCAGGGAGCTGGGATTAAAAAGTCCCTTGGCTGGCTCCTCCTGGGAGCTGAAGAAAGTTTGTATGAGCAAGATGCAGAGACACAGGGAGATATGGCAGTGTTTGTAAGAGATTTTGCCTGAAAGGTGGAGAGGGGAGCTTTCAAAAGGAGATGTGTGTTTGTCTTGTAGGTTAATGCCAATTTGTACAATTTTATCACTGGTCTTGAAAATAGTTTATCACCAGCTTAAATCCACAGCTTCTGGAGTCAAATGACTTAGAGAATGTAAGCATTTTCTTAATAGGATATTAATCTCCCTGTTCCTGGTATTAACTTGAGAAGGAAGAGCAATTTAAATCTAAATGTTTAAAAACAAAAGATAAATAAAAACATGCCTTATTTGTCACCAGTGGGCCTGAGCCCATCGTTATGGCCAGGACCCAGATGGCTTTGCAGCCTGCACACCCAGGTGTCTGGGTGGCTCAGGTACTGTGGGACTGCATGCACCCCACGATGCAGGCTTGGTGCTGGCACTGCATTATGTTGAAACATGTGTCCTGCTGGTTGGGCTACCTCCAAGAGACTTTAATATGCTTGTAGTCATCCTTTGTCTGCAAAAGTAGCTTTCAGGCTGAGTGCTGTTCCCCTTTCTTTATGGGCAGGGGTGGAGTTCGGTGGTTTCCATCCTGCCCCCAGTTCCTTGTGCCTCTTTCTCATTCTCTGCAGCTGGTGGGTACTGCTTCCTTCCCAGCTGATTCAGCTTCTGGAAGGGCTGTGCTTTGTGCCAGACCTGCGAGATGTTTTGATTTGGGGGTGATTTGTTTGGGTTTTTTTAAAGAGCACAGTGCTCTTTCAGAGGTTTTATTTTTAAACTCTGTGTGTGAACGTGCACCCAGCTTGCCTGTGGTTAGGTAAGCAGCTGAATTAGCATAGGGGAAAGGTGTGGTAGTTCTCCTGTGCAGGCAGAGAGGCATAGAGGTGGCAGCAGTGGGAAGGAGGCAGCTCCCCAAACCAGCTTTGCCACTGCCAGAGGATTGGCAAGGTGCAGTGGCATCCTTCCCCAGCTGCTTCTGCACTTTCCACACCTCCCCAAAGTTGCTGCCCACTTGCTAAAAGCTGGTAAAACAGAGTCCAAGGAACTCCCTGGGACCTGGTGAGACCTTGGTGACAGAACTGAAGGCATAGCCATAAGTACAGACAGATCCTGACCAGGCTGGAGGGGAGCTGGGGACATTTTTCCATAGAGTGACAGCAGTGCTGAACCAGGTGTCCTTTGTTCACACTGCTAGACCTAAATCGCTCTAATTTTGTTTCAGTCCAAAACAAAGTGATCAAGATTGGGCTGTATCTACAAATACAACAAGTCTTCTCATGCAGGATGAGTCACAAGATCAGTGGAAATGGTTGTGCTGGAGAGGGGCCCAGGCTGAAGGTCCTTGTACTCTGAATGAAGATCTGAATGAGATCTTCAGTGCCTGTGCCCGGGTTCCTCTCCAGTAACCTCATTTTTTCCTGCACTGGAGCTGGGTTATCATAGCCCTGAAAAAGACTCTTAGCTGCCTTGTAATTGCCTTGCTAAGAAGCTTCTACTTAGGTATTAGTTTTTCCTGGCTCACCTCTGTGAGGAATCCTGTCTGGCAGCCAAAGAGAGCCTAGTCCTTATAAAAACCACCCATAACATCCTCTCTGAGCATCTGTTAGCTGTGTCCCAATTGGCTTGAAGGATCTGTGTACCCGGGGCTTGTGAGCAAAAGCTATGTGAACCTGCCAGAATTATGCCCTTGGCTGCAGAAAAAAAAAAAGGCACATAGAGTCCAATTACTGGCTCTAAGCAGTATAAAATAATGTTAAATAACTCCTGATTTTTAGATTTAATTAAAATGAAAGGCTGAATTGGCACAGCCACTTCTGAGTTCTCAGCGAGTGGTAGGAGTTTGCAGCAAAGGTCTAGGGGAGAAACTTTGAAATTATTCTAGTTATGGTGAAAGACAGAGATCCAAAAATATTTGGCCTTGCTCACTATGCTGAACATGTTCCTGTTCATGCTTTTTGTTGCTTGTTCCCAAGTGACAATGACACATTCACTTAAATCATGGGGGAAAAAATAAGATTTTAAAGCAGTTGATTATGAATCATACCAAAAACAATCCAAACACCCTGTACTGGGACTACAGAAGAATGTAGTTCAACATTTACAGTCATGAGAGAAAAAGAAGTTTGGAGAAGTAATGCACTCAAAGTAGCCTGCAAGTCACTGTGTATTAATTCAACTTGACAAGAGTGATTTCTGTCACCATATCAAACCATGTATTTTCCAGTAATCTTCCTTTATTTGTACCAAGATTGTCTGGTCTGACTGACAGTTTGCTTGTTCATTCATGGGGTAATCTATTTTGTCTTTACATCTGTACGAAGCTGAAGAAGAAAATTGCAGGTAGGCTTTTTGTAGGGAGACAGAGTCTTTCCTGCTCATCTCTGTGTGTGAAAAGTTGCAAGCTGTGTTCAAGGGAGAAAAGAAAACCTATGTTCTGCTGGTGTTTCTGGAATATTGTTATAACACCTTTCTAATGAAGCTCTCATAGTGTGATGATGGGATTCAGTCCCAGATGGGCTCTTGGCAAAAGTGAATTTGAAGAATTCAAACAGCTTCTTTAAAAATCTGTTTATTTGTGTTAAGTGCTACTAATTTAGATTCTTAAACTTGTTTTATTTTTTCTTCAAGATGGAAGAATTAACAATCATCTGAGTGTAATAAGAGTTTTTCTAGCTTTTTGAAGTATGTTTGTTCTAAATATGAGGCTTTAACTGCAGTACTTATATTTTATGTTGATGGTGTTTAAATTATTGGAAGGAACTGCAAAGCCATATTCTGCTTGGACTTTTTGTTCCTGAAAAATAAAATAAATTCTAAGCACTTAGCCGTTCCCAAATGATACATTTTCTGAGGGGCACTGTAAAACCAACCCAGCCTTGGAAATCCTGGCCTCTTTGCCCAGATGATCAACATGATGTTGAGCAATGCATTTATGAAATGACTGAAAGCTGCAAACCTATTTAATTATCTAGCAGCAGATACACAGGCTAAATTTCCACTGTTGCTGCATCATTTAAGTATGGTCTAAAGTACAACTTCCTCCATGAATCTTGCACTATTTCACGGGGTATTTTTTGTTTAAGCAGAGTTCCCCGAAGTCACATTATAAATAAGTCCAGCTTTAAATTGAATTCCTGTATTTCAATAAATGTATTGAAAGACAAAAACAATGGAAGTGCATTGCTGCTCAAAAATCACACAATGAAAATAAAGCCATATAGACAGGAATGGGGATGGCCCATGTGTATTTGGCTTTATGGTTGCTTGTTTTCGTTTTTTTTTTTTCCGTGGGAAGAAAATAATGTGAGACATTGCTCTGAAAATATTTGGGGTTGGCACAACTACTGCAAACTACAGTACCATTCACCAAAGCAAATAGTGGTAATGTGCTCAAATTCCACTCTGATCACTTCCTTCATCATTTCCTGATGGGCCTAAGCTACAGCTGTCACCACCCTAAATGGAGGACAAATCTACATTTACTGAAGTTAAGGGGAGAGCTCATCTTTCCTCCTCTCCTTGTTAGAGTGGTGTGGGATCCTCGGTGCTGGGAAATGATGCACCCAGGCTGGCCGAGGTGCTACCGCAGACCGACTTACTGGTAATGAGGTGTCCCACCCCAGAGGGCTCAGGGATTCTGAGTTGTAGATTCATAGCAGAGCTCCTGCCTGCACCCCATCCTCCAGTTTGAGTGGGTGTGTTATTAGGTGCCAAAATGAAGGGAAGCTTAGATGTCAGTTATTTTAAATAGAGTGATTCATCCCTTATCCTTTTACCTTGTACTCCGTCTTTTCTCATGCCTTTGCTGCTCTTAGGCTACAGATCCTCAGCTTTGCTAAAACCGCTGTTGGTATCTTCAAGGCATCCAGATTGCAGGGACTTGCCTTCACTGGACCAGACATGTCTCTTTGATTGTCGCCAGGCGCTTTTTGAAATGTCAATCCTAAAAGGCTTCTCGTGGGGAAAAAAAAAAACAACAACCTAAAACCACCTTCTGGTAACAAGGCACTGGAGCTGGATGCTGTTCATGCAGGGGTATAAAAATAAGAAATTGCTCCTAGTTTGCTGCCTGCTTAAACCAATAAAATACCAGTCTAGTGGGGGCTTCTAGGGGTCATGTAGGGAGATTATCAGTAAATCTTGCTCCTGTATTACATAGTTTTGTAGAAATCAGGAATAGAAGCAGTAGATAACAGAAATATAATGAACCAGAGAGGAGACAGCATGTCTTCTGTAAAGGGAATTTGCTTCTTGTGATTCTGTGCAAGTTCTGGAGGGAAGCTACTATATGGATACAGCAGATCTAGCTGGTACTTTCTGAAAAGCTCTTTGAAAATAAAAGTACAAGCTATATTTCACAGAAATATTTTAAAACCACAGTTATCAGGGAATTAAAGGAGTGCTAAGTGATTCAAAATAGGAAACAAAGAAATGGAATATCTAATTAGCATCCTTGTTCTGTAGCAGCTATTACTGGGATGAGTCCTTTGAAAGTCTGTTGTTGGAACTGTTCAGCATATTTATTAATAATCTGATTTTAAGTAGATGACAGAACTTGTAGAGAATACCAAAATAATTTACAATAATCTGACCTGAAGCTGCCTAACATTGTTTGCAGAGACTCTCTCAACACAGAGCTGGAAATATGGGGAAATGAAATTCAGTGTCAAGGAATGCAAAATAATGCATGAAGGGGGAAAGGAAATAATCCTCTTTTTTCTGAGGGGCTAAAAAGCCCGAATGTACTATTGGAGGTGCAGTGGATAATACTTTCTACATGTCAGTTCAATGTTCAGTGGTGGTCAGTAAAGTAAATAGAAAATAAGAAATACTAGGAGAAGAGTAGAGAGCAAAAATCAGAATTATCCCCATGATTTTATAGATCCATAAACTTTTGAATCTTAGATACCCTGGAGGGATCTAATCATTTCACCTGAATGTTGGGGGACCTTTTCTTAGAAGAAAAATTCTTCAGTTGAGGGTGAAATAAGGCATGAAAGAGAAAATATGACGTAATTTAAAAGCACAGACTAGGAACAAAACAATTATCAGAGAGCAGGCCTAAAGTCCAGTTCCCTCTTCTGCCCCTTGTCCTGTTTGAAGGAACTCTAAATCATGGAAGCTGCAGGAAGCTTTTAGATGGCAGTGTTATGGAGAAAAGATTAGGCACAAACATAGAAAATAAGACCTTTGGTAACTTTAAAGACTTGATGCAACTTTCAATTCAGGAAGTCCTGAAACTCATTTTTCTTAGGAATCTGGGAAGATATCTGGCATGAAAAATGAGTGGTCTTCAGTGGCTGCTGCTGGCTACTGTTAAAATGTGGTTCATTTTCCCTTACTGTCTTCAGCAAGATACCTAATTTCTAGCTCTGTGCATTTATTTACAGCAATCATCAGGAGATGGGAAGAGGGGAGGCTGAGGTGATTCATTCGAGCCTGAGATTAGCACCTAAACCAGGGAAGCTGAATTGCCCCTGGGAGGGCTCAGTCTCCTTGAAAACAGAAATAACCTAATGACTACTTTGGGCTGCTTTGCAGAAAGTGAGATGAAGTCTGTTCTCAGGGGAGTGTGTTGGACTAGAGGATGTTTCCTCTGTCTTATCAGGACAGCTCTCAGGTTTCTAAACAACACAAAAAGCTGAGCATCGAAGTAGATGGCACCAGGGGCCTTAATTCAAAACGGCTTAGCACAATCACAGTGGGCGTGTTGGGCTGCTTTTCAAAAGGGGCTTGAGCTCATTCAGCAAGGGGTGGCTCTGGATGACTGTGGGTGTGAAGCTGGGCTCCAGCTGAAATGCCCAGGTTCAGTAATGTCATCTTCTTTTGCTTCCAGCCTTCTAAGGGAGATGATGTTGTCTGATGAGGGGCTCAAGCGCTCAAAGAAATGGAAACAAATCCTGATGGAATAAGGAACAAACATATTTGCAGATTAACATTTAAATGTCTTCAATGAATTTAGTTACATTTCCTGAATTATACCCTACATTGAGTCCACTTCAGTACATTCCAGTGATGCCCAAGAGAATTTCATAAAAAGTTGTTATTTTTAAACTACGTGCAATAATAAATAGCTCTGCTGATTTGTGCTGAGGGTTCCAGAGCTGAGCACCAACACATGGGTTTGGTGGCATGAACCAGTGGAGGAGCTAACTGAGGGGTTCTGAGGCAATGTGTGCACATGAGGGAGTTGGAGGAGGTCAGAGAGAAATTTTCCTTGTTCTTATGGTGTGTTAATTGGGTGTGTACCATCCGTGAGGGCAGCTTGCCTGATGTGATAACTTAAACACGTGTCTGATAGTGGAGATTGCTTGCAGTGATAATAGATAAAGTAATCTGCTCTAGTAAGGGCCTAAAATGGGTACAGCATTTCTGTACAAGGCTAGTTCCAAAGTAATGAAGCTCATTTATCTACCACTGTAAACATCTCTTCTGTGTTGCTCAACTGCCAGTTGTAACAGGTGGATAATTCGTCTTTTCTTGTTCAAAGGCAGTAAACAGGTAAACTCCCTAGCTGAAATTTAAGAAGGGTGAACATCAGTATTTATTTGTTTTGCCTGTGACTATATCACTGCTTTTCTACATAGTAAACTACCAAGTATGTGCTTGTCTGGTTTTCAGGTTTGCATTTCTAAATTACCGCCAGATGCTTTAAAAATGACATAACCATGGGGTGAGTGTGATCCCATGCTGCAGGGTGTGAGGGCATTAGTCACTGTGGGCATGCTTGTGGTGGAAGACAGGATTCATCCACCAGCCCACGTCACAACTGATGGCCCAACACGCCCAGGGTTTTGTTGTTTCTTGCCTCTATCACTGAGTCCCTGCAAAACACTTACAGAAAAGAAAAATCACCATATCATGGGGAAAGACTTCCCAATCATCCCTTTTTTTGTGTGCACCGGTTAATCTGTTAAGAAATTAAGAGCATTCTGTCACCCAAAATTTTAATTGAACTATTTAAGTAGCAGTGCTATGGGAAAGGATTTAAGATATGAAAGGAAAAGCTATGTTTGTTTTTTTTAAAAACACACTTAATCAGCTATCTATCGTTTCCATGACAAATCCCATGTAACTCCATCATACAGCTATTTCAAGAGTGATTGAAAAAAGAACTACTAAAGCACCCAGGAGAGAAGGGAGTTGCAAGATTCAGTACTTTTGAATTGCTGTCACAAACAATCTCATGTAGAAATACGCTGTAGTACAAATGTCATAGATATATCCCCAGTCAGTTGGCTTTTCATTAGAAATGGAGACATTGAAATCTTCTCATGATTCAATTGATGGTGCAGTGGGGTAACCTGGAGAACAATTCAGGAGAAAAGGGAAGCTTTTTATAACAGGTATTTTCCAACAAGTTAGCAGAATTCAGAGCTATAAAACTGTTCTACATAATTTTCCAGGGTTACTTGCTGTTTTCAAATATATATTCCACCTCTTAAAAAATAGCCCCCTTTTAAATTATTTTTAATGAAGTTTTTTATGTATTTATTTTATTCATTTATTACAGACCGTGTAATGTTAAAGCCAATATGCAAGTAGGGATTTATTGCTGCTGCTGCCTTTGCATTGATGCAAAATGACTGACATTCAGAACTGGGGGCTGTGGGAGGTTTAGGTGGAGGCAAGCCTGAAATATTTCTTTCTGCAAGAAAAGGCAACCTAACCTTTTTAATAGAGAGATGCTTGACACGTCATGAAAAAGCCAAACCTTGTACTTGGGGAATTATTTCTGAACACTGACAGCCAATCAGCTTAGAGGAATTAAGGAAAAACTTCCTTCTCCGCCTGTTTTGGACATGTGCAAAAAAGGCATTTCAGATGTGCACATCTTCCGTGTGCAATTAGCCCGAGGATTGGCTGCTTGTGATTTTTGAATCATTCAGGAAAGTAACACCTGCTTGGCTTCTAAAATTGTACCTTCATGATAGCACCACCTAGTAATTATTATTCTGAGTCATCAGCTAATGATCATTACCACTTTATAGTAGCAGTATAATTATAAATTCGGTGCCATATTCCAGTAAGGGTGAAGCTTGGAAGCAAAGACACAGCTTTAGAGAAGTTCGTTGTATTATATTACTCTACCACATCTGGTGAATGGTTTCTGAATGTTCCTTAATTATTCCTGTGTTCAAGTCACATTTTCATTTTTCGTGGTGTGTCTTGAATATGAGTAAACTTGTGAGGGAAGCAGTGTCAATGCAGCAAAAATTATCTACCCAAAAAGGGGGCTTTTGGTTTGGCTCTGGAAGAGGTTTTCTTGTTGGAAATGAGCACCTGTGCTTGTTGCTTTTAAGGTCACAGGGGACCCATGGAAGCAGTTGATCCCTGTCTGACAGGTGAGAGGCTGACTGGAAAAAACAGGAGAAATCAAGTAGTCTGCAGTGGTTAATTCTGAGTTGAAAAGGCACTTTGTATTCTTCCTTCAGTTCAGGTGCAGATGTGCCCATAATGTTGGTTTGCCTTGGTTTTTCTGTGAGGAAAATTGACTGGGGAGTAACCAGTGGTCTTCCCTCAAGGATTTATTTCATCTTATAAAATTTGCCAAATTCCTAAGAACAGCTTCGATCCAGTGGATTGGCATTCTCTGATCAAGTCTAAGAAAACGACCCAACATCTATAAGCTGACAGAGACAATGCTTATCACCTCTTTATCATCCTCTCTTTACCTCCTCTCAGCTAAATTAAATGGATTGTCTATAATGTCTCTCTTTAAGTCTAGTTCTTAAATAGAGTGTATATCTCCCATCTGAGCTCTTACCAATGTAATGACATTAGATTCAGGCAGTCAGTGTCAGAAACATACATTTTAGGAAGTACAATGTTAAATGATGTAATTACATCTCACAGTTTCAACACGATGCTTTGATGCTGTGTGTGTTGGAGTATCACATTTGCTCTCTCTCTTCACTTCCCTGGAGTGATTGTGCTAGCAGGTAAACAACTGTGACCCTAATGATCTTTTACATTACTGTCTTCCAAATTACATTCCAACACCGTGAACTAAATTTTGGGTCTGCTTTCTGGGCAATCTTGTTTGGGTACAGGAGCAGTGCTGCTGTTCAGTTGAGTTTGTTGTACCTCATGATCCACATCATCATGTCTTTGAACTTGGCTTGCAGTTGTGTTCAGGTTGCATGAAAATTGATGGAACGTAGATTTATACCAGCACTATCTTTCCTAACTAGGACTTCCATGTTCCTGGAAGACTTTTGCTTCAGGTTTTCTTTTTTATAAAGATGAGGAGAGCTGGTATAACATGGATTGAATGATAATCGTTGAGAATTATGAGCTATTTAATTTGCTTTGTTGACTTGTGCGGCATGTGTTTTTAAATAGAACTGTTAGTTATAAGAGCTTAGTTATAAGACACTTAGTTTTCTGAAAGACATCATGTGTCTTCTTTAACTAAATTTGCCAAGCTGGGGACATTTTCTGGGTAGGATTATAGGTCTGATTTTCCTAGAACTATATTGACTAATTTTCTGAGGATTTTTTTCTCTTAATTTTGTATGTTCTTCATTTTCTATGAACATTTCGGTGCTCAAGGTCAACGTCTTAAATAGTCTGCAGTTTCCACAGTGAACTTATTTTCACTCCCAAAATACTGCTAAAACATTTCATATTTTGTTGTCTAAAACATTCTTATAATGTGGTATTTAACAAGCCTTCAACCTCAGTAGCTTCTTGGCTTACACTTACAAACTTGTGGGAGCAAATGATTTGGGCTGACAGCTCAATATTTTAACTTTAAAAACTGCTGTATAATGTCTTCAGTGACTTTTTCAGAGTATAGTACCTGCTGACTTCCAAAACTCAAGTGAAACTGCTCAACTGCTGTGGCAGGTTGGGAGGGTGCCTGAATCTCCATTTTGGTGTGCCTGAAAGGCTCAGGTTTTCCAGCAGAAGGCTGGTGAATGGAAAGCCACCGCTGGAGTTGGGGCACCTGAGCTAGATATACCCAGCAGCCCATGCTGTGCTAATGGCAGCTTTAGGGAACATTTGCTTCTCCATTTTTCTGAAAGGTGTCTGATGAGAATATAACACTGGCCTATTCGCAGTCAGGGTGGCTTGTTACTGCTATTAGTACCTGCAATTCAACCATGGTCTAATCTTACACATATGGCTTGCTTCACCTTAATTTCAGGTAATATCCTACAAAATTAAGGGATATTTATGATGTGAGTTCTTTGAAACTCTCTCCTCTTGCTCTTAGCATCACTTAGTCTTGTTGAATGCTTTCAATCTTGAATCAGATTTCAGCTAGACATAAAGAAAGCTGAGTAGTGGTGCTAATTCAGTTGACTCTGTGACTCAGTTTTACTCTCACTTATTAACTTTGCTGTTCTGCTTCCCGTTTTATTTGAATCTTAATGTTCTTGCACTGCTAATGAGTGATTGATTTATTTAATGATGTGCATGCTGGAGAGAAAAGAAACACACTAGAATGTTATCTGAGGAAAATAGATATCTATCCATCCATCCATCCATCCATCCATCCATCCATCTTTGAAAAAAGTTAATAATTTTCCCAACAGTATCAGAAAGGTGGTTCTTGCACAAAACACTTGTGGTCTGTTGACATGACACAGGATCTCCCTAACCCCCACATCCTTCTGTGGGAATGTTCAGCTCTTTTCTGTTTTTTTTTTTAACTTGCTTGGCAGCTTGGAGATAAGGCAAAGAAAGGAAAGAGAAAGGCATGCCCTTGCCAGAGCAGTGGGAAGAGAGATTGCAGGTTGGGAAAGGAGTTTGTGGTTTGAGAAGGGAGGAGGAAGCTGGGAGGTGGCCGTGCTCTCCCCAGCCTGGAGGAAACATGTAAGCTTCTGCTTGTGCTACCTCTGCTCATTTCTCTTCTCATGCAGAAAAACAGCCTGAATTTCCACCAAGGTTTTGCTGCAGTACTTTATTTCACTCCCTTGTTCAGTGTCTTCAGTTTTTTAATAGAACCTGGGCCCGTCCTTAAAAGAGCCTAAAGATTAAAATATGTCCCTCTCTCTCCCACTTTGACCTCCAAGTCTTCCTGTATTTCAGATAGAAAGCACTCTGTGGCAACATGCATATTTTTATCTTCTAAGTAAGAGCTCTCTCAATTTGCAGTGTACTTCTTTAGTGAGAGAGCTGGGACAGAGCAGTTATTTCTCCTCCTTGAATGCAGAACAATCATTTTCTCTTGTAGTTTCCTGCCTGAACAAGTGCTGATGATAGTGCTCCTTTGAAGTAAACAGTAGTTTGCAAGGAAAAAATCCTTGTCAATATCATGAGGCTGAGGTGTGTGTGTGTGTACATATATATATATATAACAAATGCTATTATAGGAGAGAAAGTTATATAAGAAAGAAATGTCATCTGAGTGGTCATAGCTTCAAGAGCTGTTGGGTATTATTACTATTGTCCTTTCTTCACAGAGAAACTTCCTGCAATGAGTTGTCCAGGCTTTTGGACAGGGATCAAATGACTAATAGTTATATTTTATTTTTAGCTTGGACTGACATAGTTACCAGGAATATTTCCATATTGAAGCACTGCAAGATGTTTCTGTAAAAGACTGCTCTGCCATATACCAGTGCTATAGGCAGACAGGCAGAACTAGGACACAGGTGTACCAGGTTCCAGTCATATTCCAAACTTCACAACTCTTTGTAATCTTGAGATATCTTAAGCTTTGCCCTAAGTGCCTTTCTTCTGGTCATCCTAAGGAGAATGTCTCCTTCGTCTGTTGCTCTCAGTGCTTGCCAGAGACAACTGAAATAAGTTGATTTATTATTTTACTTTAAAATATAAGCAACCTTTTAGTTTTTTCCATTTTTTTAAAATCCATATTGTCTCAGGTGCCAGCTAGCAATGTACAAGAATAGGCACAGCTGAGGTCCAAGTATACAGAGGTATATGTGGGAATTCCTTAAGCCATGTTAGCTGCTTAAAAAGACTGAATGTATAGCTACTTCTTCAGTCACAGCACTCGATACTTATTAGAGCCTTTCTTTAGAAGGACTGCAGTTCCTTGCTTCTCTGCCTCATAAGGCTGTTTTTCTAATAAGATTGTTTTCTGAAGGGTAGAAGTGAGAATTTCAGAACAAAATGGTAGCCATCAATCACTGTACACTGGAAGAGTTACATGTAATGTAAAAGAGAAATCCAGCCTGCTGCATTTCTGTCCCTGAGAAGAAATAGTCCAGTGAGTCTCTGTCCTATTATCATGGTGGTGTAATTTGTAAAAATTATTTTCTACTGCTTTCTTCTTGCAGGAAAGAGAGCCTGACTGGGACCTATTTCATTATCCCCATTACCTCCTATGAAAAAAACAGCTTGTTTCTCCCTTTTCCTTAGTCTTCCATACTGGATCATTTGAGAGCTCAGCAGCTTCTCACATTGGCCCCGGTGGTTTCAGAATTAAAAACTCACCTGTCCTGGGTGCTTTTCAGCGTGTACTTTGTTCATGGCTCTGAAGCCACAGAGATGTTGAGCTGGTCCTTTGGGACCAGTGGTAGATTTGGTTAGCAGAGGGTTCTGCTTTTGGAAGACATATGGAAAGAATCAGAGAAGTGGAATTTGCTCCTGAGATGGCAGAAATGTAGCTGAGAGGCTGTAAGAAATGTTGAAGAAACAAATAATATTTTTGCTGAATACAGACAAGACTTCTGGACTCTAGATTAGCCAAACAGTCTGAGTGTTGAGGTGTTTGGAGCATGTCCTCTCTAAGACACCTCAAAGGGATTTGATCATCAGAAAAAGATGCACATGCAGCCTCTGAAGATGCTGTCTTCTGTTCTCAACATCAAAAGATTATTTAATCTCTCTGAAAAACATCCAGTGTCCACTTTGCATTTCAACTTGTGCATGTACCAGGTAAAAAAGGAGCCAGCCTGTGCAGTTGTTGGAAACTGGCCCCTGGCTCTATGTGCCAATGCTCACTGCCTTTGGGGCAGCCCCTGCCTGTGTTTGCAGTGGTTTCTGTCCCACAACCCAGGGATGCACCCCCTGAGATCACCTGGGTGAAAGCCACAGTTGACTCAACTGCTGTGCTGAGCAGCACAGTAGATTTGAGTCCTTTCTTCTTGCTGTTATATACTGGTAGCAGAATCTTTCTCTGGATCCTTTACTGTTATATGTGGATGCTTTGAAGATTCAAAATTGTATCGTTGTAACTCTGTGCCAATGAGGACTCCTAGTCTCATTTTGGAGACAGAGAAATGGAAGGCTGAATGCTGTGTCACAGCCCGAAATCATCACCATGCCTCGACCTTGGCCCACAAGAGGGGCAATTTGATTTGTGGAGGGAGGAATAAAGGGTGAAAGTGGCTGAGGGAGTTACTGGGGGACAAGAAGAAGGCAATATGGTTGTGTTTGTGTCACTGTGATGCTGTGCCAGCAACTGCCTCAGCTCCCTGCTGCGACTTGTCCGGGAGTGATGCCAGTGGGTGCCCAGCCCAGTGCTGACAGGCAACTACTTATCTTTCATGCTCTCCTGCTCTCTCCTGTGAAGCATTATCCTCTGTACCGCTGGCGCTGGGCAGCTGCTCTCTGGCACACCCAAGCTGGTGCTTTGCTTCCAGGGTTGCTGTGATGGCCAAAATCTGGCTTCCCCAGGGCACGCAGCCTAGAAGGGGTATTGCGTCCCTGCCTTCCTTTTTTTATTCCGTAGGAACAATGTTTCAATTTTAGACTGTCCTAGAACTGGCACCCTTTCTTACAGACTGACTAGTCCTTGGTGGTGAAAGGTTGGTTAATGTCACAAGATTCTGGAACCTCGGAAAAGAGCCTTTTTTGCACAATTTATTTGAAGAGCTTCTTGGAGACTATTAAAAACTTCTGAATTTTTGAAAAGTGTTAGTCTTTTAGGCTGGAAACTCATGTGGCTCATCTTTTGCGGGAAAAAGATTGATGATCTTCAGGGTTTGGCTCTGTAATGGGCATTGGTTCTCCTGAAGGAAATACAGAAGCAGACCATTTTTTACTTTGTCTCAGAAGAAAGCTCCTCAAACTCCTTTCTGAACTTGACCATATGAATCTCATCCTGTGATACAGTAAAGGGCCTGGGCTTCCTAAGTGTCAACTGGACTTTTAATTTGTTTTCCAAAATAGCAAAAACTCTGGAATGTGTGTACTTTGTAGTACTTTCTTCAAGAACACCTGCTGACTACATTTACACCAGCTTCTGGAAAAACTTGACTTGATCTTACTACTCATATATTCAGGCCACCTTATTATTGCAGGGAGCCACCTGAGAAATATGTTAATGGCCATATGCCAACATGCTCAGCTCCATAAAGACCGCTGAGATGAACCTGCTCCAACTGCTGAAAGCCAGAAACAACTACCTTCTTGTCTGCACCAGGAAAACTACAACTTGTTAATTTGCCACCGGCCAGCAGCTGCTCTTGGGCTGGCAATGGTGGAACCAGTAAACGGAGCTTAGACGTATTTAACACTGTAATAAAACATAATTTTGAATTACAGAGCAGACTGGTAATGCTCCCTTTTATCCAGGTTGCTCGACACTTCCCATTATAAGACTCTATTTTCAGCTGCTTACAAGTTTGCCAAATTTTAACAGCTTGCATTGAGATTTCTTTAATTTGGTGCCTCTTGCTGAATATTCTGTTATTATTGTTTAAAAAGAAAAAAACAGCATTTAGCCAGAGCAACTCAGCTGTTTCCAAGAAAGAGGACTGAGAAAATACCTTGTTAGACCTGTTAAATTTAGGTGACCTTTTCTTTTAACAGCTCAGAGGCAAGATTTGGCAACAGAGGGGAGCTGCTGTCAGAGATGCTTGTACTTTTTCTGTGAATATTGACCAAAACAGGTTGACATACAAGTTCTCAAAACATTTCAGTTAACACCAGCTAGCAGGTCTTTACTTCGTAGCAGCTAGAGGTGATGCCTGTGAGCTGTGCAAGTCTGGTCTTCAGAGAGGGGAAACTGGTTCCCACCCATGCCAGGAGCCTGGGACTGTGCATGGACACTTGGGACATGCAGTGCCCATCCTCCCTGTGGCTCTTGACTGAGCCTGGGCCATACAAAGGTTTAAATGGGGCAGAATGCAGTAGGATCTTCAAGACACTTTTTGAGTGCTTTTGGGAGCTTTAAGGTGTGTATAATATAGATAAAGGTCCCTATAGGCAATAGATGTGCATGCACCTATACATTGTTCACAGCAGCAGTTAGCTTAATACACTCCTTTAACTGTCGTCTGTTAACTTACAAAAATACAAGCCAAAAATCAAATTTATTAATAGTGCTTGTCAATAGTTTTTCTTTTTTTTTCTTTCTGGATATAATGGCAGATATCAGATTATTTATCATAGAACACTACAGGCAATCAACACTGAAATTACTTTTGCTCTTGTTCACTCTAAGTTTTTCATCAGTAACATGTGGCTCTTTAGTTATTCTTTGGCATTCTATAAAGACACTGTTGAAGCTGGGTGTTACTCATGCCTGCATGTTACTGCAAGTACTGGTGAAATTTCAGTCCCTTTCTACAGCACTCACTGCCTGTGTCTGAAGGGTACAAAAAAGGAAAGCAAGGAAATCTGTCTGCTTTTAAATATGCTGCCTGTCCACTGCTTGGAGTAGCTATGGCCTAGCCATCAAAATTGCTTTATTCATTCAGTTTTCTATTGGCCTACTTACATCAAAATTATGGGAGCAGCTTGTTTTGCAGAGCTACTAAAATTGGCAGGCTCAGCATCCCTGGATTGGCACACAAGCATTTATCTTTGTCCACTACGTAGCTACACCTGCAAATGGTAGGACAGCTGAAAGTCTACACCAAAGGGCTCAGAGAATCATGACATCAATTCTACTCTTGTTTTCAGGCAAACTGAATTGTGATAGAGTTCAGCTATCCAAAGACATGAACTTTCAGTTGATGATGAGGCATGGCTGCAGGAAGACTGCACTTAAATTTAAAAATAAAATTTAATTAAAATTCATACCTTCATTATGCACTTCTCAGTGCATAATGATTCCAGGCACTTTAAATCCAAGGCAATTTTGTTTGGGTTTTTTTTTCTGATTGTCTGTTTTATAAAACCACTTTTTGGCTGAAGGTGGATGAGACCTCTGTAATGACCCATCAATAAAACCACTTAGCAGAGCTGAATAGCAGCTGTGACAGGTGACCTTCCTTTTCTCACAAGTGCTGTATTAGTTCTCAATATCTTGCCCCTAGGTCACTTTTTGTGGCCTTTCAAGGCCGTTTCTATTTTTTTTTCCCTCTGAAATAAACTGTTTCTTTCCATCTGGAGATGAGCCCATGACATTTGTTTGGAGAGTATGTCACTCACAGGAGATTCCTACAGAAGAATACCTTGTTTGCCATAGAAGTTCTCACTGAAGAGGAAGCTGAGGAAGGGGAGGAAGGGCAGTGGGAAGTGACAGTGCCCTAAGAGTGTCTGATTCAAATGACATGGGGCAGTAAAATCCTCATCTGTTGTTGAATTCTGCTCCATATTTGAAGCTGATGGTGCGACCTACCCCACCTTTTCTGAGCATGCTTTGATCCACAGATGGAATAATCTGCCTCTCTTCTGGCTACATGTGTGAAGCTCTGCCATTGCTTCTCCAAAGTCTATGAAGTCAAGAAATTACTGTTGGAGCTCTCTTTTCTGTCCAGCAAAGGTGCTGTTCTGGTTTCCAGATTTGTCTTCATACAGGTGCTGCTTAGTTCTTCCCAACTCTGTTACCTGGGATTAGAAGCAATTAAATCCTTTCTCCTATGGTTATTAGCTAAGCTTGTGGCATTCAGTGGGTTTACTGCTGTCAAACAAGAGGCTTTTTAAAAAGCCCTTGCATTAATATTGTTCTTATTCCTGTGACTTGTTCTGTGTAACTTGAATCTTTGCAACAATGGTAGTAGATGGTAGTGAAGAATAAATAATCAAATCTGTTAGTAAAATGCTGCATTTTGCTCTGATTTACTTGCAGATATTTGAAGTGGATATGAAATCGGGCAGAATTGATGTGGAAGGGGAGGGAGAAAGAGACAGCTTTTTATGGAGGTATCTGTTTCTTTAAAGTATACTGAGATGTTAAACTGCAGTATTGTGATCAGGAGAGTTTAAGACTGTCTATATTTCATGTTTTAATAGTAACTTTTTCTGGTCCAGTTTTGCTTTAGACATGAAAATGCAATTTCTAGGGCTTTATCAGGTAAAACAAGAAACTTTGCATGGAAAGAACTAGAAATGAAGTTTCTGGAGACGTGTTTTCTTTTTCTAAATGCTGACAAATAACTCCTGCCAAATGCTACATAAAGGAGAAAAAGAAACATATGGCAGTTCAACAGGAGTGAAAAGATGAGCTAATCCAGCATCCAACAAGTCTTTGGATGAGACTATAATAAAACCAACCAGCCTTTATCATGCTTGATAGCACCACTATAATTAGGAGTCTGTCACCAGCTTCATAATGAACTCTTAGCCCTATTTTCAGGGGTTTATAGTCTGGTAGTAAGAGTCACTTTGGGTTGCAACTTGGCATACTAGACCTCTCTGTGCAGAAGGCTCAAATCTAGCTTGCAGGTTTTAAATAAACTGACTGTTAAAAGTTGGGAGGTTGTGCCAGTGATGAGCAAGTTGTGCTTATAATCTGTCCTGAGTGTTAAGGAGTCAGTGTCTAGAGTGATTTATTTGCCTTTAGCATGAAAAATACAAATATGCCATTCATATCCTGTTGTGCTCTTAGGCTGCCTTGTAGGAATCAAGAATGTAAGGAATCAAGATTTTTATTTACTTTTCTGCCCTCCCTTGGTTTTATGATCCCTACATCTGCCCTAGCAGAGCTGCTGCTGCAGGGCTGGAGACTAGAATTTGCTGTACTCTGCCTTAAAAATGCTCTTGTAAGGAAACTCATTCTTTGCAAGTCAGGTTTTCAATCTTAGGGAGAAGTCTGGCAGACAAGGCAAAATCCAGCCTGCTTCTTTCTTTCTTCTTTCCCTCCATTCTTGAGGCTTACTCAGCTGCTGGCAAAGGGACTGGCTGTGCAGAAGATGCCTCAGTTGTGTACAGAGACACGCAGTTCATTCTGAATAAAGGAGTCTTAGCTTCAGGAAGTGTCCATTTTTTTCTGAACCCAGAATGATTGCATAGCTAGGTATTATAAAGTGAAAGGAGCCCTCTTTAAATCTTGTATGTTGTCCTCTCTTCCTTGCAGTGCAGGAGTTTCTCAGTACCTCAGGGTGTGTAATGCAGCTATTAGAGAATGTTCACAGGAGACAGGCCAGAGCTTTCACAATAGCATCTCTTCTGCAGAAGAGTCTAGTAATGAAAGGTCAAATATTTGTATGCTAAGACTGTGGGTTCAGATTACAGCTAGATGCCTAATGAGATTTTCAGAAACATTGAGGCTCCCCTTCAGCCCTGTGTGCCAGACTCGTAAAGAGTCTGGCTTAAAAGGAATAACTAGGCAACCTCAATAACTTGAGCAAAACCTGAGTAGGTCAGTCCTGTCCCAGTATGATTCAACCTTCTGACTTGTATGTAAAAGCAAAGGTGAACTGAGGTGTATCCAGTTCACATTTAATATACAGCAAATGTTAACTTGCCCTCCCAAACACTTCAGGAGAGTCTTTGATGTTCATTTGATGAAGGTGAGTAGGGTGGGAGAGGATTTATATTCATGAGGTGCTGCAGTAGTCCTAAGTCTAGCAGGTCAGGCAGCTGAGTGGTGTCTCTGAATCATCACAGAAAAAAAAAAAAGGACTTAAAACCCACACACATGAATGCTGGAGACCAGGGAGTGGGGTGTGTCTCATAACCCCTCTAACTCCCTGCTTGTCAGAAAGAGACAGTCTGCGCTGCTTTTCTGACAAAGAGACCTCCCCAAAGCTCTACATTTATGAATTAGTAATTCATAAATTAGCAGCTGTAGGTTGGCAGTGTCTTCAGAGGGCTCTGCCAGGTTTTGCTTTCTCAAATGAGAGGCTGACCCATAAAGGCTATGTCTGTAAAGTCCAGAGTTGAGAAATCTTGTCCCTTGAAGAGACATCATGCTGTTGGGGGGCATCGTGCTTTGTGTCTAGGCGAACCCCATGGGAGCCAGGAAATGCTGCCTCTTGCAGATCCCTTGGCCCCAAGCCCTCGGTCCTGCTGTACCCCATTCATACCCTGCTGGCACCCCTGCTGCTGACTTCTGACCTAGCTGGCCAGGGAGGACAATAGGAAGGAGAGTGGTAACATATGTGCCTCTATACACACACATTCTTGGCTTCCTCACCTCTATCTGCTGGCAGATGTGGTAGGAGGCAGCTGCTCACACTACTGGTTGCATGACACTCTTCCCTGGGCCCTGTGCTTTCTTGCAGGAGCCAGGAAGCATGGATGTGAAGCAAACTGTGACAGCCTTCTGCAGAGAGAAGGAGAGATGGTGTAAAGAGCAAGGGAGACAAGGCAGGCAGGGGCCTCTGCTTGGCTCTCCGAGTGCAGATGTGCAAGATCCTGGTCTGGGGCATCAGGGGCTAAGGGAGGACCTTTACCACTGGGTCCCTATTGCTGGCTACTTGGGGTGGACATTACAGGAAAGCATGGAGTATATTCTAGCATTGCTGTAGGAGAGGCATGTATAACCTCCAAGGAAGCACCATGAATGAGTGGGATTCACTCAGCCATCTCCAAAAGCCACGAGGCATGTAGTGCCTAGGAATTGCTCGTGCTAACAACTTTGATATGGACACTGAAAGATTAGTGCATGAACATGGGGGACCTCTGTGGGTATGGTTTTGATCAGTAGGAAAAAAACAAGCTGAGATATTCAGTCAAGAATGTATAAAGCTGATCACAGAAGGAAGCCAATGTACAATTTAATTGAAAAGAAGGCTTTTTAGAAATTCCATTAATTAGAATATTTTTCATCTCTTTGCTTCATCTTAATTTAGAGAGAAATGTGAAAGCACCTTCCTGTTTTTGTTTCACAGCAGAAGCTTGCATAATCCTTCAGTTGGCATTTTCAAACTACAGTATAGATTACAAAAGGAAAAGTTGCAGTTGATGTGGAAAACACAATCTGTGTCTACAAAGTCTTCTGTTTTAAAATGCTCATTTATACTCTTCTCCAGAAAGTGTGACAGCTCATCTTACTAGTAGGGATTTTTTTAAAAAATTTGCCCTAAAATAGAGGAATCTTGCAGCCTTCCCTTCCCCCCATACCTTCATCACAATTCCTATCCTTCCCATCCATATGTAATTCACAAAAATATATAAATAAGCATATTTAATATTACCTGTTTTGAAACTTGAGAATTAATTACTTAATGCTTAGCAGTAGCTTCCTCTTCTGCTGCCGAGTAAGGCATTGGCTAATTTCAGAAAAGCCTATGAAGAAAAAAAATCAACTCTCAAACAGCAAGGATAGACTCTGTATGTTTATCTTCACTAAAACATACCAGCTGTTCCTCTCTTTAAATAAGATAATTAGGTATTTGACTTTTTTTAACATTTGCTACCAAATACTACTACTACTACAGTCTTTGCTCTTTCTTTTCATGTGACCCGTGGAACAAATGCTTTGAGGAAGCTATTTTTTCATTTGCATTAATAGTCAAACTGTCATACTTCAACTATCTAGCTATGAGGTTTCATTTTTGACACCCTCCTGGAGCTAGTAATTTTTTAAAATATTACATAAAATGCACTTTTGCATAACGGTTGTGCCGTGGAGACTGAACCTTTGTTTTTCTTCAGCTTCTGAGTTCCATTTTGAAAGTTATTAGGGTTTTGGCAGTTTCTGAGTTTGACAAAACTAACGAGTGAAATAAAAAACAGACAAGAAGGAGGAAAGCAGCAATTTTCCTGCCTCTGAGGAAGCTGGGTGGCACACCACTGACTCCCAGGAGGCAGATGTTTGGGGAGGTAATGCTGTGCCGTCATTCCTGGCCCATGTCTGAGGACTAAATGCTGCCTATTCACTGTGAATTTTGCCTTGTCAGTAGATGCCTAAAAGTTTTATTATTCCCTCCTATTCCAAGTGTTCAGAGGGGAAAGCTATTGCTTCTTCTGTTGCTGTAATCACCTAACAGTTAAGGAACTTTAAAGTCCCCATCCCTCTAGTACTTCCCCTGAGGCTTCAGAAAATAAAGTCTCTGCTACTTGGTCCCCTCTTCAGTCTGTTCCAGTCCTTCTGCCTCTTCAGTCTCCTTCTTTTCCATTTCTCAGCAGTTCTTTATGGGTCTTCCAGTGAGCAAAAGTCTATTTGGTGTGATTCTTGTCTGTCTTGTTAGTGCTCTTGGTAAGCATATCATGAAGCAGTTAAATTGCCTCCACTTAGTAATTTCATGCTGCTGGTTTTTGATTGTAAGGAGAAAGAGGCTGTTGCTATCTGTCTTCAAGCTCAGGAAGTGGTCACTGAGATACATTAGTCCCCAACTTATTTGAAAATACTTGTTTTGGCAAAACCAGAAATACCACAGTTATTTTTAGCAGAACCCTTCAATTTCTAAAGTTGATGATTTTGGTTTTCCATTTGCCCTGGATAAGATTATTTTTCAAAACCATTATACATTTATAGTTACAGTCATCCATTTAGAAACTGAAACCACAGCATAGGGAAGCAGAGGAGCCCTGCACATACTCATTATACTGTGTGGACCAACCATTGTAATGGTGTGTCTGGAGAAATGAGCCTAAGCACTGCAGTGCTCTCTCCCTAGAACTCTCTTACTCAGTCTAAATCCTTCACGGAACTTACTGCTTTCTTCTCACCAAGTGTAAAGGCCGGGAACCATTTCTGAGTGAACAGAATTATTTTTCAGGAAGAGTTTTTCTTGCAAGAAGGGAGAAGGTTATTACTTCTGCAAGAAAAAAAAAGGAAGCAATGAGGCCTCAGAATGAGCAAAAACAGACACATAAAAGCACTGAAATTGTGGATTAAATCAACACAGCATGTGTGTTTTTGATTTGTGCACACATGGTAATAAAAGCCAACGAAAGTCTTCATGGGATTTTACCAAGAAGTTAATGCAGATGCCAAATCCATTCATCATTTCTTTGGTTATGTGCCACTGTGCCTTATGACCTTCTCTAGGCTGTAAGTAGTGAACACTTTCTCTCCCAGTACATACACTTGTTCTGTTTTTAATCACTTCCTCAACACTCCACTACGTATATGTTTTGTGGCACCAGCAGTTTTTCCTCTTATGGGGGCTAGGGGCATTGCTTTAAGAAATAGAAGCATTTGGAGAGAGAACAGGATTGGCCCAGAAGCAGTTTGGGGGATTTTGGGGGAAAGTTGTTTATGACAGGACTACTCAGCTTCTGCTCCATTTTACAGTTAATAAATTCTATTTTTTCTCTACCCTGTGCCTTCCCCACATTGCTTTTGCCCCACAACCCTTCCAATTAGAAAGGGTAGGTTCCACAACCACTCATGTATTTGTGGTCTACCTGAGGAAGCTGGTATAAGGTTAAGTTCTTCCACAGCCTCCTCATGCTGCTCTAGGGAAGGTGTCATGCCTCAGTTGCTCTGTCTGAACATACAGGTCTTTCCTGCACTTCATTGATTTTGCAGTTGTTCCATTACTGCTTGAAGATATAGCACATTTTGTGCTGCCAGCTGGTGGTGAGAGGTAATCCCCTTTGGTCTTGGAGGTGAACATCTAGTTTTGCTTTTCATCTTCTATCATCCTCCAGAGACACAGGAATCGACATCAAGAGCTGTTGAGCAGATCACAGCTCCTCTTCTGACAACTCTCTCAGCTGGTCAGAATTAGCAAGGATAGTTTGAAGTTTAAGTAACACATGGCTGGTTTTGGCAGATACAGGCAAAATACAGATACAGGAGGGAGCATCATCCAAATGGCTCTGCTGGAAGCTTTCAAGGTTGGTAATATCCACAGGACAAGCACTGTGCTGAAGTCAGTCACTGCTGCAACTGGTGGAACTGAAGCTGGGAGATGGTGTCTGGCTACAGGCTGTGACTAGTGCCTGTGACTTGCATTATGGCAAATCTTTTCTCCTGGTCTGTGCTTGAATAAGTTGGGTAAGAACATGGTCAAGGAAGTGGGTACTTCAAACTGAGGGTTGTGTTATCATGTGCATTCTTAGTTCTGGTGTGTGATTATGGGGTCCAAGAGGATTCGTTACAGCATGTGGCCACAGTTTGCTCTCTGAATGTTCAGAGGACAGATTATTTTAGAGAAGATGAACACTAAGCTCACCTCAATTTAGACCTTGGTGGGTGGAGTATAACAAGCATGTTGTTGTGCCTGAAAACAAAACTCGGTATTATGAGAAGTACAAACCATCCAACTGGTGTTTTCTGGAGAACTTCAAGATACAATAAATGCAAGTCATCAACAGAAAATTAAGTCAGGCTAAGGTGTAAAAGGATCTGTTGTCTTCTTATAGTCTGGTTAGACTAGAATGCTCTTCCGGCATGGTACAGGCATGCATGAATATGGATTCAGAAGAGGAGGTAATTAATAGGATTGTGAGTCTCTTCTGCCAGGTAACAAGTGTCAGGATGAGAGGAAATGACCTCAAATAGCATCAGAGAAGGTTTAGATTGGATATTAGGAATAATTTGTTCACTGGAATTGTGATCAGGTATTGTAACAGACTGCCCAGGGAAATCACCATCCCTGGAAGTATTCAAAAGGCAAGTACTTGGCTATATGGTTATAGGTGGATGTGGTTGTGCTGGGATAACCATTACACTCAGTGATTGTAGAGGTTTTTCCCAAATGTAAAGATTCTGTGATTCATGAAGCATTGTGAGCTAGAAGGCCACTGTGTGGTGGTACTTGCAGAAGGAGGAATATGATAACTTTCTTGCAGAAGGAGGAATATGATCCTTCACCAGCAAAACCAAAAGGAGAACTTTCAGCTTTTCTGAAAGTTTTCTCTGTCCCTAGTGAAGTTCACCACCAAATCAAACTGCTTTTTTGTGGGATAATATTTTTGTCTTGTGTCTGTTTGTCTGTGGGTGTGAGACAAAACCATACAGACACATATCCTTCCTTTGTACGCTTTTAATAGTTTTTCAAGAACTGACCCAGCCTGGCTTTTTTCCACCTATTTTTGGCAGCCTTTTTGTGAGTTGAGATGCTTCCATGCAGCACATCTGATGATGGGTTGTGGAGCAAGGACACACTAGCAGTGTAAGCAGAGTGCTGCCAGGACCTTGGTGAGAATCTTCAGCCTCATCTGTGTCTGTTGAGCTGTCTGTATGCCTTTGCTCAAGCATCTGTGAAGTACTACAAAAACCACTGCCATGGCAGGAGTGGTCACTTCTAGCAGAGGGGTGGAAGGTGTAGGAACTAACCTCCGTGGAAGAGAAGGAAGGACTGAAAATGCCTCCAGTCAGCATTGTGTTCAGAGGATCCCTTCCAAGGAGTAAGGCAGTAAAACTGCTGCCTGTCCTCTCAGTGCCATGGTGAGAGAGATAACTCTGCTCTCCTCCAAAGCAGACTGATGAAATCTGTTTCCATTGCACAAACATGCATTGTTCCCTTTAGTGCTGAAGGAACTGAGTTTCCCTGTGGGCCCTAGCTGTAATTTGCCTCTCTTGCTTTCAAAGTTGTCTGTCTATTTTGAAAAAAAGTTTTCATTTAAGAATTCATTTTCATTGGAACCTGCCTTCAGACTCAGCAACACTATCAAAAAAACCATTGAACAAGTGAAACTGCAGGCTTGTTCCTTCCTTGATTCATTGTGGTATTTACCAAGAATGTGGTGGGACTTTGACTGATACTCTCCCAACAGGAGAAAAATGGATCCCCACTTCAATACACATATCTCCCAATTAGCTTAATGTGAAAATGAGCTCTTCAAGTATTTTCTTTCTCTCCCAAGTAAATCCATAATTAATTCAGTTCTGGTATGTTCTTCTGGCTGTTTTCATCTACTTCATCTCTTGCATTATGGTCAGCCAATAAATCCCTTCTTTTTGGACACATAATTCAGAAAGTTGAATTTTGGTATTTTCTTTGATCCTTCATTTTCTGTCAAAGTAATGCATAGTATTTGCAGTTGAAATCAGCATAGGTTTGGCCGCCACAAAAAATTATATGAAATGAGACCCACTGTCATCCAGTGGCTTTCTTTTGAATGGAGTTTTAAGTAATGGAACTCATGTAGTTCAGTCTGATGTGTATTTAATAGTATCCATGGAATTCCAGTATCTGAAATTTGTATTGAGAAAGCAGAGTGGGAGACAGCCTTGTCTGTCCCAGCATTGTCTGTCTGATCATGCAATCTCTGGTTGCCTTTTGACAACATCAAAATTTCTAATGCAAACCTGGACACCACAGCAGTGAAATTAAATCTCCTGATAACATGCTGGCTTTTCTTAGGAACTGCTTAAAAGTAAGAGGTAGCAGGCCTGCAGAGAGTGTAGTGGATGGTTTCTGGCAGTGTGGCGCAGCTGTTGTGAGTGCATTGCCTGAACAGCCAGTTTTCAAGGCTCCCATTGCAGGGTCTGCAATGTTCCCACCAGGTAACTGCTGATACTGCACGTGGTTGTGTGTTTTGGATCTGTTTCATGCCTTGTTCTCCAGAGGCAAGACACTCCAGTTAGTGAAGATACCTCCAAAGAGAGGCAGATGCTGTCCAACGAACATGTGTTGTTTGGCTTAACACATGAAAACATTAGCTAGGGTTTTCTTATGCCTGTTGGCATAAAGGTGTTTTAAAGAAATGCCAATAATAATAAAAACTACTTCAAATAAGGTCTGAGTTTCTTGACTACAAGTGGGAAATTATGTAGATTACCAACCCTGAGAACCCTCTGATACTCTGTGTCATGATTAGAGGGTGTGCAAGTCTACTTGAGGAATTGGCTAATTTAAACTACTTGAGTTCCATAGCTAAATTACTTCAGGTAATGCTTAACAGCTGTGTTTTCTAACAATGAGGGCTCAATATGTTACAGAATATATAGTTTGTTTGCTGTTTGTGACCACCTCTCATTTTAAAGTAATACTTGCACTAATGATTGGTTTCAAGCCTTTGAAGAGGGGACAGTTTTGCTAATTGTATTCTATACTGAAGTTACATGGGTAAATATTGAATAGAGGTTTTCCTTTTGCTATGTGACATGGTCTGATTTGTTTGCTTGGAAATAGGTAATTGGAAGATAAGATGGCAGCTTTTTTAGAGAGAATGTGGCCAGATTTTACACTCCGTTTAATAATATCTTCCTCTCTGTGTGTACCCATGAATATGATTTAAACCACATTTTTGGATCACACATGGAAGTTATTTGAAGGCAAGAAGCAAGTCGTGTGTATGTGAGATGCAGTGTTGTAGATCTAACCATGCCTGTTATATATATTTGCTAATTTTTTTATATATGCATATTACTGGATACTGACTCATCCTACTAAGACATACCACAGTATCTCTAAGAACCACCATGAGAGTGGTCATCCCCTGTGGCCCATCTAGCATTTGTGTTAAGAAGTGGTCCCTGCCACCTTCCAGAAATCTCTTTTGGGCTGCTTTTCTCTCTTCAAGTTCAGAGAGGTTGAAGTCTCCCTTGGGAACTGGGGTCTATAGTCTGGAGACTTCCTAGAGTTGTTTATAGAAGACTTCATCAACTTCTTCACTGTGTGGTCTGCAGTAACCTCCCATCACAGTGCCACCATTATTGGTCTCTCTTTTAATGCCAACCCACAAGCATTCACTCAAGCTATTGTCTGTCCAATAAATGAGCTCCACACATTCGAGTGTTCCTTTAATGTAAAGTGCAACAATTCTGCATTGTTCTGTTTTCTTAGGTGGATAGAATAGAAACTCTCTCAGTTTCTGTTGCTCAAGAGAGTTCCATGGTCATAGAAGCCACATCTCTGCCTGAGACACAAGTCATGCAGCCAGACATGTATTAGCAGGAATTATGCACTTTTACCTGGGCATTCCCCTTTTGCATTTAGGATCAAGGAGAGCATTGCCTGGACTCCAGCCTTTACCCATAGAGCTCTGTAGTGATCCTTCAGTTCCAGGTCTAGTGTGGCAATATCTCTGCTGTCTATGTGGATGTGCAAAAAGGGGTGATAGTTGTAGCTATTGGATAGTGAGCTTCAGTTTTCATCATCTCAAATTTGGCACCCCACAAATAAACTATCTCCCATGACAGCATTTTGCATTAGTAGATGGGTGCCTTTGAGTCCTACAGAAGGAAATCTCCAGCCACTGTTACTCAGCCCTTCTTATGGTGTTCGTACTTCATTAAGGCTTTGTGGGCCTTGCAACCCCTCTTTATGGAGTTTGCTCCTCATCCCAGGCTATTATGTCACTGAATCTGTCCTATCCCTTCAGAACTGAGGACAGAAAAGTCTCTGTCCTGCCCCAGAAGTCCCAAGCTGCCAGCTGCTTGGGAGTCTACGATCACCTCGTTACTTCTTCTCATTGTGTAGCTTGGGCTCTTGCTTTTGCAAGGCCATGGCGACCCTGCTTATCTCCTGTTTGCCCTCTACTCTCTTCCTCCCTCAGCCCCCTTAGGTGGGTGCCCATGCCCCATGGTGCTGCCCTTCTCTGGGAGAGACCACGGAGGAGGTAGGGCCAGACTTCCCTCTGGGCTGTGGCTGCTGATTTGCTGCATGCTATTCCCAGCCTCTGCTGCAGATCCAGAACCTGCTAATTCAGGTGGGAAGGCTGAAGTGCATAACACCCCTGGGCGTCTTGTAGAAGAAGGAAAGGAAATTAACTCCTGAGGATTCCCTGCAGCACAGTGTTTTACCACAGTCCCACTGGGGTAGGAGGATGTGGTGGAGCTCTCCAGCAAAGGGGGCTGTGCTGGGCTGGAGGGATCCTGAGGGAAGAATCCTACCGGGTAGCCAAGCTTGACTTTTCATAAACAGTGTTTTAAAAGGCTGGTCCTGACAAGAGTGAGAAAATATTTCTCGCTTTCTTGTCTCCAGGCATCCTATTAACAGGTTTGGTGCAGTCAAGATCTCAATTTCAGGAGGATAAAAAACTGTAGGGTTGCTTTTTCATTTTGCGTGTGTTTCCCCTACAGGGTGTGGTGCTACCTTTCCGGGAATATTTTTTTTCTAATTTTTCCCAACCTCAGTGCCCAAAAGAAACAAGTATCCAATTTTGATAAGTTATGGCCACCTTTGAGATAACTTTTTAAGCCACTTGAGTATTCTCGCATGAAAGTCAATAGTTTTTTTCTGTTATTATTGGGTGTTTTTTTAATTTGTGGAGTGTCTTTTCTTCATTCAAATACATGTCTCAGTCTCATCAGAATATTAATGAGTAGGTTTTTATGCATAAGTATTTATTTCCAGACCCAATTTGCGTCTGTTATGGTTTGTTGGATCAGCGATTTCATTTTTAAATGAAAATTCTAAGGAGGTTTTGATTATGAAATGCAGTGTCTTGAAAAGAGCTATTAAGTTTTAATGTAGCAATACCTACCTTTTTTTTTTTTTAAAAAAAATGCTTTTAAAACTTCATACCTGTTTAATTTATCCATGGTACCTCTGGTTTTAAAAATCTGGATGACAGAAGACTTCTATCCTCATAAGAATTTGAAAAATAAATAACTTTTGGGTCTAATTAGGACTCACAAAAGGAAGCAATAATCTGGAACAACATGCTGGATGATTCTTCAGGTCTTTCTGTGTTCCAAAAAGCCCTCTGAGAAGGTTTTGGGAAGCTTTTTAAAAACCAGAGGTCCCTCAGCTTGGTCTCCTTTTAGCATAGGAGATTGCATTACCCAAAATTACACAGCCCAATTGCCCACTGGAAGTGCAGCCCTTCCCCCGAGGTTTCAGGTTTGAGCCAGTCCTCCCCCATTAGCTTTGGGGAAGCTGCTGGGGAGAGGGGGGAACACTTATTTGGCCCTGCATAGGTTAAATGCTTTGGAGGAAGGCACGGGAACAGTGTGGCTATTTATGTGCCCACAAATGTGGCGAGACAGTGGTTTACATTTTGCTGACAAATGACTTGGTTTTGATCCAGCTTAAGCTGGAAACAAAATTGTAAGCTCCAAGTGAGCTGGATTCTACAGCTGTTCACTACATCTGGGCTTCTCAAGGGCTCCCACCCCCAAGCCACTCCCATAGCAAGGCCCTTCACATTCTCCCTAGACAGATTATTCAGCAGAATCCAGCTGAAAATTTGCTTCATGTTTGCCAGGGGTTTGTTGGCCCTGAGACTGGCCTGTCTGAGAGAAAAACAGTCCTGGAAGATGTCTGGAGAGTCCACCCCTGAGAATTTCTTCTTGTTTGTCAATGCTCAGGGCTGGGGATGCCATTCTGCAGTGCACAGAGCTGTGTGGGCTCTACCCCCTCTTTGGCTGTGCCTGGAAGATGAAGATGAGAGAGAATTGAAAGGATCAACCTTCACCATTGAGGTTTTCCTGATTTGGGTGGTGCAGTTAAAAATGACATTATAGGTTTGCCTTCGGTGCTCTAATACTTGTTTTATTAGGCGTTTTTTAGCTTGGTCAGGAAAGCTTGGTGATCTCCATGTTAGTTCTGGCATCCTCTCAGCCCCCTTCTCCTACTGGCTCCTACTGCCCAAAGAAGTGGTGCTGTCCCCATTCTTCCCTTTATCACCTCTGCAGATTGCCTGTCTACTGAGCCAGCTCAGCTATTACACAGCCAAACCACACCAAACCAAAGAAAGCAGGCTTTTTGCTAGATTAGTGAGTCAAACCAGTTTATTTCTGAGGGCCAGCTACAAAGAGGGCCTGGGACTGCACAGTGCAGGCTATGGAATGGAGAAGGTCCCCTTGCTTGGTAATTTGGATCATCTGGGACAGCTCACTCAGAGCTGTGCCCACAGCATTCCTTCTTGGGTATCCACCAAGATGCAAACTCAGTGAAACCCATCCTGTAGAGAGACCACACTAATCTCTTTGTGCCTCTTGCGTGTGTTTTTCAATGTGGGTTCTTTGAGGACTATTCTTTACTTTTATGCAATTCTGTTGAAAGAGACAGTCAAGCACAAGAGGACAAATTGGTTTAGGAAACAAACTTCATTTATCCCAGCGCTCGTAAAAGCATTTGTCTTACAACCTTAAAAATGAATGGATGCTAGAGGAGCTATTCCTATTTCCTAGTCACGCTGAGTGTAGCCACTATCAGCACAGGTGATCCCTCACCCTCAAATATTAAAGCTGAGGCTGTGGCAAGTATTATTCTTCAGCTCAGTAATTCTGTATCACACAGTAACAGCTTCCACAAGTCACTGACTGCTGTAAATGCCCATGTCTTGCAGTAAAATGGATTTTTTAAAAGCATTCTTTTACCTCATTTGGTTAATTAAAGTCAACAAAACTTTGAAAAATTATTTCAGGGAAAATGTAAGTCTGCTATATCTCTATGGGAGAAGAAAAAATTAAAGTATTTCACTTTGGGGATGTAATAGTTTTTTTTCTTTGGTAGAATCTCCTGTGATGAAAAATATTTCACAGAGACAGTGCTTCAGACTCCAGTAGGGTTACATGCTATTCTAACACTTTACAGCAGCTCAATCTGAATGCCTGAAAACCTTTCCAGGTATTTTATGGGAAAGATGCTAAATTCTGTGGCAGTGTAAACCATGTGCTGCTGAACAATTAGACAATTCTAGTTTTCACCTGGCAATGAAAAAAGGCTTGAATTGTGCATGTTTACAGGGTGTTTTGTTAATCATCCTTCTGTTTTAGCAAAGATTAAAGAGATAGCCAGCCCCTTGCAGCAGCAGGAAGCATTTGTTGGCTAACTGTGGCAGGGGTTAATGAATGCTTGGTCTCCTGCAGACACTGCAGCATGAAGAGCTATCAAGAGGGAGCACCAAGCATGCCACCTTGCCTATCTACTTACAGTAACTCAGCCCGCTGGTGATTAAAGCCATCAAGTTTTAGTGGGCACCAAGAGAAATGCTCTGGAATTTCACGCTGAATTGATTTAAGAAGTTACTGTTCCAGCTGTCAGCTAGGTTTCTTTAGCAGGGATGGTTGACAGAAATGAAAGTCGACGTCGCTCTCATCACAGTTCACAGCCTGGAATGCTAACTTATGCTGAAATATGCTGGCCATCCTCTTCCAGAGATTGCAACCTCCGGCAGACGGGTGGGATTGACAGTGTAGGGTGGCATCTGCCACCAGGCATGAACTGCTTGGACTCTACATTATGATAGGGCTAGGAGATTATTGTTTGTCTGGTATTTCACTTACAACTTCACCAAAATTATACAGATAATATGTTCACATCAGCAGAGAGCATGCTGCTTATGGGAAATTGCAACCTATGGCAGATG
The DNA here is from genome assembly GCA_025920805.1 of Petroica traversi. Lineage (NCBI taxonomy): Eukaryota > Metazoa > Chordata > Aves > Passeriformes > Petroicidae > Petroica > Petroica traversi. The sequence continues at coordinate 26,244,626 of JAHLSL010000009.1, forward strand.
CAATTGCCTCTGGAGACAAACACACATGAGCATGTCTGGCCACACGGTCACAGACTTCCCTCACAACTTTAGGAAGGGCAAGGGCATGGTTTAGCTCACCTCTTGAAAGAGTCTTTGCAGTACTTTCTTTCATTTTGAATGAAGACAACCGAGATTTTGTTTTGCTTTCCTTTTGTTATAGAATGCTGTGTTGCCTGTTTCAAGTCCTGTTTCAAAACTGGGCTTTCTGGTGATGTTAGCCTTTCATCACATGCAAAGCAGAGTTTAAAATACTTGTATTATTGAAGGTATTCTTCTGCTTATTCATAAAAGTGGAGGGAGGGGAAGGCTTTTCTGTCAGGTCCATAAAATTCAGGTCAGACAGGTTTTGAAGCCTCTAGAAAACTAGAGGAATGTGTTGCTGTTAAAGTACTAGTTTCACTGGAATTCTGCACGCACTGCTGTCAGTCATTAAGGTTTTTTCCTTCTGTGGGATCTGATCTCTGGAAATAAACTGGGATAATTTTGCAGGCTAGATACCATTTGATGTTTTGAAGAGGTGTAAGTATACAGCTTTCATGAAGCAAAGTAGTGTTTAATCTTAGCAGAAATTGTGCAACATGTGAGAAGGATTTACAAATAAAAATCAAATTACTACATTTTTTCAAGATTTGCCATTTCCTGTAAAGTGTGATGGATTCAAGTCATTCCTATGAGCTCCAACAGAGGCATACACTCATCTTGCACAAATTACTTTAATGCTTTTTAGGTATCTTTGATTTGTGTCTTGATGACTGGCAATGAGTACAAAGTTATGGAGGTGACAACTGCCTGCCAAAACTCCTTTATAGCCATGTGGTTTGTCAGTTTACTGTGAGGTTACTTACCGTTTTCTCCTTAGTGTTTTCCACTACTGTGGAAATCAGGTTATTCATTCATTGAAAATGTTGAAATAGCTACTCTATCATTATCTTAATAACCTGGGTCAATGCAGCTTGTGTGCACTGCTACAGATCAGTCCTACCTTCCTTATAGTTGTCTGTCAGAGTTCATGGCTTTCACCCTCAGAAAATACTGGGCAGTGGAAAAAGACTTTATTTCCATGCAATTTGCCTCTCTGAAATGATTCTTGCATTCTGCACTGTCACCCACTGCATACAGCTAAATGGATAAACATGAAATTGTTGTGCATATAATATGATGCACATGCCAGATATGTCATGTATAATCTGAAATTACCTGCAGACACGTATCTGTCCTTTTTCTGTTTGTTTGGATGTTTGTTTGTTTGTTTATGGATATCTGTGCATATGTGGTTTTGGGCTACAGGTATTTTATAAGTTAGATTTTTTTCATAAGCATGTATAGTGCAATATATTAATTCTGTTTTGAGTAGCTTCTCCTCCCTTCATTACATAATCATGTAATGATAACTAAACAAATTTTCTAACAAGTCAAATAAATGTTTTTAAAGTTCTCATTTGGAAAGATGTCTCTGCAGGTGCCATATTTTCTTTAGAACTGTCAGTTTGGCAGCATGGAGTAAAATTTAAAAAGCAAAAGCATGCATTTTTAAAAGATCGAGCCATAGAAAACAATACTTCAAGAATAATTGAATAACCTTAATTCCTAGAAGAATTGCATCTTGTAGTTCTTTGCTATTGCTGTATGATTGTGTGGTGGTTTTTTATTTTTTATGAGGTAAGAATGGAGACCTTACTAATCTTTGCCTTATGTTCACCAGTGAAAGATAATATCAGTTGCTTATATTAGGTTATATAATAGGTTAAGGAATAAAAGACTTGGTCCTAGCACTAGTAAACTGAAAAATACTCTGGTGAGAACTGAATGTTTCTGCATTACTTTTTTTCTGCTCTTGGCAGAAAGCATGGCAGTGGTTTACGTGCATTTATTTCCGCCCATTTCTTTTGCTGGTGGCCATTAATGCTGCTGCTTCCATTATCATGTTTCAATCAGTGTGCCTTCCTGAGAGAAGGTTATTCTTCACACAGCAGCATATTGATTCTGGTCAAGGCAGGGCTGTGTTTTTTCTGTTGAGCTTTTGGATCAATATGTTGATTTATTGAGTTTATTGCATACTTTCTGAATCTGGAAAATAATCAGATTATCTGACCTGCAAATAAAAGCAAAATCCTAAAAGAAGAGCTTTTGTGGACATATTGCTTTCAAATAGCAGAAGTCACTTTGAAATTACTTCTGCTTCTGAGGTGGTTTTAAAAAACAAGTTATCCTGCAGGACAAATGCACGGATTCTCTAAAATCCCTTTTCTCTAAAGGTGCCTATGCAAGTCTGACCACTGCTTTCAATGGCAACATCTCACTCTTTGACTACTGGGTATATTACTTTGAGATAAAATATTTTGAGCATGTGGCAGGGTAACAGCATAAGTCCCCGACCACCTTTGCACTTTGTATACAGACTCTGCAGTACTAGTCATAAATATGTGAGGACAAAAATAAATCCTTGCTCTTACTAGAGCTGACTTTTGTTTGTGCTTCCCAAGGAACTACCCAGATGCATTTGATGTTTAAAATTGCTTGTAAACATGTAAAAAGCTATTACTATGCAAATTTGGTATCCACGGCCTTTCCATTTTGCTGATTTCTTGGGCTCTCTGAGGACTTTTGCTATAGTTAAAGTGCTGCAAACCATGGGAGAAACCTAAGGCTTAGCTTTCAACCCAAGACTTGGCTGAGCTCCTCACAGCTGTGTGAAGGCAGCCACATCATGTAATACAGACATCTCGTTAGGTAATCAGTTGACCAGATACATCATTACTTAAAAATTCATTGTGGAGAAAAATCTCTTCTGATTCTAATCTGTGGTTCAGCTGTGATACTAAACTTAAAATCAAGCATGTGTGTATATATATTTAGATGACTGACTTCTGAATGCAGGCCAGACAGAAGCAATTTGCACATTGAAATGTGACGGGCTCACAGTGTAGAATTTTAATCAATGAGACATTTTAGCTCATCTCCATGTATTATTTATGCTTGAAGACTAATATCAGAATAAAATACAGCAAACTTGCTCTTCCCAGAGGAAAGAATATGTAAAGACTCAGGGTGATGAGTATGGACACAGTGAGGACAGTGTGCCCCATTAAACTGTTACTCAGACTGGTTGTTTATTACAAGAGGTATCTCTGTTACCACCTTTGTAGTATAAACCAAAATACTGGCACTCTTCCACATGCTAGTATGTTCTCATGTTAAAAATGAGTTCTGAATGCTAGGCATTCAGAGCTTAGCTTTATGGAAATTAATTACTTTGTTGCTCTTAATTTCTGAGGTTAAATGATTGTTGTGTGGAATAGCTGGCTGTTGTTCTCTGTTACTAGCGTCAGACAACTTTTCTTGCAGCCACCACCTTTCAGAGGATTTTGGTGAAAACATCACACATCACCTCACAACATAGTGTACAGTATCCAAATTCCAAGATGAATAGGTATTTTGCAACTGCAGAACATGGCTGTCTTCTTGAAAGTACCAGGACAACATCTTTTGACCATCATGTGTGTATAGATATCATCCATCATTCCCAGTATTTTTACTACTTTTCATATGAAGCTTACAGTTCAACTTTTCTAACCTTTAGCAACAAATATGAATTAAAATATCCTTTAATAAGAAGGAATTCTTATGTACTAGAAAGAAATATGTGTTCATTAAAGGGACATTGAGATCACTGGAAACTTCAAAGATGAATTTGAGGCAGAGAATGATTGACTTGTATTAATAGGGAAGAAAACTTTATTCCCAGCTGGAGAGGAAATAGGACTGGCAGAAAATCTTTGAAGCATTTGTTCATAACAGAACAATCTTGTCTTTGGGGTTCTGTTAAATGAATTAAAATCAGCTTCCTTTTTTCATAACTTGCTGAATTAACAATAAGTGATTAACAGTATTGCAACAGAATTCTAAGAGTTCTGACTCGATCGGTTCTTTGTAAGTGGATAAACTTTATTTTGGCCAGTGTTGAACAAGTAACTCATTACAAATAAGTGATTCAAGATGATGAAGTGAGTTTTGCTCTTTAAAAAGTTCAACTGCATTATTTAAATACATTCCATTCATTTTTCTCCCCAGTGATTGGGCAAGGGAGGAGAGCTGTTCTCTTTTTGAGAGTGGTTACAAATTTCTTAATTATCATTATAAGTCCAGAAAGGCACCAGAAGGATGAGAAGGTTCTCAAAAGTTTGCAAAAGTTTCACCTGAGCTCTCAGGCTATTTCAGAGATTCTTCAAAGAGAAGCAGTTATAAACTGCATGTGGTTTGGCAAGTAGAAAGCCTTGCTGGGGGTGTCTGTGTTTATCACAGTAAATACTTAATAATCATCAATAAATCACTTAAGCTGATGGTGAGCTTAAACCATCTTCAGGGCTGCAGCTTCAAACATATCTTGTACAATACCTGAAGCCCAGAGTGCATGTGTGTGGAATTGCAGATTGATGTTGTCACATCAGTAGTTCAACTGACTCTGTTTCTTATTCAGATCATAGCCTGCACAACTGGTACCATGCCTCATGAAAGAAATTCTTGTAATTGTCATAACAAAAATAATTTAACAGATTGCTTTTTTTTTATAGTCAGCGGTCCATAATGATTTGGTTTATTGCATTCTAAGCTGGTTAATTCAAACACACATATTTGAAATGTAAGTAAGAACTTTTAAGGGCTCCTAACTCAGTATGCATTCAGATAATTTTTTTAACTGAATTAATATTTTACGTAATACTTTATTTCACATACTGTTTCTTTGGCATTTAGAAAGATAATAATTACGTGATAAACATACACTCATTATTACAATCACTTATTGCAGTTTAACAGTGTCCATGAAGATTTGTCACTTCTTTCTGAAGTATTATGGTAATTTAAGTTTTAGGTTTTTAAGTCACCCATTAGAATTGCTAAGCTCTGCTGTAGAACAGAAGGTAGTTTGAGTAATTGGTATTGGGTAAACTGTCTCTGTTAAAAGGGGGCAGGTGCTTGGGAGATATTGATGCTGCTGGTCTAGGAGTTTGTGGTAGGGTTTTAATAGCTTATTTTAGGGGGGGATTTTTTGTCCTCCCCTGTGCAGTCTTAAAGCAATTGCATCTTAGCAATTCCCTTCTGTGAATCATCTCCGGATCAAGGATGCCACAAATCTTGAGACTAAGGGCAAGACAGCACACAAGTGGTCAAACATCCAAAGCTAGAAAGAAAAGAATAAGAAAGGAGAAATAGAGAGCATCTCTCTTCATCACACCATGTGGGAGTTAAATCATTTATCATCATTTAATCTCACAAGGGAAATACAAAATATTTAAGAGACATTGTGAGAATACTGTAGTTTTGAAAGATAGACTCATATTCAATGATATTTTTTTAAAAAATTGAAATAAATAAATTAATCAAATTCCCTGGAAAACAAGCGTTTGAATTGAACACTCTACATGCCTGTTCTGTATTTAAGTATCCATTTTTCTTTCAAAAATTCAGTTTGTGATTCAGCTGACCTGTGGGATGGGGCACCTCTCCTATGAGGAAATGCTGAGAGAATTAGGATTGTTCAGCCTGGAAAGGAGAATACTTCAGGGTGACCTAATTGTGCCCTTCAAGCACCCAAAATGAGCTTACTGGAAAGTCAAGGCAAGACTATTTACAAGGACATGCAGTGACAGGACAATGGGGAACGTGTTCAAAAGTAGGTTTGGATTGGATATTAGGAGAAAATTCTTTACTATGGGGATGGAATGACACTGGAACCAGCTACCCAGGGATGTTGTGGATGTCCCATCTCTGGCATGAAGCTCTGAGCAACCTGGTCTGGTGGAAAGTGTCCCTGCCCATGGCAGGTGGGGTGGAACTAGATGGTTTTCAAGATCCCCTTCCAACCCAAAACAGTTTAGGATTCTAGAATTCTGGTGACTCTTTTTGATTTTCAACTTGTGACACAGATTGTAGCTGTATGGAGAGCTACTATCTGCACATCTGACTTCAGATGACCTTGTAGTTTTTAATATTGCAAGATGGTGTTTGGCCTTGATTTTATCCTTATGCATCTTTTCTGCATGTTCAACTGCTTAACTATTTAGCCTAGTGTCTAAGGGTTTGTTGATGCAAATCTTACAACTCTTGTTGCCCATGGGTCTGTGACCTTTTCAGGACATGTAGGTATTTTGAGTTTTTCAGTATTTTGAGAAGGAGCAAGGTAATTATGTAGCTTCTAGTTAGTTTCTGTCTTGCTGGAAGATCCTAAAGCACCCCTCTAATTCTGCTTTTGTCTTCTGCAAATTTGCAACTGGCCTGGTTGTTTTGGTGTAAATCTGTGAGGAACCTCTCCCTGTCATTGTGTCCTAATCCTGTTTCTAACAGCTTTCCAGGTCAGAGGCAAGAAAGGATCTTCCCAAAGTATCTTGAAGGGATGACTCTAATGCTCTCCCCAAGGGACTGTATAAGGAGCTGCCTGTTTATGTCCCCACCCATTTACATGCGGTAACTGCGCAGAGAGCAGTTCTTTCCTTCTCCCCCTTTGGCTTAAGGAGTTTGGAAACAGTTACCATGGCTTGACAGAAATTTGGGGCTGTTGTACAAGTGGATAGGAGAATCTACCTGCTTAGAGAACAGCCCTGACCCTGTTTATCAGTAGGAAGCTGTGTCTGTTTCTCTCTTGGATCTGACCACACAAAAGCAAGCTCTTCTCTCCAAAACCTAATGTGGAATGTCTGCTATTTAGAGTAAAATACAGACAGCTGCAGAGAAAAACAGACTGCATTTTAAAGTTTTGAAAATGTGGTTATGTCCTTTAACTGGACTTTGCAAGGGTGTGGCTGTTTAAGTGCCATTGCAGTAGAGGCAGGTACATACCTGGCTAGTTTGTATGCTGCATTTCAGATTCTGAAAATAGTTCTGTCCCACATCTGGCAAGTTTGTGTGGTACTGGCTCCTCCAGGGAGTTTGTAGGTTTTTGAAAATTCAAGATGATGCTTAGTATATTATGAAATAATAAGAATAATTGACAATAATACTTGGAATTAAGGCTTCATAATCCTACATAACCAAGCAGTTAATAAGTTTTCCAAATTAAGAAAGTATCTACAGATACTCCTAGGGTAATTTAGATGTAGTTCTGACTTGAAAAACATGGATTTGGATTTAAAACTGTTGTTCAGATCTGCCTCAGGATTTATTGTGGGCATCATAAAGACAATGGCAGAATGCTCTGTGTTTGTCTTTTAACATTTCCATTGCCAAGAAGCTGATGAAAATTTGGATACACTCTTGAAACTTTTATTAGGAATACTTAAAAATTACTGTCTTAAAGCTATTGGTAGTTGAACACTTTTTGTTGCTTTTTAGTTATTGTAGAATTATCAGTGGTAGCTCCTTTGAAATTTCACATTTACATGGGAACAAACCTGACTGAGAAAAATGCTATTGTCAGGCAACTCAGGACAATTAAAATCTCAGTTTGAGAAGTGATATTTAATTACTTACTGCCTAGAAAAGCTTGTAAAACAAATTTAATTACGTGCATCAGACAAGCCAATGGCCTCCACTTAAAATCCTGTGTACATAGGATAACCTCTGTCTGGCCTGAGATTGAACAGAGAAAAAAATGTAAAAGCTCAAGTTTTCTCCTGCATGTCACCAAGAAGCAGCTGTGCTCTGGACCTCCCTGGGGAAGCAAATGCATTTGCTGTCTGCCCCACAGTCATGATGGAGAAACCAAAAGAGAAATTTAACCAAGGTAGAGGTTGAGATGAGTCAAAGGGCTTCTGACCACAGGAATACTGAGTTCAGTGCACTGGCTGAATAGATATGCTATGCTCTATCTACCAGATACATCAAAATAATAGTTACTAGCAGCTTTATTTTCATGTTGTTGTATAAAAAGAAGCCTGCTGTTGAATGATGGTGATGAAGATGGATAGTTGAAATGCTGATGGGTTCTCATGACTAGGAGCTAAATTTAGGTCTTCATGTGTCTTTGCAGGAGGGAGTGGGTTGTTCTTTTGTTTACTTCCGTACTACAGGAATGCATTGCAATCCATAAATAAACATGCTTGCCCAGGAGGAACATCTATAAGGCATAAGCACAGTGTGCTTGCCCAGAGCTTGCTGTGGAATTGGACTAATGAGGAGAAGGTGGTTTGAAAAGATCAAAGTAGATATTTTTTTAGGATATAAAGAAAGAAAGTACATCATGGGAAGTCTTTGTGTACAGAACTGGAATGCAAACTTTGCAATGAATACCAAAATACAGACAAGTCCCCTAGGTGGTGGTTTGGGAATGGGAGAAGGATGTATGTTGTTGAAGATGCAGAGCCAGCAGCTACGGTTGGAAATATGCATCAGTGCTTTTTGCCTTTGCTTTTTACTAAAGTCCTGGTTCAGGTCTCCTGTGTAAGGCTCTGACTCCCAGACTCAAGCAGATGTTGTGGGGTGAGCTGCAACATTTGCCTCTCCCTGGCATTTTGTGGGAAATGGAGCCCACTAGCCAGGGCTGCTAAAAGCACATCCCTGCTCCTTGTCTGCTTCACTTTGCAGGCTGCTGTGGAAATAAAAATAGTGGTTTATGTTACAATGTGTAGTTTTATTGTAAGTGCTTCCCAACTTCATTTTATATTGAATTAATATATAGACCTTATTGTTTTATTTTGGCATTAAATTAGCCAGCAATATATATGTCTTGCCTGAAAGGTGAGCAGCAGTGCTGTAGATGTTTGCTTGTCCTCCTAACTGATAGAATTTCAGAAATATATACACAACCCTGTAGAGTTGCTGCTCCTAGCATATCTATAATGTACATGTACACACACAGGAAAAATACATACAAAGAGATACATATGAATCTAGGAGACTGCAGGTTTTCCTTGTAATCCTCTATTGCATGTTTCTGTCTTTATATGTATGTATTCCCTATAAAATACAAATTCCTTTTTCCCAGTACTATACTGCTTGATCAAAACTCCTTATCCATCACAATGGAAGATAGAGATACATATTATGGAGAAACCAAATTGAACAATAAAATACTGCTCCTCACAGGAAAGTTGGGAGACTTTATAGATCATCTGCTGCAGTTGTTGCTCCTTTTTACAAAGAGGCAAGGATAACGGTAGTGTTACCTAGTAAGGGTAAATAACAAACTTTTTTTTTTCACTGACATTTACTTGTATTAATTTGGAGGGGAAAATAGAGCAGTAGGAGTAAAGTGCTACCACTTTTGAGAGTCATACATGGCAGTCCATTGTTATAGCAGAAAGTTGTTCTCCCTATGTCCTGTCGTCTGCATAATTTTGTCATGGCTGTTGATCCTTCTTCTTTATAGTGATTCTGCTTTGAATGAGCTCTGCAAAAAAAACTTGCTGTCAGGTCTGGGAAATATAATGCAACACCTTAATTTTCTGTATTACAAAATGTTCTGAAATGTTTTCAGAGGGATCCCAGTTTGTGCATTGAGTCAGCTGGAGTAATTAGGGCGTGATGCAATTGTTTCTTTATGGGCCTGAAGCCATCCCAAGAACCACAAAGGCTGATTTCTTCCTTGTGAAAGGTTGTTTTAACCCTTGGCCAGGTGAGTGTCATGGGTTTTGTTGAAACACTTTTGAGTTCTGAGACAAATGGAATCACAAGGCCTAAAGTTACTCAGCTCACAGGACTGCAGATCAACATGTGCCTCTCTAAATATTTAGGAAGACCAAACATTGTTCAAGGAATGTGATTTTGGGTTGGGTTTTTTTTTTTTGCTACAGAATGATAAAAATACCGTTCACAGTATTCTACTTGATGAATCAGAATCTGAAACTATTTATTTTGGCAAGCTTAATATGTTGTTATCCTCCATCTTCCTTCTGGAAAATTTTGGCCTTTTCACTAGTTCAATTCCTTGAGGACCTTTATTTTGGACTGCTGAGAAGAAGAGCAAAAATCTGCAAAGCTATTTTCTCTCAGATGGTAAAAGGAAGTCAGTTATAAACTTGATGATTTGTGCTACGTGCTGCTTCTTGTTGTGATTACAATAATTCTGCATTTTAAGAGAATTTAATAAACGGTGTTCACAGGCACACTTTAAATTTGGATGTTATGTTTCTAAACACTTGTCTGCTCTCACTAAGGTAGCACGACCTGCTACTGGTCTTTCTCTCTGACTATTTTGGAAAAATAATTTTGAAAATTGAAAGGTACTTTGGGGGTTTTGAGTTTGCTTTTACTTCAGAAGATCTCAGACAGTTTAATGGGGAGGTTTTTGCAGATTGTCCATGTAGAAAAGGTTCATGCACATTTAATATCTTTTCTCAGAAGCCTGCAGTGATGATTTGAGGTTCTGATTTCTTTCATGAATACTTGAATTTATCAACTGAAGACAACACACTTACTCTCCTTGCAGCTCTTTTCATGCCTTTGGCTATTGAGGTATAGGAAGGATGTGTTACAGTGATCCAAATTCTGACCCAATTTTAAGCTGTTTTGTCAACATTTCTGTTGTCTTCTGTGTAAGTATTCATGCTAAATCTTCCATGCATGGAGTGGGAAGGAATTATCTCCCCTACTTTACAAACATAACTTGCACATTTTTTATTTTTCTCAGGCACAGAGAACTTGTTGAATACCTAATACCTGTCCCCAAAGATTTGAATATCCAGTACCTTAAACATCATTTTATGACCCAAGATGCAGGCATTTTTGTGCTCCCTCTGAATACATCATTAGCTCAGATAAAAACCTGACCTGAATAGATATGTGCCAGAAATATGTATCACCAAAGATTGGAGCCTAAATAATTGGAACACATTGAGGGCTTTCACTTTTTTCTTTCTTTGTTTTACTAATAAATATCAATTTTCCCTGATGCTCTTCATTACCTCTAAATTAGCCAAAACCTTCTTAAACTACATAATTACTAATAAATAGTGTGTGTTATATCAATTTATATATTAATAAATACATGTAAATTCAAAAAAATGAGGATCTGCACAAACCTCACATATAGAATATTCTGGCATGAGATATTTTTGTAGTAGAATTTCATCATTTTTTTAATTTCATGTTGAATGGAAATTCTCCTTCAGCAGGCTTGTATTTGTTATTGATTTTGTTTAATTTTCAACTTTGGACCCAAGCTGTTTAAACAGATTACTCCCTGCTTTTATCTGAGTCAACTTCCTCATGCTTTCATCAAAGCAAAAGAGATTATTTGACTTTCTGTCTCATAACACAGCATTACAAGAGAGTCATATGTTAAGTGACAGTGATGGATTCTGTATTGGGAAATGGCCATTCTGTCTGCATGTAAGTCTCCTGTAATAGTTTCCTGTCAAAGACCAAAAAACAAAAATCTTATTTTTATTTATTTGTAGTCTATTTATTAGTATTCATTACGGTTGTATTTACTCATAACTGAAGCTAATACATTTCAGAACTAGATTAGGTGAGAGTGTTTGAACTGGAATAACAATATGTAGGTATAATATGTTTGTGTCCTGGCAGTGATTCTGTACCTTTCTTACTCCTACGCACACAGTATTTGTGAACTGATCAATACCTGGCAATAGAAGGACACTTTCTCTTCAGACTGACTTGCAGTGCAGTTGTGACATTTAATGGTAACTAGCACCAACACAAGCTTTTGGCACAAATTATGCTGTCTGGTGGGATCTAAACTTCTCATCTTTTGTGTCTTATTTATAAGAAGTTTAAGATGGAGATAGCAAGTTGAATAAGTACTCAATTGACTAAATCTGTGGAAAATGCTTGCAAGACTCTGCTGGGAACATACAGAACTCTGTCTACATTTACCTTTCAATTGTCCCTCCAGGAACAGTTGGGTTATAGGTGTAGAATAGGGGTTCCCTTAGCAGGCAGATCAGTATGGACTACAGCAGGTGTTCTGGAGATAGAAGGCATCATCAGGGATTGTGCTGTTGACTGACTGCATGTGCATCTCTTTCTCTGAGCTCTCTTGGGCTCTGTGCTCCAGGCTGAATAGGTGATGTAATAAAAATACCACTGTAGGTTGTAAAGGCAGTTTTTTCCATAGAGGAACTATAGATATTTCCTACCTTTATGTAAACTGTGGTATAAGGACTTCAAACTGCAGCAAATGGCATCACCCTGACACAGTCGCAATGCTTGGCTGAGCAGGCTGGAAAACTCTTCCAGGGCTTTCATACAGGGGGCACATGGCTCCTTGTGAGCTGTGCAGATCTGTTAACTCCCTGGTATGGCCAGGCTTCCCTTCACATTGTTGTCTTTCTGCACAAGCAGTACTTTGTACAGAGACCTCAGTGCTGTCTGCCTGGAGAGAGCAGCAGTGCAGGCGATCTCATGCTGCCTGCACTAAACCCCAGGAGCCCACCATGAATTAATCCTCCAAATGTGGGTCAAGGATTCCTCCCTGTCCTGGGAGGCCTGGATGGCTTGGACTGGACCCAGGTGAAGGAGGGAAGTGCACAGAAACAGGAGCTGAAATAAACTCAGGAATGTACAAAAATTAAGCATACTTGCCTGTTTAATTTTTTCAGGTTAGCCACTTCAAAAGAGCTGCTGGAAATGATCAAGGCATTTGCATCTATTGAGGGAGTGTTTCTGGTATGGCTCAAAATTGAATGCTAATTGGTCGTATTTCTGTAGGAAAATCAGTCCAAGCCTGAAATTGCTGCACTACTGAAAGATGATGTGCCTCAGCATTTGCTTAGGCTGAGTATAATCTAACATATGGACACACTGCAGTCTTACTGGCAACCTGCAGTAGCTCTAGATGTACTTCTGTACAGAAATGAAGCAGCAGAATTCTGGTAGTAGTTATTGACACATACATATATGATGATAATTACTTTTCATAATTATATATTTCACAGGCAAGATATGGAATAAAAAGTGATGATACAAAAATTAGAATATCTGTCTTGATGTGGCTGTTGAATTGTTTTTCTGATAGTGGTCAATAGTGGTTAGGAAGTAGCTAAGGTTTTTGCTGGCCAAATTAGATCAGGTTAAGTTAATGAATAGTGGCATGTGTTTATGCTCCATAGCATCTCTTTAATGAAAATTTTGTATATATACTGAGAATGAGATATAGATGGACCTGCAGGCATTTTGTGTTAGTATCAAGGATTTATATATTTCTGTGATTTTTCACCTATACTACGCAATGTAAATAAAAAAGAATAGCAAATGTAATCATAATGATCTGAAGAGGCTCACTCCTAATGATATACAGCTACCTTCCTATTTTTTTGTCAAAGCCTTTCTCTAATATAAATGCCTAGAATCTTATTAAAAATCTGATCTCATTAGGTACACCATCAGTATTAAAATAGTGTATGCTAAATCTCAGTCATTTAGAAATGATCTGTACATGAAAAGATTAAATGAGGGGCTCACCAATTAGTATAAATGTCTTAGTGGAACAGAAAGTGACTTCAAAGAACTTGATGATATATTTGGGTTTTCTGGGGTTTTTTTTCCTTTTTTTTCTGAAGTATTACCAATACTTTAAGCTTTTTTTTTGCATAATACTGGAATATTTGAAGCTTTTTTATCACTTTGGTGTGCAAACCGAACGTAAGGGAAAGAATTGAAACACTTAAAATATTTTGAAACAATCTCTTTGCTTTTTCAAGGTGAAATAATTGACAAACATAAAGTCTTAGGCTGCTTTTGGTCTTGTGCTGCACCAGTGTTTGTTCTTATATGTGCAGTGGGGTGGAATTTGATGCAGCCTTTAACCCCCCTGTGGTATATTGTGAGCCTTCCTATGAAAACCTTGTGATTGTGTCTGTTCCAATCATCTCTCATCCCCTTTGCAAGATTTTTTGCCCATTTTGCCATCAAATGATATCAGACAGTGCGACAAAGTCCAGTAAAACTTGAATTCCCAAACTCCTTCGAACTGGCAAACTCTGAAGCCTCAAGTCCTGCACAGAAGGCTCCCTCCATCATGTAAGAACATTCCAGTTTCAGGCTGCTTTAGTCCAAGGCAAGTTGTCTTGGAGCAATTGGCATTTCCAGCTTCCAGACTTCCTTCTTGGGGTTGTGCAACATCTGACAACCAAAAAATGTTTTACTAAAAAGTAGCATTGGAATAGAGTCACATGCTGTGTCAGGGACAGCTTGGAAAGAAGGCAAGTATTGTATCCTCTGGTGTGCAGCATCCCTGTGCTGTGGCATGGTTTTCCTAGTAAAAGATGCAGCCTGGTTTTAAATTTGGATTATTGTGGTGGTTGTTTTTTTTTTTTAAACAGTGATTCTTGGTTTCTCCAGTAATTTAAGCAAACTGAGACTTGTTTTGGCCACTCTGCAAGAGGCACTGCATAATTCAGATGTAAATCTTTCTCACTGGGGCACTGCATAGTGAAGATATCTGTCAATTTCTTATCACTGCTAAACCCCTTTCTCTTTTCTGCTAGAGTAGGAAGCAGGGAAAGAGCAGCACATTAAAGCAAATGGTGTATTTTGTAATGCCATCTGTATAAATATTGGTGCAGTGGTGGTAGTTTCCATATTAAGTGCCAGCTAAAGTTTTTTGAAATCTACCTCAGAGCTGGATGTCCAAAAATGCATAGTAAGGCAAAAAGCTGAATAAGCCATTTAAATGGTGAGGGTTTAAGTGGGGAGTTGAATGGGAGCAAGGAGAGGCATAACCACAGCTCATGTATTGCTGTGGGAGCAGGAAGGGACTCAGATGTATTAAAAAAAAAGGGCAAAAGGCTTTTTTCCCTCTCAAGCTGTATTGAATTCCTCCCTCCTTAGCTTTTGTAAAGCATTTTTAGAAATTATTGTTTTATGAAAAATGTAACTATATATAATAAAAGGGGGTATATGATAAACTTACACAAAATTATGTCATTTTCAAAGACAGGATAAAAGCCATTACTGCGGTACGAAAAGACTTTTCTATCACCTCTAATAATGCTTCCCACATCTTTCCATTTAAAAAATAAGTGAAATGTATCAGCATGAGAAAGCTGTTCATACTGGTTCCCAGCTGTGGATATGTCAGTGGAGATAAATTCATGTCCTCAAATATTACCCTTTCCTGAGTACCAATTTGCAGACACCTTAAATTCCACTTTGACAAAACTAAAGCTTTCCAAGGTGTTCATCTGCTCCCTCAGCAAGGTTTTGAGATTTCACAGTGTTTGTACAAGGAGGTTCAAGGCCTGTGTGACTAAATAAAAGTAGCCCAGCTGCTGTAAATGGCAGCTTTTCTTTGCCTTCCTTTTGGAGGAGCAGAGGTCAGGGATATACATTTATTTTCTTTGCTGGTGCAGGTTTTCCGTGCCCTTCCAGCCCCGTTCCTGTCTGCTGGCCAGCTGGGTTGTTAGTGGCTGGTGGCTGAGGAGCAGGATTTGCCTTTCTGAGCAGAATTTGCCTTTCTGATCAGAGTAGCTGGTGCACTTTGCAGAAACCTTCCAAAGCTGGAAGTCTAGCTGTTGTCCTGGGGTCACTTTTTTAATAATATGTACCAAATCTGAGTAGGCTTTCATTCATTTTGGAGTCTAGGGGTGAATCAAATGTTCTTTCTATCAGATTTATTTATCCCTCAGCTCAAAAAACTGGGAGGAATATCTGCCTCTTCCCTCAAGCCATCATGTTCAAGGTTTTGTGTAGAGTTTAAATGAAACATTTTAATGCAGATGTATTTTCTAGAAAGGGGAAAAAACTCTAATAGTTCTTTATTTATTTCTTAAATAAAAGCTGTTTTTGCAGACAAACTGCTTTTGCATGTTTGCTTTTGTAAAAGGTGAGTTTATAAGAGTGTACACCTTCTTAGTGACTTCCACAGGGTAGGACCCTCTCTGCTTTTGCATCACGTACTGAACCTTGCTGAAATTACCTCTGGGTTATTGTAATGACAGCTTTCCATTAACTAACAGACTATAAAAAAATTTAAATAAGATGCTTTTGGGAATAGTAAATGACAAACTTCTCTGAAAGTGAGCCTTGTAGCTCAGTCTCCTAAAAGAAGCACCTGCAATCTGGCTTTATAGCTGATACACAGCTAGTTGGCAGACAAAAACCTTGCTAGGATTTCAATTTACAGCCTATGATACATAGGATTCTTTCTTCCTTGTAATGCTTTAAACTGAAATTGAATTTTAAATTAACTTGACACTGTGCTGTTTTCAAGTCAGATAAATAACTGTGTTCCTTTTCCCTTTTCCATAATATATTTAATATCTTACTATGAAAGCTTTTCCTGAATTGGTATTAAAATTATACATTTGCCTGTCCTTACTTTCCTTAGGAAAAAAACCTGAAACATAACCATGTAGCTGTAAGAAGTTTTGTTTGCAATTATACAGTTTGACAATTATACAGTTTCATAGTTTAGGAATTTGCCAGTTTTATTTCTGTTGCTCACTGCAACAGCTTGTGGTTTATTTCTGTGTTTTCTCACAAAGCTTTGATCAAACAGTGGCCTTCAGGATTACGTTCTTAGAGCCTTCATGCATGTAGATATCTTCCATTTTTACTACACGCTTTAATTCCATTTTTACATACTTTGATTCATCAGAAGGCCCCATTCTTCACTTCAGTACCCCAATTACACCTTCACAGTGTTAATGAAACAATGCCACTCATTGTTTTGGAGTGCCTTTTTTTTAATGTATTTTTGAGTTTTCTTAATTGCAGTTTTTAAAGCTGTTAGACCTACACAGTACAGGTATAAATGCTTGTAAAACACACCAGGTAGTTACAATTTGGTCAGTGGTGTCTTAATCTGACACCTGGTAGCACAAATCTTTTTTACACTTGATAAATGATGCCACCAGGAAGAATATTATAGAAGAGCTGCCTTAAAAAAAGGTGGATGGATTCAAAGTATTTTACAGAGAATTAAATAAATACCTGCATTTCTGAATGTGCTGTGTAGTAGAAAAAAGGACTTCTACAGTAGAACTGCTTGTGGTGTTGTTTTCCCTGATTCTCACACTTAATTGAACAAACCTATCTCATCAAAATGTATCTCGAAGAGTTTACACTGAAGGACATACAGTGGCAGAATTCACAATGTTAGCATGCTGAGCAAAAGGTATTTCTTCTGTTCCTGGTAAAAATGCGCCTAACACTATGGGTCCCTATGTGTAACTTAAGGCATTGAAGTACATCCCTCTCTCCCTTTTCCCCCCAGGAAAACATTCTCCAAACAGCTCCCATTTTATACCTTCTGGCTTTCAGCAAGGCATTAGCATTCCAGAAAGAGTTTCCCAGCCCCTGGGCTTTAACACTGGTCAAGACAGGCAGAAAGAAAAGCTACCAAACACCTTCCCTCTTAGGTTTGGGGCTTGAATTTTAACCAAGGGCTTTTGGGAGTGTATTGAAGGGCACTGGTTTCCTTGCCTTACTCTTTCCCTATTCCCTTGTTTTTCGATACCAGTATGACCGAAAATCCTTATTTTTTTATAACTAAGCACAATGTATAAATAATTGGAATATCTCATATCTCTGAATGTATTAACAAAGGAGAAAAAACACATGCTGCCTTAAACAGGACAAGAAGTTATACAGTCCTCCCCAACTGAGACAGAAATTCTCCTAGGGGAAGGAATGCCACATCAAATTGGAAAGTTATCATTTTCTCAAATAAGAGTGAAAGAAATACCAGAGCCCTAGTTTAGGTGCTTCTCACTGTTTATAGTCTGGTGTCTCTCTGCCCACCCTGACTCCCCTAAGGTATTCAAATGGAAAAACTTTCTTTCCAAGGTATTTGCACAAAGAAGGCATTCGGCAGAAAGTGAGATTTTTTTTCCAAAAACATCTTATTGTGCTATGATTCTTCCCCAGAACTTGGCTAAATGTGCTGAGAAAGGACTCTTGCTCCAAACCCTGTGCAGTTACAGTCCTTAGGGTGAGTGCTGTCATTGCACATTCTGGGCCATGTGCCTGAGCATACCTAGGCATATTTGTTTGAGTCTGTGCCAGCATATATGCCAAAGAGATTATGCTTCATCTTTCACCCAGGGAGAAGAGACACTAACTGGGTTTATCATGGAGTTTTCATTCACTCTTGTCGTTTCTCCCTTCTTTATAGTTCATTGCAAGACTTCTAATTTTTCCCGACAGCAGTGCACAGCCCTGCAGCTGGCCCTGCATAATGATTCCCTCCTCCCAGACTGACAAGAGTGGATGCATAAATCTACTGCCATCAGGGGGCCTCTGTTAGCAGACACTGCCCCCTCTCCCCCCTGGAAAAAGATCTGTCCCCTCCCCAGCACTCTCATTTACCACCTACTACTTCTGCCTGCTGAGCCAAGATGGTGCCTGTGACCGTTATCCTGCCTATGCTAAACATCAGGAAATTGTTCTTTTTGGACAAAAGCACTTTTTTTTCCTCCTAATGATAACTATTAGTGAAAATTGGAGTGCCTTTGGCAATTGTATTTGATGAAAACATTACAACGTACAGCAACGAGTTCCTGTGAAAAGCAAGGGTGGACTCTCATTTGAATTAGCAGCTGGAGGGTTAGAAGGGCTGTCAGGAGAAACAATTTTTACCAAAATATAGGTCTGTAGAAGGTCTTAAGTTAGAGATGCCCGTGTTCTCTGAGGCCCTCTATTAACTCAAAATGATTGCTTTGAACTATTGGGTAAGGGCAGTAAGGTCAAATCCAGGGCTTCCCAGCTGCTGAACTCATCAAGCACATTGACAGTTTATAAATCAGACAGGACTTGTGGACCTTTTACAAAGTATTGTTTGAAAATCTTTTCCTTAGCCCTCATCCTCAGCTATGGCAGTGGAATATTGCACTGGCTAAAAATCACCATAAGACTGGTTTAAAAGGCAGCAATCTGTGTTCCTGTTCTGAAGAGCAGGCACGAGGGTGAATGTGCAGTGTATGGCAACAGCTTCATCATTCTTTACCAGCAAGGAAGGTATAGGTAAAGGTCAGCGCCTTTCATCTTCCGGGAGTCTAATCCACAAAATACTAGATTTCTCCAGTAGGTATTTGTATTTGTTGTTAGCAACATGCTGATAATCTGATATTCATAGTAGCTTTTAAAATTAAATTATTATTTTTCTTCGGCTACAAGTATTTGGCAGTTTTCTCTGACACTGTCCTTATGATGATTCATACTGCAGTTATTTCGAAGAGATGGATAAACTACAATTGTTGGTATACAAACAGAATATGGCATTGGCTGCCAGAAAACAATCTCACTAATATCTGACTTGTTAAGTTGCCTCATGTTTCATTTTTTGGCTCAGAGAGAGCAAGCTTAAAATTAATTGAGAAGAATTTCTTTCTTTCTGAGTGTGTTCAAAGCTAGTGGTATTTTCTCCTCTGTAAATGTTGGCAATTGATTACAAAATGTCAGAGGTGTTAGCAGTGTCAGGACCTTCATCTATACAGCTGGAATAATAGGCAAGACTTGCTTTAGGACACCCTGCAGTTGCTGACAGGCTTTGTTGCATCTGCAGCCAACTCTGTATCATTAACGAGGAAAAAAGAGTGGATGAGGGAGTGTGGATTGAAATGTAAGAGAGCTCACTCCACTAAATTTACTTGAAAAATGATCATTTTTTGTGTCCTATGCCATTTTGTACTCTTCATGATTTTCTAATTAAGCATGGAGGGCTGTGGATCCAGGCTTTGATATGAGCAATATCGACTGTCCTCTTTCCAGAGAAGAGAACAAAGCTTCCTCACTGTGCTGCTGGATGCTAACTGATGAACTGGTTTTCTTCCATGCCTTGGTTACTGCATATAATTAGGAAACTCACTCTTGTGACTTCATGTGCAGAACTGCATCCTTTCAGTAACCTGCCTGCCAGATGCCCGTCATGCACAGCTATTCCCAGGATCCTTAAATTTGACTTTGCATGTCAGCTGTTCCTATTTAAACAATGAGCCTTGAAGCAAAGTAGGAGCATGCTGAAGAAAAAGCTCTTCATGTCTAACAATAGTCTCTTTTAGACTCTGTTTGAGGCTAAGGCTCTACTTTAAAAGTGGTCATGGTGCTCATTTATTTGAAATACTTTTCTAATAAAAGTACCTATAATTCTTGAAAGAGAGAAGAAAGAATATGTATCCACTTGCTGGGTAGACACATTTGAGTGGTTTTCTGAGGGGATTACCTCTTTCTTGTCTCAGTGTTCCCTTGCAGCAGAAGAGTGATAGACTCTGATGGCCAGTGTGTTGCTGGGGTTAAGAGAGAAGGTATCTGCAGTTCCTGGAGAAGGGGGAAGGGAGAAGACAGCAATGACAGAAATTCAGAGCAAACAGGAATAAGGCTCAATTCGATTTAAGGAGAAATTTCCAACTCTGTATGGCATTCCTTCACCTCAGTGATGGAAAAAGCCTGTTGGTCTTGTATTTTAATATCTTGTCTTTATGGTATTTTAGGACAGTATTTCATTCCCTGGATATCTTATCTGTTAAATAATGTCTCTGTTCCTCTCTGCTGAGAGCAGGTACACAGAGAAACAGAAAAAGATCTCGCTGCATTGCAAAAGGGTTTTTTTGTTTACTATTAGTCAAGAAACATACATGCTTAATAATTTTGGGAGGAAAAAAGCCTCACAATGTTTATCTTCCAAGAGACTCTTTGAAAAGTCAGCTTTTTACTGTGGAGTAAACCTGTTGGCCAGCTAGGTTTGACATGGACATGATGGAGGCAGCTGGAGTTTACGGCTGGAAAGTGGCTGTGTGATGATCCACAGGAGATGTGGGCTTGGCACAGGGAGGTGTCACTGGAGGGTGGTGCTGGGAGAGAGAGCTGTGGACTGTGCAAGGGATTCCACTGCTTTCGCTGCAGACAGGATTGACAGCCGTGTGGCATGAAAGAGGATTTAAAAAATAGTGTCCTGCCTTCAGAATCACAGCTGGAAAATGTATTACTGTAAAGTTGGAGTTTCTTCTACAGGAAATACTACCACTGTCTTTTACCTCCAGTTCCTTCTTTAGTGTTACCTAGCGGAGGACTTAGGATACCTTCTCTTAGTTCTCTTACCAGGCTAGTTTAACCTAAATGCATTAAATCCTTCCAGTTTCTGACAAGATACTTCTGATTATTTGAGATTGAAATAACTTTTAAAATTATTTAAACTTTTTATTTCATATATAAAATGCATATACATTTGGACTGTTGAAAGGTTCCTTGTTGGAGAAGATGCATACAGTAGAAGTAGTAGAAAACATGAAAGAAAAAGATCGACTATGTTTCTGAAAAGCACAAAGTAATCTTTGTTGCCTTTGGAAAAAAAATCACTTGGTTTGAAGGGACCACCAGAGGTCATGTAGTCCTATGGCTCAAATCAGGGCTGGGACGATCAGCTACCTCAGAACATATAAAGTGTTTAGCAGTTGACTCTACATAGCTCAAAACTTAAGAATATGGTCATAAGTTTCTTGGGATTTCTGAAAGGAAAGAAAATTTATTGTAACATGTCTCCTTTGTCTTCATCTTTCAGCAGTTAAAAAAATAGGAAGGCTCAAGCTTTCCTAGTTCTTTACTATGCATTTCCTTTTATTTTAGATGGAAATAAAATTTTAATCAGGCTAAACCTTACTTTCCATACTCAATTATTCCCTAGAAAGTTTAAATAAGCATAGATGTAGGCTTTTCAAGAATATGCCCCTAGAAGCTAATTTCTGAAGCAAAAGGAAACTGGAAGGTGACATTGCTTTTGAAAATTGAGCCCTAATAAAGGGCTTCATTTAGTCATCCATCCTTGAAAATGGATAGTGAAATATGTAAGGGTTGAGAGGGAAAGGGAAAAACAGAGATACAAGGGAATCGTACCAGATGAAAGTACAAGGTAATTTGACCTTGTCAATTTGACCAAGTCCTTGGTCAATGTCCCTATTTGAAATTAGTCCTGGTTCGTTTCATCACCCAAAAACTGGCAGCTCAAAACAAAATTCTTACCATAAAGTGTTCTTGCCATAGCCTGGACTTTGGCAGGTTTCTTATGGGGCTGCTGTTATCTTCTAGAAAAGTGGTCCCTCCAAGGGAGAGTTAGGATGCTCTATAGAAAGCTTTCTAGTGCTTTGCGTGTCCCCAGGGTATCTTGAGAGGGCACCTGCAGTAGAGAAGAGCAGAGAGCCACGCTTGTCAATAATGGCAGCTGTAATGAGTCTCCCCTGCTGCAAGGCTGTGCTGAGGCTCCAGCAGGCAGCAGTGGGAGCATCCCTCACTGCCTGGGGCGTGGAATGTTGTGTCACTCCTGGGCTGAGGGAGCTGAGCGCCTCTCTTGTTGTTCCAGGTGCGAAGAGTGAGGGGGACAGCCCAGGGCTCAGTTCTGGGGCTCAGCTGGTACCCCCAGGAGCAGAGCTGAACAAGATTAACCACTGACACCGCCTTGTCTCCTCTTGAAGTCCCAGAAGAAGTGGGTTCTTGTTTCCCAAGCTGTGGTGTGCACAGAGATTTTTTCATGTGAATTTTCTGTTTTCAGGTAAGCTCATTTTTTCCCTCTTTTTTACTACAATAGAGTTTTCTAAATGCAAAATTATATTCTGGTTTTCTAGACAAATTTGTTGCTATTTATCCAGACTTTCAGACATTGCTGGAGCATTTAATAAGTGTTTATTACTACTAATGGAGATAAAACTTCTAGGAGTCAGTCTTGCAAGAGGCATTAAAAATTAGCAAAGGAAAAAAAAAAGCAAGAATAGCTTGGCAGAGGTTCTGTATTCATAAACCTATTTATAGATGGTGTGCTGGGTAGAGGAGCAGGTTTGTGCCTCTGCCAGCAACATGCTGCAGCCTACTGCTGTGCTAGTGCTTGCCCTAATTTTGCACTTACATTCTGAATCTCCTGGGGGATGCTGAGCAGCTGTGTGGCTGACCTGAATCTCGAAGGTGTGTGGGTTTGACTGTGACTCTGAGGATGATCGGAGAGATTTGATCAACTTCTTTTCCAGGACCTGTTCACATTGTTTAGCATGTGTTGGCTTGGCAGGTTTCTCAGAAACCAGCATGTACAGCCTTCTTCTTTATTCTCAGGTAGCCAAAGAGATCTGAAGTGAAATTGTTAGAGGGGTTGCACAAACACAATTCTTGGTCTGTTCTTCAGCTGCAAAGTGGTTTAAATCCATTTTGGCAGCTTTCTTGGTGCTGCTGACACTCCTGGAGGTGCTGCCCCTGAGAGCTCTGGTTCCAGCCTGGCGCAAGCCTGGAGGGGAAGAAGAGACACTGGGATCCTGTGTGGCTTCCTCACAGTTACCAGTAATAGTTATCCATAGACTGAACTTTTCAGAGGATAACACTTAGCCTTTCCAGCAAGAGAAACACGTGTCCCCTGCCCGGCACCACAGAAAAAGGAAACAGTGGGAGGGGAAAACAAAATTTAGGAAGAGCCAAGTTAAGAAAACAAGTCTATTCTAGTGTTTAACTAATATCTGGTCTCATGCCAGTTTGGGAGGGGTTTTTGTTTAGTTTTTTTAGTAGATTTTTGTTTTGGTTTCTTTGGGGGGGGGGAGGGGAGGGTGTTGTTTGTTTGTTTTGGATGCTTCTCTGTTTTAAGTTTTATTTTCCCTTAAAAACAAATGGGGAAAGGAAGAATCCAAATACAGTATTCCATGCATGTGTGCTGCAGAATGAGTAAAAGTGAAGACAGCTGTTCTAAACCAAAAATGTACATTCTGCCTTCACACACTCATTTCTGTACATTTTTTGAAATGTAGGGAAAAGCATGAAATCACATAGAAATAGCCACTATTTAAGCTTATTTAGAAATGCACATCAGGAAAGATGAGTATCACTGAGGAACAAAGGTGGGTCCTGGGAGGGATGCGAATGTAAGAAGTGGACTCACTGAAAGCAAGTAATTGCAGAGTAATTTTGCTGTGGAATTTTAAACCAATTATGTGAATAACAGAGCATATGTTCTGAAAGTAGTCAGAAGTGGTTTTTTGTGGGTATACCTAGAATGGTTTCAGAAAGCCTCTGCTTGGCCAGAGTTAGTGCTCCCACAGCTGGGACAACGTGAGTGCTTGCGTGTTTGGCTGTACATCCTTGCCTTGCTGAAAGTCAGCCTTTCTCAATCTGCCTCTCCCATGGTAAATCTTCCAAAAAATGTACAAAGGTGTGTCTGATAATACCTAGTGTCTCAGCTTGTTTCTATGTCTGACTGGAAAGACTGGTGTTCAAAAGGCGCTTGATCTTATATTTTGCAATTATTAAATGTTTTGATAAACTGCATCAAACTACATCAAATTTTACTGAAATTACTGCAAGTTTCACATAACAAGACTGATTAAAGAGGCTATTTCAAAAAGCCTTCACTAATCTAGTTGTTTCTTGAGCTCTGTTCTTTTGAAAGAGAGATTTGCATCCTTTTGCTTTTTAATAAAACGAGACAAGTACTAAAACTCCACTATCAGCAGTTTGGCTTGAACATGAAGGCATGTGGCTTATTGCTCTCCAGAACATGGAGGATATTAAATGTGGATATTAATTTTCTTCTTTCCTCCCTCACAAAGAAAATAGAAATGCTCACACTAGAAGAGGAAAACAGTTTATGGGATTCTTCAGCATTGCCTCGTAATATGCAATTGGGAATTTTGATATCTAGTGGATATGAAGTGTTTCCTAATGTTAAATGTATGTAAATAAGTATAAATTATGTTGGTTGGGTGTTTTTTCAGGTTTTTTTCCTTTCACAACCGTTAAAGCACCTACATGGTAGCACACTTGTCAAGTGAAACAAAAACTGTGAGATCTCTGCTAAACTTTCTTTTATTTCTAGGAGATTTCAACAAATCTCCTTAATCTTTGAGGTGTTCTCTTTAAATGGGTGGCCAGTGTAAGCATTTCTGCAAATTCATTTCATGTGAAGATTTTGTCTCTGAAGTTGTTCAAGTAAGCATAGCTGCAAATCTGATTCACTTGTGTGGCACTGAACTTCACATGTAAATCATGCTTCGAGTAAGTCAGTGTTGTGCTAGGGGGTGCTAATGGCTGCCATCAATCAGGGCTGGAAAAAGTTGTTCTCCTCTTCTCCCCCAGACTAAATGAGACAGCAATTAAATGCCCTTTTGTTGCGTGATAGCTGAGACAATGGAAATCAATGTCCAGAGCACAAAGCAGAATGGCAAGTCTTAAGTATAAGCTAAGCCATGTGTCCCAAGGGATTGGCATGTTGATTTGCTTACAGCTGAGAGGATATATGAAAGGAAAACTGGGGAGTGAAGGCAGCAGGGGAAGCAGTAATGCTCCTTGGATCGAAGCCAGAAGGGAATATTTGCTGGGAGATTTCTCAGTGGGGCTGTGCTGCCATGATCTTGCCTCCATGCAGCCCAAGCTCAGCTCATAGAACAAATTCGATCTGGAATAGGCCCAGGTATAAGATCATGATCAGAAAATATGATACCATGTTTATTTTTGGTATGTTTTACACTGTCCACTCAAGAACGGGCAGTATCTGATCTGGTTAAGTAAACTTTACCTTTCAGCTTTTTTGAAAGTGTTTCAGCTGAGATGTGCTTACACTTCATCAGTGCTGTTATTGCAGTGATTTAGATCCCTGGAAAAGAATTTGCTGCATCCTGAGAACAATATTCCCACCCATTACATGCTATCACTTTGTTCCCAAGTACTTGATAGATGCAAAACTTACTCTTGCATCTCTCCTAAATAAAGTTGCACTGTAAGGAATCCCAGTTTGCTCATCCATTTTTTGTAGATGCAAACAGTGCCTCGAGACTCTTAAACCACAACATAATCGTTAACTAATTTTGTCCAGAGGACATGAAATCACTGAGGTGGCTGAATGTGTTTTGCCTGTCTTCTTCCCTCCAGACCTGCTCCAAAGCTCATTTTGTCAATGGGACACTTCCTTTTGACTCCAGCTCACAATTCTGCCTTGGCTTTATTGCCTTGCTGAAAGGGCCTTGAGTTACACAGGACTGCTTTGTCTCTAGTCTGTGTGGGGTTTTTGTTTTTGTTGGGGGTGGTTTTTTCTGCTTTTGTGCAAAATTGTAAATGCATTGAGAACAACAAGCCGTTGCATTTACTAACGGCAAAGCACACTGCTGTCATGCAGCTCATATGCTGTTGGCAGGGACTGTAGCTATATGATGCTTTACAGCAGCTGGGCTCAACTGAGAGAAAGCCTTTTGCAAGTTTAAGGCTTGGAAGAAATATTACAGTAAAAAATTATTTTATTTTTGTGCCTGAAAATTATTACACACAGATGACCAGAGTCATCTGAAATAATTCTAGAATTTGATCAAAAGAAAATTTATCTGCTTGGAGAGCTCTGTACTGAATTTTTTCTGTGGGGTGCTGTATCTGTTACAGCTCTTTTGAGGGCTTGAACAAAAGAAAACAAAACTACCTGTTTTAAGAGGTCCACGGAAAGCAACAGACGTTAGCAATGGACTCATGCAAAACCTGTTAGCTGGTGTTCCTTGTCCTTATTTCTCAGTGATAAGATGCTGTCTTTTCCTTGTGTCCCCATCAAGGAGACAGTCTTCAAACTCATGTTCTACTGCTCTCACATTTACTCTTTGGCAGTATTGACAGTTGCTTTGAGTGACACACTTCACAATCCCACTGTCTTCATATCAATTCAGGTGTCCACCTTTGATGTTGTCTCTGGTTTTAGCCATGACTTGTACCACACTTCTGCAATAGATTCTCTATTAAAGTAAAACAGAGACACTAGGTACCAGGAGAGACTGTATTTGGGCACATAATATACTGTTTTATATTTAATTACTATGTGTGTAATTTTGAATAATCATAATTAGGCTTTTTTAAGCATCTCCTTCTATATTGCAAGCCTTCAGCAGTTCTATAAAGCAGAGCGATTGACTTGTATTTGATGTGTCCATTACCTCCTGCAAATGCTTCAGAATACAATGGAGTAGCATGCAGACTTCAGAGCTGTCATGACAGGTATTAAGAATGTGTCAAATCCCAGTGATGACTGATAACATATCTGTCATTTGTGATGGGATTATTAGAAAGAGGAAAGCCACTAGGAGAAAGATACTCTAGAAAAAAAAAAAAAAAAAGGAGGGGGAGGGGAAAGACAAAAAGATGAGAGGATTTACTGTTCTTCAGAGCTGCCTGGTTTAATTAAACCTTGTCTAGTCCCTAAACAAATCTATTAACTTTCTGTATGTTTTGGCAGCTTATGCACTTCAATGCTGCTGCAGTAATTCCATGGAATTTACATTTCTCTTTGGTGGATACTTGCACTATAGGTATTGGCTATGAAGAAGATTCTTGACCCACCTGTACATGGAAACAACTATTGCAAGAGTACTGTATTTTTTGTTTTCTAATCTAAAGTTTAACAGAATACCAAGGAGGAAAGAATTCAGCAGGTACATAAAACATGTTCTGCATGGAAAATTATATAGAATCGAGGAAAGAGAGCAGTCTGCCAGTGCCATTTGATTTATGCCTTTGATTAGCAAAAGAAGGACTGCTTTTTTTTTTTTTTAAGCCTGAATATGTGTCTTCTGTGAGTGTAGAAAGAAGATTGAGCTTCACCTCACTTGAATACTGAGCTCTGCTGAATGATTCCAGTGTGCCTAGTACACAGACATTTTTAGGTGTTTCAGGCTGAGCCATAATCACATCCAAGGTCTACAATCAGTTAAATATTAAGACAAAGAAAGCATCTTGCCCAGCTGCCGTCTGGTATTCAGGCAATGCCAGAACAGAGATGATCTCAGTGTCTTGCTATTAGGATCTTTTCGGTGCAGAAGTATCCCCAGGAGCAGCGAAACAGTATTGTTATCTCTTATGGCCCCTATACACAGAGATCAATATTGGAGGGCATATTAGATGTCGGGAAAGGGGGAGACTTGAAGCTTAGTGGACTGAGACAACTATTTCTTGCTATCATATGCTCCCTGAAATCCCCTTTCAGCAGGGATTCAGCAGCCTTTGAACAGAGTCTCATCACAAGTGTTCAGATTGTCCCTTTATCCTTTCTGCTGAATTATCTTTTAGCCTTGTATGAAAACAGACCTGGTCTTTCTCTGCCCCTTCCGCAAGCACAGCCAAGGTGCTCCTCAGCTCTTTCAGAGTCCCAGCCCATCAAAGAAGCAGAGGTAGTGGAGTCAGTGCAGTGCCCAAGTGGGCACTTGGGCACTGGATTGTTGCTGGAGGGCAGCTGCTCTGTTGGGTGTTCAGCCAGGAGGCACTGGTGGCCAAGCATTCTGGATGCTTGGAGAGGAAAGGCTGCTCAGAAGATGAGCAAAGGACAGTCTCAGGCTTGGGAAGCAGAGATGGAGAGCAGAGGTGCCTCTGTGACCAAGTGTAGCTGTTGTGTCACAAAGAACAATATTTGATTGATGTTTGAGGGATCATTGGTATGTGAGAGGCACACAGTGACCTAGCCAAAAGCCAAATGCTCTCAGGTGGCTTTGGACCCCATTCCTCACAGTCACCACCAGCAAATCAGCTGACCTGCACTGCCCATGTCTGCCTGGTGTCCCATAGCACAGGCAGGCCAAGCCCACCCTGCTCTGGGTGAGTCCACTGCTCTCCTCCAGTGGTGCAAGCTCCCCTCTCAGGGGAGGTGGCTCCACGCAGCGCTGCCAGGGTGGGGTGGGCAGCCAGGCTCCTGTCCCTGCTGAGTGTGTGGCAGTGGCTGAGGGAGCACAGGCTGTGAGCTGCAGGGTGGGCAGGGATGGCCCAAAGGGTGCAGGATGCCATGTGTGCACCTGAGCTGCTGGGTGAGTAGGGATGGCCCCATGAGTGTGTGCTCACTGCAGGATGCCGTGTGAGCACTGCAGGGGAAGAGCAGGCACTGGGGCCGTTGCAGCAAGCCCATGGGCTCACACCCTTGCTTACCTCACTGAAACTTACTCACCTGTCCAGGCCCTCAGGAAAGACCTTTTATTTTTCCCATGTCTAAATGCACATTCACACCGCCCACAGAGGCTGGCTGAGCAAAGACCGAAGTGCAACCTGAAGCAAGGACACCAGCTTTTAAATGTGATGTATTGCAGCTTAATTAATTTCCCAAGGTGGAAAGTAGTTCTCTCAAGATCCTCATGGCAAGCATCCCAAAACAGTGGTTGGGGAACCCAAGCTGATTTAGCTTAAGGGATGTTAAAGGAACCTGATTTTTTTTTTTTCCCAGAAGCTGAACTCAGCATTTCTTCACAGTACCTTGAACTGTACACCCAGAAACCATCAATCATAAAATCTTGGCTTCAACTTCTCCCTTTAGTATGTAGGCAATTACCATACCGTTTGTTAACGCTGTGTCTAGCTGGCTGACAGTACCTCTGTTCATACTGCTAAAATTTGGTTTTGAAAGAGGAAGGGCTGTGGGGAATGGTGCTGCAGTGGAGAGCCTTCCTCCAGCAGTCTTAGATTTGGTTTTGGCCCCAGGTAGATGCCACTCAGATGTTGATATATATTGGTGATGGGCAGTCCATGGTGCCTACCTTTCCTCTTCAGTGGCAGTCCCTTAGTGAGGACACTGGTGCAAATAGAGACTGCTGGCAAAGTTCACTGTCTTAGTTGTTTTTTTTTCCTACCCACAGTGCTCTCATTCCTTTATAGACTCCCATATTTAATAGATTCTGAATAGATTTTCTGTCCCAAGAAAGGACTACAGTAAAGTGCAGATGAGCTTGGATCACTCTCTGAAGAAAGCTATTCCTTCCCTGTAGTCTCTCTTTTCCCCAATTTACTAGATTTTGTCAGTTTAAGAGAAGAAATGGAAACACTTACCTGGGAGCTGTTGAAGAAGCTTATTTGAGATGCAGGGGTTTTTTTTGGTTTTTTTTTCATTTTGCTGTACATGAAGTATCCTGAGATAACACAGAAAATTAAGAGGTTGAGGGAGTCACTGCTGAAGATCATTGAACTTTCAATAAAATTCCTTTGAGTGTCCAAGATCAACAGTGCCCTGCATGGTCTCAGTGTGCTCAGTTTTACATATGCTCACACTAAGCTACATTTCAGTTCTTGATTTATTTTTTTATTTAGTGGTTGGATTAGAACCATGTTTTGAAAACCAAACCAAACCCTGCCTACTATCCAATTTAAATACAAAAGAATATGTTTAACCTGAAAAGAAAAAAACAATTTTGCAAAGAAAGACCTTTGTAACTCTAACTCTTGAGTTCATTGAACATTTGAATGAAAACCGATTTCTATGTTTGTTTGGACAAAGTAAAACTTTTTTAAAAGTTGAGAATATTAGCAGTGCTTGGTGGTTGCTCTTTGGGAGAGGGGATCTGGAAAGCAAAATATCGCAAAATGACTTCTTGCTGATAACAAACAAGCCTAATAGGAGGTCTCTGTTTTGAAAATATGTAACTGCTGACATGAGGATGTTGGGATATTTTTAGTGCTGATAAAGAAAAGAAACATTCTTTGGAGTTTTGCTAATCTTGAACAAAAACATGTGTTAAGCTCTGGTTGCTCTGCTCTGGATGGTAGCATTACAGTGTGTACAAGGAAGATTTCTTTCACCTGTGAATTTCCTCTATTGTTTCCACCTCTAATTTCCACCTCTAAGAGTTTTATGCTGTATTTAGAGGTGAGGGAATGAGAGAGAGAAAGAGAGGTTTGGTTATAAGGAAAATAGCGTACTACACAAAGGTCTTTGATAAGACTTTCAAGGTGGTGTTTGCAAATCGAAATGTTGCAGCTGAACTTAGGTAAAGCTAAAAAATACTGTACTTATTTTAATTGGTTGGTGCACATGCCATTCTGCCAGTCCCATCTCAGCCCATCTGTAGTTAACTGGGACCTCCCTGGTTAGCTGGATAAATGATGGAAAGTGGCTCAGTGAGCAGTTCTGCCCGTCCTTAGGTGGATCCCAGCCAGCCTCATAGACTTGTGGGTGTAAGTGGTATAGAAGGTCACTGCCCATTTCCTCCTGAATTACAGAGGCTTCATTCTACTCCCCATCCCGGCCTCTGAGCTCAGGGGATTGGGTACCCAGAGAACAGCTGGTCTTACTACTAAAGACTGAGGCAAAGATGGCATTAAGCACCTTTTCCTCATCCTTTGTCACTATGTTTTTCCCCCACAGCCAATAAAGGATGGAGATTCTCCTTAGTCTTTTTTTTGTTGTTGCTCGTGTATTTATGGAAACACTTTTTTTGTTGTAGAACAGTAATAGAAAATATTTTTAATGTGCTACCTGACAGCATGATCTCTGTAGTACACAAATTTCTTTTTCTCTGACCTCTACAAACCAATTATATTGAGCAAACATGAATTAAATGTGAATGATGTATTTATTTTGACTTGAAGTTGCTTTTACCACAGTTCCTGTTGTTCAGGTTCCTAAAAAGGAATGAAAGAGCCTGCTTAAAGATGTTTTCCAAGCATGCTGTTTAAGGGTGGCTCTTTATTCTTAACTGCCAAAAAGTAACAGCAAAATATAAAGAAAAAATCCCATCTTTTTTATTTTAGTCCCTTGAGTCTTGATGCAAAAGGGTTTATATTAATTCAGTTCCTAGGTTAGTTTAATTTTAGCCTGGGTCATGGGCCACCAATATGTTATGCTCTTCTAAAATTGGACTGTGCATCCCTTGGTAACACTTTGAAAAAATAGTAATTTGGGGGGTTTTTTAAGCAACAGGCAGCATCCAGCCTCTCAGATCAACCAGTGCACCCTTTGTAAATCTTGTAATTTAAGTTCCTCGTGGATTAACGGGTTGAGGTGGCATTCTCGGACTCTGATCACAGTCCTCTCCATCCTGTACCTTATGTCAACATTTCTACTTTGCATGAATGCATGTAGCCAGGGGCTGGTAAGGAGAAGGGAGTGAGAGAATTTCACACATCACTAAGAGCAGCACAAATGCTGTAGAAAGCTTTAAAATGAAAGGAGAATATTTAGAAGAATGACAGAGGGATTGGTTACAGCTGGACAGGAGAGCAAATAAAAGCACTCTGCCTTTCTGCATGACATATATTCAATTAGTCTGACACATCAGATAACAACAATTCATAACAAAAGGCAGCAACAGTAAGAAGGGAGGAAGAGGATAAAAATTTAGCAGAGTGCTTCATAACATTTCTGCTGTGTAGATCTTGATCTAGTGTAACTTTCTGGAAACTATATAGGCTAACACAAAACTATTTTTTGAATTTAGGACAGAACAGAGAATTGATTATGTCACAGGATGTAGCCTGCCACAGCAGAAGCAGGGCTTCTGAGGAGACAGAATTGGTTTTGTTGAGCCAAATTGCATCACTAGGGAAGTAAGAAGCAGCAGGGCTCCAAGCCTTTTCAGAGGGATGTGACGTTCTGGACTCTGCACTCAAAATCCTATCCTTGGTCACCAACTTTTCCATCTGCCTCATGATCTTTAGATGTTGTCCTAATGCTTAAAAAGTGTTTTGTGGCTTGAAATGCATTTTGTACCCTGCAGTTATCCGTAAGGTCTGCTGTAGAGTCAGCCATCTGTATGGTTACTTACATTACTGCATGTTTCCTATCTGGCACACAAAAATATATGTTTATTATTTTCCTCCTGGTGTGAAAGCCATTCTCAGTCAATAAGCTGTCAAGCTACCCTTTTGTCATCACTGCCTGGATGTGTTCTTTCACATCAAGTGTCCTGAATCTTGCCAGTCTCATGTGTTAAATTCTTTGACAAGAATGTTCCAGTTTGGGAGCGCTGAGAGCTTTGCTTGTTTTTCTTCATGAATGGAATGAAATGTTTCTTGGTGAAAATACAAGTACAGTAGAAACTGAAGAATCTAGGCTTTCTTCATAATCAGCAGAGGAAAAATGAACACTTTGGAGTATTATCCACTGCAGTCCTTGAGCTCTTCACCTTGGAGAAAAGTAACTGCTTTCTCCAAGTGCCTGGTTTTCTCAGCTGATAAAGAGAGTTGGCTCCCTGTGAGAGATATTTGCATGCTGTTGCTATGGAATATTAGGAAAGTTATTGTCCAACAAGGACCTGTGTCTCTTCTACCATGTTTCTATTTACAAATAAACAAATAGGTACCAAAAATTATTTAGCTTGTGCCTCCAGTTCACTTGGCAAAATTGATCTGTGAGGTCCTTTCTCCTACCCCCAAAAAGCCCCAGTTTGGTTTTTTTTCTGCCTGGAGGCAAGCCTGGCTACAAAAAGATTGCTTTAAAGTTTGAATATTCAAACTGAAGCTGATTTTAGTGAACTACTTCAAAAATAAGCTGTTCATATCCCTTTCCTTAGAACTCCTGCTCAGTAGTGCCAGGAAAGCTTTACCAATACATGTAGTAAACAGATTATTCTTCTCTAACATTAGCCTTTTCCCTGCTGAGCCTGGGGAACTCAGTCCAAATTGACATTTTGAGACTATCTTATATTTTGCATATTTTTTGTACTCATGATAAAGCTGAAAATGGGATACATTATCTGAGGTCAAAATAATTTTGACTTCTGCCTTCCACGAGTTGTGTCTAGGGCTGTTGGTGACCTTCTGAAAAGTTGGTTATCCTCAGAAGGCAAGGATGGAAAATGTTTAGGACAGTAACAATTTCTGCATCTGAAATATATTACAAAGGATTTTTCCCTCCAGTATCAGGGCAGTTTTCCACCTATGTTTAGTCTCACACAGCACTGCATACAATTTCTATTTGAAAATACATAATATCCTGCTGCAGGCAGTGTGCATGAGGGTAAATCTCCATGTCTTTTCCATGAACAGCTGAGCTGCTGGAGGACATTGGTGTGGGCAGGCAGAGCTGGCCTGGCAGAACAGCTGAGCCATAAATGTCCTTCTGTGACAGGTCTGCTCCCATCCAGGGTGACATGAGCTCCACTGGATAATTCTAATCAACTCCTGTGCCCAAGGAGAATTACAGTAACAGGAGATTCTTCATTTGATAGAGCAAAGAAAGAATCTTGTGAAAAAAGGTGCAGGGCTTTAGTGGATTTCCCCTGTGGGCTGTGCTGGGCCAGGGTGACAAGTGTTGGGGGCCAGTGGTAATGCTGTATCACTCCAGCTACCCCTTGAAGAAAGAGCTTGTCCAAAGCCCTAGTTATATCTGAATTTCAATCCTCTAACCATGCTTGTGCTTTTGGTTTAATTCAACTCTAAAGACCATTATCTGATCTTTGTTGTGTTGGTTTACTGGTCTTGATGACAATGTCAGTCACTCGTGCACTGTATTATTTTTTCAAAATGTATTTTCTTTTATTAGCTTATGAATTTTCACAAGGTAAATTGATGTGCTTGGATCTATCTTTTTTAGGATTTAATTTCATTAATTTTCTTTCTTAACTAAATATTAGCTTTTTCAGCTGTGTTTCATATGGAAGCTTTCCAAAGATGCATTGCATGTGTTTTATTTTAATTCATTATACATCAACTAGTAATTTATATATATAAAAATACATATATATGTATATATATAAAGCTAATATTTTTATTCATTTAGTACCGAAAGGTGCTTTTCTAAAGAGATGGGCCTATAATACATTATTTAAAGGTTTCTGACTCATGATTGCAGGCATATTTTTTGATTCAGGGTAATAGCAGAAGTAAGCTTTGATCTGTGGCTTTTCACTTCTGAAAGGAAACAGTTTCCTGGGCCATTTGCATACCTTCCTTCTCTAGGGCTCTTGCTGGATATTGGATAAAGTGAGGTGCTTTGTCATCTCTGCCCAAATGCATCCTCCAGGGCAGATCTTGTGAGGTGGCAGCCCCCAGGCTCTGCCCTGGGGGGTCTGGCAGGTCTGATGGGTGGGTACCTGTACAGCCTCCTCTTTGAGAGTCTCATTTAGCAGCTGGAGCAGAGTGGAAAAGTCCTTCCAAAAACTGTCACTGATTCGCTTGCAAAATTGTATTTTGCACTTCAGCAGAGCAAAAAGAGATGTGTATGCCTGTATTTCAGACCAATCTGACTTGCTCATGTTTTATCAGATGGTGCAGCTCTTCCTATGTTGGTGCTCCAAGCCAGCCAGCTTGTTTCCCTGGAGGCACAGGGCAGTGATTCTGAACTTGCTCAGTGCTTCCTTCCCTTGAAACGCTGATGTCCTTTGATCTCTTTCCCCAGGCTTGGCAAACAACCCTGCCATCAGGATTGGTGTGAGGTGTTCTTCAAAGCTATAACCCGGCTAGTTTGTTGGAAGGGAGGCTTCTGAGCACTGGCCATTGTTTCACCTTTCCCACCTTGCTACCCAATGAGCCTTGTGTGGCCCTTCTGTGGCGTCCTTGTTTTTTTGTGTTTGGGCAGGCAAAAAACCAAAACAGAACAAGATGCAATGGTTGGAGGTTTCTTATTTGTTAAAAAAAAAAAAAAAAAGAGAGAGAGAGAGGGAGACAAATGCTTCTTTAGTTCAGTCTACAGGCACTGTAATTGTTTTTTTCCCTCTCAAAATGTATCCACATTTATATGGTAGGAAGATATCACTTTATTTTAATGCCCTGCCCTGCCCTACCTCAAAATCCAAATCTGTTTTGTCATTCTACCAAGTTACCTTTTGCCCATAGTTTCCAAACACCACCCAGGCATTTAAAACCAGAAATGATCACAGTATAGAAACAACAAAGTCTTGCTTAATTCATTTGCATGTGTGTGTATTATCCATGAGAAGGTATCTTCAAATGCAATGTTGTAGTTGCTTGTCTAGGTGGTTCTATTTTAATCCTCTCCTGCAAGAGGGAAGTCCCATGATCATGGCCAACTGTAAAGTTCTCCCTTCTTTATGCATGGACTTCTTCCAGTTTAAACCACTCATACGTGATGTCTCCTTTGAAGATGATGGAAAAGATTTTTGCTCTTGTAATTACTCATTATATAGCTAAAACATGCACTGTGCTGGCTCACAGATAAGTTTGCAACTGTTAGGATTCCTGCAGTTTTTTGAAACTTGGCTTTGCCTATGTTTTTGTTGTAAATAAATGACTGGGCTCAGTATTTCAAACACTGTGGTGTCCACTGGACCCTGACACCACACGAGAGCATGTCTTCTGAAGTTAATATCTGGGTTCCAACATGACTAGAAATTTTCTATTTCTTGTGTATTCCTCAACATGAGGTTTACCATTGCTATCTCTTCTGCCCCTAATCCCATGGAAAAATTTCAGCTTGGTCTTAGAAGGTAAAAATACCTTGCAGATGATTCCAAACTGGCAATTAGGAGGAAAGGTTTTATGTGAAAGAAAACAAAACAAAATACCTAACAAACCCCATGCTTGCACTGAGGTTTCATTCTGGCAAAATCCTCTTGACTTTACAGGCCGTTGGTTTAAATAAAAATTAGTGAAAATATGATGTGGGCCAGTATCGATATGATTGCCAGCTGATTCCCATGCTGCTCATTCTACACAGGGTTGTATTTTCACATATTCTTTGTTTTATCTCCCTAAGACAGTAGTTTGTAATTCAGGCAGTCAAGAGGCAGTTTATTTGAGGACCGCAGTATTAAAAATACTGCTTCTTTTTTGGCAAACCAGAAACATCCCTCTGTGTTTTTAAGAAAGATGGGCTGGATATTTTTGGATGCTCACTAATTCAGTTCAGCTGTCCTTGTTGTTTTGTTCTCTTGGATATAGAAAGTGAGAGCAAGGGAGGATATATAGAATTACATGAAAAGGAATTCTTTATAGAGCTGCAGACCACCTTGTTTATATCTTTTCCATATATCAAGAAATCGATCATTTGCTATGTCTTTTAATTTGTAATTCAAAATGTATTCTTGTAGTGGGCGGTCCAATTCCATTTTATCAAAGTAATCATCTAAGGGTAATATTCTCCTGCATAGCTACTCCTGTGTCTGCAGTGTCTATTTATCTTTGCTGTGTTTATTTGTTTACTTACACAGCAAAAGGTAAGGAAGCTTGTGAAAGGAAAAAGAATAATGAAAAAAAAAATGGTAACAAGGCTTGTGTAAAATATCACTGTAGAAACTCCTCTTAGAGATCGTACCGCAAATCCTGAAGCAGTTGCACACTACCAGAAGTAAAATCACATTATCATGAGCTGGTGGATGGGTTTCCAAGCAAAGAAAATGTGAATGGTGGTAGGATAGGCTGGAGCTACTTTTAATCTTCACCCAGAGGCAGCTGCCCAGTTTGCTTCATCCAGCAAGGAGCAGAGGCAGGAACAGGATGCCAGCCTCGTGCACAGTTATAAAAGGTTGGAATATGGTGCAGGAGGAGAAAATAAAAAATTAAAGTCAGGGAAGCAAAAAAAAGGCAGATAGATAAAAATCTCTTGAGTTAGTGTGAAGCTCCTGAAAA
This sequence comes from Petroica traversi, assembly GCA_025920805.1. Taxonomy (NCBI): domain Eukaryota; kingdom Metazoa; phylum Chordata; class Aves; order Passeriformes; family Petroicidae; genus Petroica; species Petroica traversi. The sequence goes on from JAHLSL010000009.1 coordinate 26,281,748, forward strand.
TTTTTAGGCCCCTAAAGATAAGTGGATGCAATTCTTCCTGAGTTTGTTTTTCTTTCTGGTGGTACTCAGCATTTCACATTGTATGTCTTCCTTTGTTACAAGTGAATGCGAGAAGTTATCTGCCTTTTGAGAGAACACTTTTTTCCAGCCCAAGGCATGTTTACTCAAGGCAAAGTTCTTAAAACCCCAGAAAATCTTAGGAACCCAACAGATAGTTGTTTTAAGCTTTTCTTTAAGATTACATGTTTCTACTGCTCCTTTAACATTAACAAGAGATACGCTTTGTTGTATCTGTTAGCAGTCGACTGCTTACCAGTGGCATTCAAAAACTGTACCAAAAATTTGGGAGTTGCTTGCTTATAGGCACCCTGAGATTCTTGGCAGGTCAGGATTATTTCAATTGACGTAATGAGGTAAATGTACTGTACAAACAAGAGAGGCTGTTTTCAGGTTGAGGCACATTAGTTTGCCAGCAGTAAAACCAAAATTGCAGCATATTATACGGCCATCCCTAGAAGATATGAGTTGATAAGGTTGTGCAATAGGTACTGTTCAGAGTGGTGTGCTCTGGCCTCCTACTTCCTTAAACCTGCTGCTTCCCTCTGAGCATCCAGAGCAGCTGGAAAAGTTAGGGCACAGACCAGGGACTTATCTCTTTGTGGGTTACACGTATTAAGAATTAAGTACAAAGGAATCTGGGCTAAATGTGCTCATGATTTTACAGTGCATTCAGGATGTCTCAGGTGGAGAGGGAAGTTAGGAGGATCAAAATGCTCTCTTTAAAATTTGGAGCCTGAGCTGACTTTTGAAGCTACAGAGTAAGTGCTTTTCTGCATGATTAGTTTAGGCTGTGGCAGCACAGTTGTGGATGATAAACACAACTGGCATAACCTGCTGGTTGTGCTTCTGGGGTGTTGATTTTGAATACAGTTCTGTCTGTCAGGGGGAACGTGTGGGTGACGCTTCCTGTGGGTGGCTGTAACTCTGAACATTTGTTCCATAGCTCCAAAACTGGAGCATAGCTGAGAGGCAGGAGGACTTCTAGGCAGGCATCTGTGGGATCCTGCCTGCTTTTAAAATGGCTGTTAATGCACATAAATCATATAGACTTTCAGGGACATCTGGGTTTGTTTTAAACTTCCTAGGTATGTTGGGGTAGAGTCAACAATCTCTCCGAAGCATTGAAGTGGAGAGGACTCTCAAGCCTTGAGCAGGACAGCCCTTGTTGGGGAAATGGAACTTACTTCAATGCCAAATTAATATATTTTGGATCAGCTGCATAGGTGTAGAAGAAATAATCTATGCAGATAGGAGGCAGCTGGCTGGTCAGAAAGGGGCACTGCAGCGAGTGCTGTGTAGGCAGGAACAAGCAGGGTTGGTGAGGTCTCTGTGTGAGCCACTCCCCACACCAAGCCTCAGATGAGGGACAAACCTGACTGCCCTTGGCTCCTCTCCTCTGCCAAGGGACTTGCGGGGAAAGATGGGGAGAGGAATGGGAGCAGAGGAACAGCCTGCATGGACAGCATCAATTGTCAGGGACCACCTCCAGCTGGGATGGGACTTTCTGCTTTTCTGGGCTGCTTGACTCTTCCCTTGCAACCTCCTCCTGCAGGATCTTGTTACTCTGGCTGCTTTCTGCATCCCAGCCCTGCTCCCTCCAAACTCTTCTCTCTTTATTTTCCTTTCCCTGATGGCCTAACTATCCCCAACCTCATGGCTTGAGGTGTTTGCTGCCCTCATGCAATGTTCGCTCTCCTTGTTCTTCAGTCCCTGTCTCTCCCGTTAAGTAACCACACCTGTAATGGATGTAAACACAGCTTTACATAGGTTTTTATATACAGTGGTCAGCCTAGTGTTAATAATTTGCCATGGTTCTTGTTAACTTCAGAAATGCATCTATTGAAGTGGGAGGCTGGGTCTTTTGGGTAGGTTTATTTTGAAGCTGGTTATATTTAAACTAGATGAAAGAGCAAGAAGTGGTTAAAAACAACTTTTAGTCACTGGCTCAAAAGGGATTAAATAGTATATACTCAGGAATAATTTGAAAGGAATAATTTGAAAGGCGTCTCAGGTTATATTAAGATGTATATATCTGCTAACTGCCTGGGCAAATTAGAGAATTAATTGAAAGGGAATGTTAGCTCATTAGCTGAGCAAGCTAATGTCAAAAAAACCTGAAGCTTTCTTTTAAGACTTACAGTGATTTTTTTTTCCCTCCCAGAATAACATGCTAATGAAATGATGCTTTGGAAGGGAGCCTTGGAATGGAGAAAACATTTTGATAAATTATCAGCTTCCATATATTTTAACTGCATTTGAGGTTAAATTTTAAGCCATGAAGTGAGGTTCCTCCTGCCTCCCTACTCTTCCACATGAAACATCACATTTTAAAGCACGTTTTTTGATATGTCTTGCTTGCAAAAAACCTTGCTTGTAAAAGCATTATGAGCAGCCCTTAAATATGTGCAAGTGTTTATATATTTTCACATCTTCTATAATATTGCTAAAATTTACTTGGTGAGTCCAAATGCTCGTGAATCAAAAGGACTACTCAAAACTACTCAGAAAACACACCTACTTCCATCTAAGAAGGTGGATGGATGTGGAGGCCAGTGGGCCTGCTGACCAGGATTCTGAGAGGGCATACTGGTGCCACAGCCCCTAGGGCTGTGTTATCCTCCACAGTTTGGGTGATCCAAAGTTCTTCCCCAAGACACCCCAAGGCACTATATACATTTATTTTAATTCCATTCTCCCAGTTGGCCCTTTGCCCTTCCCGCCCCTTTTGTCCTTATATGGAATTTCTCCAGAATGTTCTCCCCAGTTCGATGCTCCATTGGCCCCTTCTCCTTGGTCCCTCCTGCTGCCCCAGGCTGTGTGTGCTGCTCACTGCGAGTGTGAGGTCCTGCAACGTCCTGCTGCCCCAGGCTGTGGAGATGCTCTTGGAAGGTCACAGCCCTGCCCAGCCAGACACCCCAGGGCTGGGATAGATGGTTCTCTTAGCATTTCAGTATTGAAGCTGTCACATTCTGTGAGAGGGAGGAGAGCCAGGACTTTGTTAAGCACTCATAAGACTGAGCCCTGAGTAGCAAAAAAGAGGCACTTTCCTGAAAATAAAACATTCTTAATTAGTGTTTCTGTATTTTTTCCTGTTTTGGGGAACTTGTGAATCATTTGCCATCTCTGAAAACCACAGAATTCGTCCAGTAGAGAAGGAGGAAGGTTTTGAAGGAGTCAAGAAGTCCTTGACATTCCTGTGATCCCATTAATCTTGGAGCTGAGAACTTGCAAGATGTTGGTGTACACCTGAAATTCGAATGATTGTTCCAAATTGATTTGGATTTAAAAGAGTAATCTGAATTCAAGTCCAACTCATATTGAATGCACACCATGTAAGTTAGCTCCTTTTAATAATTATTTGTGCTTTGATGGGAAACAGAATCCTCTAAAACACTGTGCTGCAATTCAGTGTCCTAAACCTGCTTTCAGGTGTCCTAATGATAAGTTGTAGTTTGTCACTAAGGATTGATAAAAACCTACTGCAATTGCTGATGTGAAAAGAAAAAACAAATTATTTCTAACAGTACTTGAAAGAGAAATGTGTAATGATGGACTTCAAAGCCAACCTCATGATCACAGGTGTATGGTTAAGATGGAGCATCTTTTTATTTTTTGTTTTATAAAATGATATCATAAGTATTTCTGAAAGTAGTAGTAGTATTAAATATATTTCAGAATTAATATACTGTGGTTTGATCATCACAGGTCAACTACAAATGTGCAGTTTACTTGAGCTATAAACCACAGGCTATGTAAGTGTTTTGGAATAAAATATTTATGCATTTAGTGTTCAGCAGTATTGCTAATCTAGACTAGTCATTGGAAAACGATGTTTTCTTTATTGCATATTATTAAAACATAAGTGCTGCCATTTGACTTTATAAACACTAATAAAAAAATGGTAGGTGTAAATTATTTCTTACTGTTTATAAAGAAATACACCAAAATACCTGTCAGTCTTTTCTAGTATGTGCAGCCCTGTGTGCAGGTTCATTTTAATTTAAAGGTAGATTACCCTGAAATTAAACTTCTGACTCTGAAAGGGGTAGCTGGAAATGAAAGTCATATATTGCTTCTTCACAAGACAACTTGAAAGACTGAAAAAGTGTGTGGGGGAGGTGGAGGGAGGTATTTCCTAGGTTTCGTTTTGGGTTTTGGGAATTTGGAAAAGCAAAGATTTGAGAAAGAGAAGGTGAAAAAATAATGTTTTGTCCAATGTTAATAAATTGATTTTATGATAGTCAGCTATGTATTTGAACAGTCCCTGCATATTGCATATTTGCTAAATAAAATGCATAATATCTTTATTTGAGTATCCCTTGAGAGAGGACACCTTTTCACTTTTCGAAAATATTGTGATTTTTTGCGGCATCTCAATGCATTACCTACACCGTTTGAGTGTCTTATTGATGCCCTTGGGGAATGGGGAGCTTTGTCCCTAAAACTCACTAACTGTAAGCTCTCAGTATCAATCTTCTCTGTTTTTCACAGTTGCTTTGCATCTCAGTTCTACCAGGGGATTTCTGGCTACTTTTTGCCTATGCAAACCCATGATCCTCCTCTCTGCTGCTTTGCTAACAATACTGAATAACTGAGAGAATATTTTCCTCTCAACTCCTTTGCTGAGCAGTGGGGGAGATGCTGAGTTTCCTATAGGAGAGGAGATCCAAAAGCTGATGAGTCCTCTCCAAAGAGAATTTAATTTAATGTCTGAAAGTTGCTTGACTAGATATTATTGGCTTGATGGATGACAGTCCCTCCAGAGCACATAGGGAAAAGCTGCCTTCATTATTTATAGGCATTCATTAAAGAAAGCAAAAAAACCTTGTTGATCTTTCAGATTCACCTGTGTGGAATTAGAAGAGTCTATTGTACTAGATCAGAGTCCAGAAATATTTAATGTTTTTTATGAGGATTTAGTATCAAAATATGGTAATACTATATGTTAGAATATTCTTGCCTAGATGAACATCCTTTATCAAAGTATGCTTTCTTCATCAAGGTATGATTTTTTTTAATTTTATGGATGGCAAGTTGAATATTTAGTTTATCAATGGACATTGGTTAGTCAGGAGTAAATATTCCACTTAAATTATTTTACACCTAAGTCCTCACTACCTCACAGGCTGAAGAGCTGTGAATTGCTTTATCCAGATGAGAGTGACCCTTGCCAATTCATGGTGCAACCAAAAGCTTATGCTCACAAAATCCATGCATATTGTTTGTGATGCAGTCCATCTGTGAGAGTTGAGAGGTGGGAAACAAGCAGAAGCATTTTGTCTTTCACCTCTCTGCCTGCATACAACACGCCAGGAAAAGATTAAAAATGTTTTGCCTACAAGAGAAATGAGCCTCACTTTCTTGGAGTAATGTCTAATAGCTAGATTTGTGGATGCCAACTAACTCTTGCGGAGAACCCTTTCCGGTAAAATATACAGGGAGGGAGGTGGGTGAGTGTCAGAAAAGACACTGCCAGAAGACTGAAGGAAATTTTGTAGAATGCCAAGCCACATGTCTTCTATACTGTTCCCTTTTCCTGAATTTCTTAGCAAGATCCCACGTATTTTGTGGAAGCTAGAATAAACTAATAGATTAACAATCCTCTGAATAGATAATTTTGTTTTGTTGGCATGTAATGTAGATACAGCATAGCAGGTGTGATTGGGAAGGAAAGGGGGTGAGAAGTGTAGGCATTACTTTAATTAATCAAGCCAGTTATTTCTGACTGAAAGTATTTTTCCATATATTTTTTCTTTCCCATGTGTCCTGATGTGGAGTTTTTTAAGTTGATGCTCATATGCATCTCGTCATTTAACTAGTCAAGTGCCTCTTGTTCTAAATCTTCTTCACCGTCCTTCTGCCTGTTTTCTATCTTTATGCTCTTTTCTTTCAAATCATATATCCTGCCAGATAGCATGTTGTTATTAACCAGCCACATTGTCCTCATTCCTCTTAGAGAGGCAATGCTGGAATGCTCCAGTCAGGGATGCTCTCTTTCATTTTCTTATAGCAGGAAATTACAACTCCTGCAGATGTAGGTTGAATCAAGGGCAAGAACTTGGAGGCACCAGGTCAAAACAGCAGTACCAGCTATGCTTGTTCACTTCTCTTCAAACACTGGGTGAACATGTGGCCCCTCAGTGCTCTTGAGTCGCCTGGGAGGAGCCTTGCATCACGTTAATTGATCACCCATTTCATTTGGCAGTCGCTCTTGCTGGAGAATGACCATACTTTCTCAGTCAACATAGCATTATTAATCAATAATGTTCAAATGGGTATGTTCCAAATCAAGTTAAGCACCTTTAATGCTTAATACCAAAGGCTGTAAAATGCCTTACCAGCAAAAACGTGCTCAACTCCTTTTCTGTGTAAGGCAAAGCTGCTGAACACGCTACCACTTAAATGATGCTGTAGATCATTATCATTGGTCAGATGCCATAGGGTATCCAGGACCCTGGCCAGCCTTGGGCAGGACTGAGGTCAGGGCCATTCCCTGGTTTCTAGAATGAAGGACTTCGTGGGCAGAAGGGAAAGGAGGATGTAAAACACACAATACCTGCCCACATTTTTAGTTCAGATCACAAGTCACCTCCACAGCACACCTGGTACATGGACATGCGCTAACCATATGTCAAGTTTGTGGGTTTAGAAGTTGCTTTCACTTGTTGGGTGGCTTTTAAACTTGTTTCCACTGGAGCACCTGGTGTGAAGGTGACCTTCATGCTCCTCTGCCTGTCTCTTTATTTGGTAGTTAGCAGGAACTCCTCCCCATTTCTACATCTGCGACTGGAAATGTACATGACCAGCTGCATTCTCCTTATCCTGTTTGGTGTGCTCATGCCATGATGGTGTGGCTTTCACCCCTCTGCCTGCTGAGCACACAAGAACTGGAGCTTAAGAACGATTTTAACATCTCTCAGGTGTAAAGCCAATAGGTAAACACCTTACTGGTGTATTTCCTACCGTTTAGCAACAGAATCCCCACTCCTCTACCCTCCCTTAACCGGTTCTGCCACTAGTTTCTCAAAGAATGTGGTGGATGGTAACCACTGCTGGAAGAATCCTTCTCATCTAATCATAATTATGTAGTAACAGAGAACATAGGATACATTTCACTTACAGGTTGAAAAGCAAAATATACCATGGTATTTAAAATAACTGACATCTCGTTTTGGTCAACTGAACAATTTCTTTGAAACAGCAGTATGAAACATTACAGTCATTCATTTTAAAAGGTTTTATTTTCCTTCCAGTCTACTGTTCTTTGTATGTATTACCTTTTCTGTTTGAAAAGTCAGACTTTCTCAGCAGGAAGGTGCTGCATTGAAGTTCTTTAGCTGAAAATGTATGTCCTACTTGTCAATTCCGTTAAAATGTTTAAGTGGCAATGGGTTTATGATTAGATTACAAATTACATTAATCATTCACCAACTCCAGAATTCAGGCTGATCTGTATTTTTGTTGAGAGATTGTATAGCTACTGTACTTTCCCAGACAGTTTATAGGAGCAAAATCGTGGGTAGCATAGTGTCTGCATCTCATAGGAGTTTAAGTTTGTTTGAGGATAAAAGAGTTGTTTCTATGTATTTGAAAAGACAGAGCAAATCAAATATATCTCTTGATAGATGAGTGTCATATGTTTTAGATCTTGCATGACTTTTATCTTAAAATGGAATTTGGTATATTCTGGTTGTGTGGCTTTTTTGAGGTTTGTTGGGGTTTTTCCCTTCTCTCTAATAGGAGCAATATTCTGTTCCTACAAATGTGCAATTAAACAGATTTTGTGCCAGAGAACCATGGAAAATAAAGATCATGAAGTAAGGAGCTAACCTCTAATCAGAGCAGCTATGCAGTATGTGGGTGGGGGATCCATGTCTCCTCCTCAGTGCAAGGAGAGAATGGAATCCACTGGGAAATCTCAGCCACCCATGAAATTGGAATACCTCTGGCTGCATCCTGTGTTTCCTCATTCCACCACTTGAATTGACTTGTGACCTTGCCTCTGTAGAGCTGCCACTCATCACCATGCCTGGCTGTGCCTACAGCCTGCAAAGTCCCACTGGAGCCAAGGGCTGCTCTTGCCATCCTCACTGGATGACACAGATTGCTCAGGGTAGTCACTCTTGTCACCAACATGCAGTCTTCCCATTCACCTGTCCAGTTGTATGTGATTTAACACTGTGGTTTTATTTGAAAGAAAGGGAAAGGCTGAAGGATGCTTTATGTCACATACTTTCCAGGTCCCTAGGTCTCACCCTGTTAAGTTTTTGGAGGTTTTGTGGTGATGGTGGTGGGTTTTTTCTTCATTTGTAAATTATATTTGCTGATTGCCTAATGTTACCTGCTAGAGTTTTGCTTGTATTATGCACAATAGTAGAGAAGGAGTCTTATTTCAGGAGAAGTAGATCCTCATTGTTGGTTAGGTTAAAATATTCCTGCTCACAGAATAACTTTGTGGATTTTATTTATTATTTTTCAAACATACTGAGAGACTTCAGTCAGTGATGTAGTCTATATATTTGAACGATACTATTTTGTCTTGGTCTGTAAAATAGGCTTTTGGTAACTTTCAAACTTTTAAGTAAAGCTTTTAATTTTACTCCTGCTAGGCAATAAAATTTTGCAGGGAAATGTGAAGTAATTGCATGCATGGGTTGATTTGGAGCTAGATAATTTCATGGTTTGTTCACTTAGTTAGAGAGTAGGAGAGAAAAGGATGAGAAAAACAAAAAGAAGGTGTCTTAAAATGCACTTCTTGAATTTCTTGCCTAATAGTGGCTGGCATAGAGAGGCATAATTTGAACTGCAATAATTTGATTGCAGTGGTTTTGTAGACACTTATGTTTTGAAAGAGATTTGTGATTGATTGCTCTTTTCTGACTTCTGTTGTCTTTCTGATGCAGCTTCATTTGAGTTCATTGTTTTCATTTTGGCCTTTCCCCTCTCTAAAAATACTCTGGGCAAGTAATAACCACAAAAACAGCTTCTTTTGAAAACCCTCCCTTTCAAGCTTTTAAGAACTTGAGTAATATCGTTTATCATTTAGACGGAGTGCAAAATGGAAATGACGTTTCTTTATCAAAGAATTTTTGCAGGGGGTTATTTTTGAAAGAGTGTGCTGTGGATACTGCAGAAAAAATAAGTCTGCCATAATTTTCAACTCGGGCAATAAAGGTTCAAATTTTCCTTAGCCAGAAACTTGTTTGTTTTGATTTATTACAAGGATAAAAATTCAGTCTGGGAAACCTCATAGTTCTCTATTTGAAAGAGGCTTGGCTTAGAATGAGTTCTTCCAGGCGAAGCTTAGAAAAGCGGCTATGTAGTTGTCACAGGGAGATAATCGTGACTTCAACCAGCTACATAGTATTGCTCTGACATAATTTTGGAGACCTTTATGGATGAAATGAACCTGGAAAGAGCAGCCGGAGTGGCAGGGCCAGCCCGCGGTGCCGCTGCGGGTGGGGGCAAGGTCGCTGTCCCTGAGCGCTCACGCTCGGCTCGCCCTGCCCGGAGCTGCTCGGCACAAGGAGCAGGAGCCACAGGAGCTGGAGCCCAGCCCAGCATAGCCCAGCCCAGCACAGCCCAGCGCAGCCCAGCCACGGTGAGCAGGAAGCCTGGAGCTGCAGGAACCGAGCCCGTGCCATGCTGCTTCTGCTCTCAGCAATCAAAAACTGCCACCTCAAAAGGCTTCTAAGTTGGCTGGATTTGCTCACGTGTTCCACACGGGATGTCTGGAAGGCAGACTGGTGCCAGCGCTGCGTTTTCCTCATTTTACAATTCAGAGCAGGATTTTGGAACTCTTTGATCCATGGTGCAGCAGGACAGAATTGGTATTCCTGTTGCGACAGTTTAATTATTTTTTTATGGTTCTTTGTTGCCTTATGTAATATTACAAAGCACATCCTTCCCTCAAACTCCTTTCCTTTGCTGCCTGGTCACTCAAACTATATTAGGAAAATCTTAAAAGAATACAGGGATTTTTGAGTTATTCTGGATGTCTGTGATAATAATAATTCCATTTAAACAGAAAGGAAAAGATGTGAATCTGCCAGTTTTCCAAACACCCTGTAGAAACTCATTTGTCCAAAAGAGAAAATGTTGAGTACTCCCATTGCTGAATGAAAAGTCAACAAGTTAGTTCCTTAAGTAAGACAGGTTTAGGTATTTTTCTTCTTTAGAAAATAAGTGTGCTACCTGCATTTATCCTCCAGCCATGGGCTGAATTCCATTGTAATGAAGCGAAACTGTTCAGATCCAGTTTTACCTGTTTTTCAACTTCCTATTTCACTTTTCTTTTACTTGTAATCTTCGTTTCACTCTTTACTCCTGCCCAGAACGTGGTAGCACATAAGCAAATAACTCCTCTCAGCAAAGAAACACCAAAACAACACAAAAACTAGTGCGCATAATTTGTAGTTGTTGTTTGTAGCACAAATTTACTGTCCTGAACTTCTGCTGCTCGTTCCCTCTGCTAAGTAGTCCACCCACTTCAGGTTCTGTTTAGACTTAAAGCTACATACAAAATGTTACTGGTCAAACACTCTGTTACCACAGGAGTTGAAATCAGCTGGAAAGCTGTGACTGCAGGATGCTCAGACTGGCATTCTTGACAGTTGTATCACTTCTTTATATTTCTTCCTGTGGTTGGTTTTTCGGACCCCTGGGCTGGAGTGATTCAGGTCACCAAGATGCATGTCTTAAGATGGGCTTTTGAGAGAGTGTGTCTGTGTGTCTGTCCATCCACGTGTACATGCACGTATTTCAGGTTTCCAGCACCAGGATGCTGTAGCTGCTGTGCCATTAGGTGCTATATGACTGCTAGTATTTCTTAAGGCTTGCTGCAGTATTTCTTTAATGCAGTCCCGTGGCACTCATCTTTCCAAACTCTGCAAAACAGTCCCACCTCCTCCTCTGTACTGCAGCACAAGCTGCAAGGACAGGTTTTCTACTCTGGCATAGCAAAACTATATAGGCCATAGTGGGATACAGAGCAGATAAGGGAGAGAAACTGAGTCTTGGGAAGAAAGGGAGTTTCAGTCAAAGCCCTGGGCCCTGCTGAGTGTAGGAGTACAAGTAATTTTCATTTACTATTCATGTTGTTTGAGTTTTAGTTTTACATCAAGCTTCATTGATAAGAAATTTTGAATATGTGCACTTGAAAGTTAGTTAGGAAGTTTGTTATCTTCCTGAATAGCTGGCAGCTAAGAGAGTGTCTTGCCTGGCAGAACTGATTCTTTAGGAATACATTTCCCAGAGATGATGCCAGAAGTGGGTCTCCCAAAAGATGTCATTGTCATCTGCCCACAGACAGGAATAACAGCAGGCAGTTTCCTTGGGCTGCTGACAGGGCATCTAGGATGTATTTGTCTGAACAGACAGGTCACCCTGAAGTGTCTTTTGAGTTGCACAAAACATGTCACATGTGGGGGAGTGAGAGCAGGGGTGCTTTCACACACCCCCACTCCCTGCTGCTTGATTGCACTGGTGACCTGAAAAGGACTCTCCCCCCCCACCCTGCTCCTGATTCTTGGGAGCACCCAGGACCCTTGAGCTACTCGCTTCACCAGCATGTCCTCAGAATGAGGAGTGAGTGTGGGTGTCCTAGCTGTGGCACATGACCTGCTTGCTGGAGACCTTTTACATCTCCTGACACCATGACCTGTCCAAAATCGTTTTATGTGCTTCTGCTCGCTCTGCCCACATGCTCTGAGTGTGCTTTTGTTCACTCATCCTTCAGTGAGTATCAGGACTGTGAGCTCCCTGGCATGCCAAGGCATGAGTGTGCCCTTTAAGAAATGCATGAAATATCCATGTGTGCTTGACAGTGCCAAACATTTCAGTCTCTTTTGCCATTTTCCCTCCACATCAATTCCAAACAAATCGTTTGCTTGACACAAAAGAAAAGGAGGAAGTTAGCTTGAAGGCTGACTTGGAGCCACAGGATATGTGGCCATCCATGTTGCGGATCAGCTGATGCCTAACTGATTCCCAAAACCTACAGCTTGGAGTGGTGCCCCAGTGTGTTCTCCTGGCTTTTGTTCCCAGACCTATAATTTTTCCTCCCTCTACCATATCCATGTAGCCCGTCCCTTGGCCCATTTACAGCCTGGATCACACTTGGTTGGTCTCAGCTCCTTCGTGAAATAATAGATAAGGAATGTTACGAGTAATGTAAATTTCTCCTCCTGGCAGACAGGCTCTCATGCCCACTTGGCCACCCAGCACAGTCATTCCTGCCTTTTTGAAGCTCCAACTGTGACACCACATGGACTGTTTCACATTTTATAACCTGCTGCAGGCTGAGTCGGCTGAGGGATCCTGGCCAGTAGCAGAGTACTGCTCAAGTTTATGCTGCAGCTGCCATTACTGCAATACATAGGAACCCCATAGCCAGGCTCAGGATCCCGTGGGAAACCACAGATCTCTCCTGGATACATCCAGCATTACTCTAGCATATTTACAAGCTTCCCCTTTATGCAAAAAAAGAGGTAGGATGATGTGATAATGCTGAGTCCAGAGACTCATGTGAGGCAAGAAAGTCGAGTTCAGCCTGCAGCTCAGGTGGTTTTCATTTAGCATCTTGATTGGCATTGCTGTAGCTGTGTATTTGCATCATCTGACTCGGATTTGGAATGTGCCTGCATAGAGACAGGGCTTCTCATTTGCTAATTGCCTGCTCTCCGTGCTTTGCACCTGAAATGTGTGCAAAGAGTTTTTGGAGGCAAAGATTGCCTGCTACAGGTGGGTCTTTGTTCTTGTTACATTTTCAGAAGAGAGTTCCTTTGGATGTTACTTTGAAATTTGAAACTGTAAGCAGAGGGGATAAGAGAAATTTATTTCTTTTTCCCCTACTCCATTCCTTTCTCTTTCCTGACATCTGTCTACACTCTGGATTTCCACCTGTTTTGGGCTTGAGTGTTCCTGCTGTTCTGCTTTTCTTTTGTTTTCTCCTTGTTTCATTTAGAAATATTTTTTCTCAAACATTTTCTTCCTTCTACATAATTTATAAAAACTAATTGTCGTGGGATGATCTATGCAAGTACTTCCAAATTCCTGCAACCGTGCAGCATTATCCCTATGCTCTTTCAGCAAAAAAAAAAAAAAAAAAAAAGAAAAAAAGAAAAAAAGGAAAAAACTTCTGCAAAAGAGAGTGAACTAAACCCAAGTGAGTCTTGTAACTGAGAGACTCTCTGAGTCTGGATTTGCAAACTAATGACTAATTTCCCTAAGTACTTGCCTACTCCTAATTGCTTCTAGATGAGATTCTTGGATTGCTTGGGGCAGGCACATATTCTTTAAGTGCCTTACAACACTACGTCATAGGAGAATAATTCAGAATTATGTGGAGCTAGTGAGATGTACTTACCCAGGATTAAATTTGGCTTCTGTATTCTTGATTTGGGGAGGCCAAAACAGCTTGAAGATCATAGTCGACCTGAGAATACTCCATATTTTTGTAGCAAAATTATCAAATACTTTACCCTGCTTGCCCTTGTGGAAAAGCATCAAGGTCTTTGGGGTTCTTGGCCCTTTCTGTTCAGGAAGTTGTATTTAACACAAGTTAAATGCTGTGTATATCTCATCAGGGCCTTGTTAAAGTATTGAAGAATAAATGATGGGGGTGCTTTAAAGAAAGGCGTCAGTCCTGTTGGGAAATATTTGCTGAGCCTACTCCCACCTTCCTTAATTGTTACTGTGCCTGTATTGTAAGAGAGAGTCCCTCCTGAGCACTCTCAGACCCTGAGCGAACGCATCTCTCCCCCCAAAACTTGTTGTGACACATCTGGTTTATATTGAGACTGCTGGGTTTCTGCTAAGCTCTCCAGCACAGAGGAGTCTTTGAGACATTTATTCTACATTCCAGCTCTGAGCTATTTGCTAGGGAAGAGAAAGCAATGCAGTGTCTTTCATTTAAAAAAAAAAAAAAAAAAAGTGTACCTTTCGGAATGCAACTTCCCTTTTGTAGTAACCCTCATGGAGGTGAAGGCTGTAAGGATGACAGAGCCAGGGCTCAGCCTCCAGAATAGAATAACTGTGTTGCTGTGGTCAGCACAGTGTCTTAGTATTTCTCCTACATCTTTTAAGGTGGTTTGATTGCCAGTTAACACTTGCTGATCTTACTTTCTGGTTTTGATATTGTTCTGATTTTTTTGGTTTTGTTTTGCTGCAAGGCATGCCTTTGGCTATGGTGGCCTGTTTTCTAGAGTATGGATTTCATTCAGCAACACTGGAATATGCAGCTCATATGTAACTCCTGATGAGAGACCTAATGTATCTTTGTCACTCACAGGGGCATTCTAACTTTACAAAATAATTTTCTGAACTTAATGGGAGGCAATGTGGCCACTGGCACCATTATTGCCTCTCCTAATGAAAAATGGATGTCTAAAGTGGTGAGACAAATTCTATCTAGGCATTTCCTTTCACTTTCATTTAAGGTTTCTTTTCTTCAGAATCTTAAATATTACATAGGTGCTATTAGAGATTTAAGATATTTATCCTTTTATTAGAGAAACAAAAAGAAAGTAACCATTAAAACAGATCCAGTGAGAATTTATATTATCATGGACTGTTTTGTTCTTAATGATTTTGTTGCAGGCTGTAAACACTAAAACACTTCCTGTTGAAATTTGTTACTAAGTTAATGTTCTCTTTAATATTTAGGAGTGCAGTTCTTGGTAGCTTCTGACTTAACTAAGTCTAATTATCCTTCTTCTCAAGCATTCTTTTTCACCCTTTCTGTCCTGCCTTTAGATGATACATCAGCAAAAACCTAGTAATAGCATTTGAATTAAGCTTGCTCGAGGGAAGTAGAATTTCAAATTTTCATTTGATTTTATAGGGTTTTTTCAAGACTGAGATTCTGTGCAAAGTAATAAGATCACTGGCTTTTAATTAAATTAAAGCAATAGTTTGCCTAAGTTTTAAGTACATCATTTTAAAGTAGCTATATGCATTAAACTTCCCTTTTAATTACAAATCAAGCCAGAATGCTTCCTGTAACATGACAAACACTGACATAATTTTCTTTCATAAACACCTACAGCTGATGCAAATGGACTGTTACTTGATTTCTGTTGCCTGCACTTCAGTTATGTTTAATTCATTGTACTAGAATGCTACTGTCTCTCAGCTCTTCTGACTCATTTGCATGATATTTCACAAAGTATTTGATAGTCTCTCTCAAACACAAGCAGTGGCCTCTGCAAGGCATGCTGATGATCCAGCTAGGAAAACCTTGACTAGGTAGGGGTCTAAACCCAAAATAAAGAGATTGCATTAGAACTCCTCAATTGTAATCATCTTCTTATTCCTCAGTGTCTTTTCTTAATTGATATTAAATAGATTTGTCTACGAAGCTTTTTGTTCTTCTCTGTTTTCCTGAGCTGGTCCTACATATGGTTCCAACAAAACATCTCATGCCACATTTACCTTGCATGTACTTACACTACAATCACTTCTTCACACAGAAATACATAAGAGGAAGCTTGTGAATGCAAAGAAAAGGTAATCCTGAAGATTATTTTTTGTCATATATTCTGTCCCTTCTGTCTCACAGTGCAAAATTGTCCTTTCAGCAGGGTCCGCTGGATGAGCCCAGCTCAGTGGCCAGCCTGGCATGCAAGGAGAATGTGCCAGACATGGTGAAAGGCAGGGAGAAAAGCTGTGGCAGAAACACCTGCTCCTTGAAGGTCCAGGAAAACCCCAAAGACACTGGTCGTTAATGAATGAGCTTGTTAAATCTCTGCCACCACTAAAGCTACCCTTCATGCAAGGTTTATAGCTCCTTTTTGGGAACATTGTTAAGCTAATCTACGTAAACTTTGAAGAGCTGTATCTGAATGTTCTCTCTGGAAGTTGTGTGTATCTGCAGTGCTTTCTTTCAGAGAGAATGCTTTGTTGCACTTTGTCAAAGAAATTTCCATTTAAAAAAAGGATGTGGAATGAATATGAGAAGATCTTTAATCTATTGGTGGTTTTTCATAAATATGAGAAGTGATGTAAGGGACATAAGTTGCAGATCAGGAGGAAGCACAAACAGGAGGGTAAGTTATTTTTCTGAACGAGAGTAAGAATCTAAATCTCTCTGTGCTCCTTCAGATGACTGAAGATATCTTTTATTTTAATGAGAACCATATAGGCTTTTGTGTGTGCTCAAATGTGCAGAATAAATTGAAATTCGCTTTCTGTGCGCTGTCACACATTGCGCCTGGAATGTGGTTGTGCTTCTGGCCTGGTGAGATCAGGTTGAGGGGTTTTTTGTTCAAACATAAGGGTAATTCATTCTTCATAGTCAATTGAACTCAACCATTTTCAAGCCAGCTGCCAATTGTGATACATGCGCTACTGGCTTTGTGGTGTATTCTTTTGTCCCCACAGAGAGAAACTGTGAGCACTAGTCTGGTGACCTTAACCTTTTTGGAGGTAAAAATGAGTCCCTTGTTTGTCCAAACTAAAGTTTTCACTGAAGTTTTCAATTTTTTTTTTTCTCGCTTACTTTCTTTTCTCCTATCTGAGAGTAATGTTCTTCCTTTACATGTATGAACTTTATATAGCCTAGGAAAAGCAAGGAAATGCATTTATAGGTCTTGGTTCCAGGGATTAAAATTTTCTTTTTTTCCCTTACCAAGGAAAGGTCACCTTGTCATCCACTGTACAGTGCTGTGCTCACAGCAGCTTTCAGAGGACCCCCTTATTCCATAAGAAAGGGAATGCATCCATACCCAAGCATTCTTCCTCCAATCACCACACCCCCCCCAAAAAAAAGCCACTACTGAAAGAAAATGTATTTGTGAGTTTCAGTTTTCCTTAGTGGCATCCTCCTTTGGGATTTATTTTCATCCCTTTTAAATTATGACAGCAAGGAGGAGACAGTGTAAAAACATCATCATCCTAAATGGGCAAGAGTGGAGTCTCCTCTTTTTAGGAGCTTTAGAATGACAATAGTGAGTATTTTGATATATGAGTATTGGCACTTCAAACTATCACTAAGAGTTAATCAGACTTATAACTTGTGCTCCATACTTTGAAGATAACAAAACAATACATGTACTATTGTGAAATGTTTTAGGGGTCTTGTTGTCATCTGTCTCTTCTGCACGTCTGTGTGTGTTCCTGCAATTCTAAACTGCGTTTTCAGCTTCAGGTGGCATTAGAGAAAATGGCTTGTGCCTGTTCTGCTGAACTGCTATACTAGAATGAAATATTTGGAAACAATGTGGTTTCTTTCATTGACAAAAACAATTTAAGAGAGAATCCCAGAGAAAAAGCTGGGGTACTCACTGTTACTTTGTTAGATTTTCTTCTTAGTAGTTGGACCAAAACAATCACTTCATTTTGGACAAATTCTGGATCCATTGGTCTGAGGCTTGTTTCAGAAGTCTTAAAAACAGAAAGAGGGGTAGCAGAATGGTGGGTTTTGGCTGTTTCCCTCCATCCCTTTGTGGAACATTGAAGAGAGCCACTTCTGCATGGTACAGTTTGTTTCAAACGCCAATAATTCACATTTATGCTTGAGCAATGGGGAACAAATGAGTATTGTCCAGGAGTTTGGTCTCACAGGAGGAACCTGCAATACCAGCCAGGATTGCTGATAATTGGGGAGTTGGAGGTGTTGGTGAAGGTTTCATCTGGAACAGTTTTTCCTCATTGTCTTTTATATTTAAAAATGGGGGAGTTGGTCACAATTATTTTTATTTGGCAGTTGGAGGGAGGGACTAGTATAATATTCTGGCATTGTGGTTTAGCTCTCACTGTTATTCCACTGGATATACCCAAAGAAAGCTAATGTGAAACAGGAAAGGTATTTATAGAGCAATGTCTCAATTTTTCTGTCAAAACATTTTGAAATATACATCTAAAGTTTACAATCTGTTTTATAATATTCCATTTGTAGCTACTAAATCTAGAAACTTCTCAATCTTTCAAATGTTAAGAGAGCAAAATTGCTATGTCCCAAGAATCTGAAGTCACTGTTGCAGCGGTAACAACTCACCAAAATATAGAGCTTTTTACATAGCTGTCAAAGATTATCATTGGTGTGGGATTTTGTAACTCCTTCTTCACTGGTATTCCACTTTAAACTTTCAGGTGGTGGGGTTTTTTTCCCCTGAAAATTGGACCCCCTTGCACTTCTCAAGTATTTTTTGGGTTTGTCCCCTCTGGTATTCTGTCTTGGTCACCAGATGAGAATGGAATAGATGCTCTTGTTAGTCTAGCATGAAAAGTTGACATCAGTTAGTCTTCAAAGCAGATTTCCAAGTAAATTGAAGAAAATCTCTAATCCTCATAAGAAGATAAACTTGACATAATCACCACTTTCAATAAAGTATTTTTTTTTAATTTATTGGATGATAATTTAGTGGAACATTCAAAAAGCAAAAAAAAAAGTAGCTAAGGAAAATATTACATTCATGAAACAGGTGAGCATAGCCAGTTATTCCAATATGAACAAGCCTTGGAAACCCATTTTATAACATCCTGATCTGTGTGGGATACTGGAGGCTGGAGTCAAATATGGAGAGACTATTCTTTCTTTCACATAGCCATCATTTGGAAGGAATAGTAACCCAAGCACCTCTAGGAATCTAGAGGAAGGTCTGGATGAGGAAACTGCTGAGACATAAATGTGCAGAGAATTTGAAAAATAGGATTGTGTGGGAGGAAGAGCATTCCCAGCTGGTCTGTGGGCAGTGCTGTGTCTGTGCACCCAGTGCACAGGCGTCTGCAGCCAGCAGTTGAGGGAGGTGAATGTGTAGGCTTCTCTGGGACCTGGTTATGCAATCCCCCCAAACTGTAAAATTCATTTACTCCTCATCCTCTTAGATCTATGGGCTCTTTACTCATTTTGGGATGTAGTAGAAGAAGATGTTATTCAAGTGGAGCGGCAGTAATTGGGTAAGAAGGGAAGGAAAGGTATTCCAGAGGCTTTTCATGCAAGGATGCTGCTAGCTTTTGACATTTGCCCAAGTCAATTTTATGTATTTCTCTGTACTGGAAAAGCTGTTTTAAAGGGAGAAATTGGGATTTCCAAATCCTAGTTGTACTCTGAGGTCTGCCACAGCAAGGTACTGAAAACTAAACAGTATTAAAGGTGGGCCTTGGTTTTTATCTTCTTTCACCTTACTCAGAAGGGAAGGGCAGATTCATCTGACTACCCAACACCCTTTGAACAAGACAGATTTCCCTCTAGTGTTTGCCTAGAGTTTCCCACACACAAACATGGTCCACTCCATGAGAAATGACACAGATCCAAAAGATGCTCTGATGCAGATTGTTGGTGGGATTGTAAATGTTCTGGCTCTTCCTTATCCTCTTTCCACAATTTCATTTAAAAATACTTCCTTCCTGCGAGCTTCATGGTAAGTGTCTGAATGCATCTGCTGTGACTTTAATTTCACCTCCTTGAGTCTCTTCTTATAGCAACATCTGGGAAATTCATTTAATTTACTTCAATGTGAAATTACTTTCAATTTGTCAGACATCAGCTTTTACTCTAAGTGTTTGACTCCCAAGTGAAGCACATATCATTAGCTGATTATTATTTCAAGAGTTAAAGTTTGTGTAACTAATATTCTAAATCTCAGCCAAATCCAAATATTATGGTGACCATGCTTTAATAGCTCCTCTGATTACTTTATTATGAAGATATAGCTAGATAGTATATAACAGTGTTGATTTTTACAGCAACATTTTTTTCTCAATGAAAAAGCACTGTTGTAATAAAACTCAGCAAAAAGAAACTAAACAGATCTGTTTACTTTGCTTTGCATTTTTTATTGACAGGTTCTTAGTGCTTTGGAATGGGTTATAGGAGAAGTAATGGCAGGCTGTGACCTCTAATTCCTGAGCATTTTGGGTGCAGGCAAACACCCATGTAAAGTCCTCCCAGGAAACTATGTGTCTTAATATTTTATAGTATGCAATTTAGTCTTCTGCTTCCTCTATTATTCCACTATTTTTTCTTATTATGCACATCACCATGGTACATGAGTATCTACTGCATAATCATTTCTCCACCTGTCCTAGATGTATGCATGCATAGAGTGGAAATTAATTTGCTGTAAAATGCAAACTGTAAGTAAGAATTAATGTTCGGGCTTACCTAAGCACTGGAAGATATATGCAAAATAAAGTGCTATTGTCACCCTAACTGTGCAGCAGTGAGCAGTATCTAAGTGCCAAATAACAAATTCTGTACACTTCTCTTCACCAGCCAGTTGTAGTCTCTGCTTACACCCTGTAATACTTTCCACAGGGCTTGGCCACTGCTAATTAGCAGTTGAGAGAGGGAGGGACTGGGAGATAATGAGAGATCACTTCTCCCTCCCTGTTTTTCCTGCCATACCCATATCCCTCACCCATCCAAGGGAATGCAGAGCAGGGTGCTGGAGTGAAGCAGCCACATCTAGAAGGATCTGTGATTCCCAGGAAGGCGGGAGGCAGATGAGATTATACTCAATCACACGGTCACGCATCCAAGGAAGTCAGTTGAAAAGAAGAGGATTAAAATGCCCTCGTTTTCACTGTACTGCTATATTGCTATGTGTGATAGGCTGAAATTCATTGTGAACCCTCTTAGAGGGTCCACAGGTCCCTGAAATAGCACTGACTCCTGCCCATGAGGTTTAAAAATGCTCCATTGTGTCACAGTCTTCACCCTGTCAAGGGTGCTGTTCCCATGTTTTGACCTTCTCTAACATCTCAGGCAATTTGTTGGCTTTTCCCTCTGAGGAGCCTCTCTACCTTCCCAGACAGATCAATAATTAGCCTTTCTCCCCAGAGAGTGGATTAAACTCACTTAAGCCTTTACCACCCTACCAAAGCAGTAAGGAATTCAGATTATCAATTTGCATAAAACAGTGCTGTATTTATTAAAATATATATGTGTGTGTATATAATTAAGTGAGCCAATGCAATGCATGAAAAATGAATGGGAAGGTGGCCCATAATAAGGGTGTCAGTGATTGCTGTATCTGTGCAGGGAAACAGGAGTACTGTGAACATGCCTGGAATTTGGAAAGTGCATATCCACTCAGCAGCATTAGTTGCCTCATTGTCTTTAGATGACTTGTATAATTCAGAGTTAATGATTGAATTCATGTTGAAAAACAGTCTGCTCATCTGCTGCTACTCAAAGTCTCAGGGAGACTGAGCAAGTACAAAACAGCCATTTTGAGGAGTGATACTGCATCTAAGGCAATTTTCTTACCTTTTAGCTCCTTCATGGTAAGCAGTGCTTATCCTTCAAGCAGGTGCACCGGAAGGTAGTGCCAGTAAATGCTGATGAGTTCTTCAAGGAGGAAGTGATGAATGAAAGATACGGTTATAACTATATAACCATTTAAAAATCTCTTCCAATTATGCTGTGTGGAACAAGGATTGTAAGCATCCTCTGAAGATACAATTTTCTGAGCTGCAGGGATTTATTGATTTATTATATTTTTCTCTCCTCTATGGAATTGGTGGGAAGGATTAACTTTCACTTACTCTCCAATGACATTTTTCACTGGTACTATCATCCCCATTCTCAATCCAAATGTGCTGCTGAAATGTGGCAGGTGGCTTTGCCAGTAATTGCATGCTACTTCATTCCATTTTAAATGGGAGTATAGAGTATAGTGGCCTTCCTCTCTCATCACTGGTGTACTTCACAGGCGTGTGGTATTGACTTAGAAAATGCAGAAGAGTGGGCTTCCCTTTAAATTGCAAAGATGTGTTATCTTGCGTTACTTTCCCTTAGGAGACAGTAACTTAATTCCTGTGCAATAAGCTTCTGACTCCAGCATTTTTTCATGACAAAAAAAAAAAACATCAAATTTTTTAAATGTCCACTTTTTTTTTTCATGATAAGAGAAGGTGAACATGGTTTTGAGTATTTAAGATTTATTATTTGGTGAATCATAGGCAAGTTTCTATTACAGTGTACATATGCTTGATCTCATTCTGAGGCCGGCAACCATGCTCTGGTAGAAGATGGCTTTTCTTTGGCCCCAGCTGTGCTAAACACTATTATAATTAGCATGATGGTTAACTTAATCAGAGCTCTTGGCTTGGGAGAGAGGTGTTACAGAGTGCACCATAATTAGCATTTTCATTTCTTTGATCCTGAATCTGTCTTTATTGACAGAAATATCAAGAGCTCGTTTGTTTTTTTCTTTTAACACTTCAGGAAGTGGAAATATGTGTGGCTGTGAGATTATGAATTTAGTAATGATTAAAAAAAACCCAAACCAAACAGACCTGTCCCAAAGGAAGTAGAAGGGATAAAGATCTGCATGTATGGAAAAAATGGTCTTTAGTGTAAGTCTTTAGTGCTGCAGCATGTGGGCAGGTATATGGCCAGGAAACATCTCCTAGGGCAACTGCATCCCTTTGAAGTTGAGTGGCCAATGTTAGCAGCATCTTAACCATTTCCACATGGCTGCTGTTTGAGTCTGTAGAAAAGGTGGTGATCCTTTTAAAGTAAGGAAGTGTGATCTGTTTAGGAAAAAACCCACACACCCAAGGTTTGGATGATCCTGTAGCAGCTAAAGCTTTAGATGCTTGCCAGCTTGGTCACTGAAGCACAAGCACACCATCTTAGGTGCCTGATGTAAGCAGGTGGTGAAAGCATGCAGCAGAGCAGATGACTGCTGTTCATGAAAAAACATAACATTTATGCTGTCAGACAAAATGCTGAAGACTTCCAAACTTGCATCTGGCATCACTGCCTTGATTGCAGGGGAGGAAAGTTGAGAGAGACTCTTCTCATTACACACCACGGAGTGGAGCAGTGTCTTGCCATGCCAGCTAACACAGGGTATTAAAAATAGGACACTTTTTAGTAGGTGAAGCCACTGCCAGTCTTCCTGAGATGGCCTTTGTTAAACTTGATAAGCACACTGTCCTCTTTGCCTACTCTGAAGTGGGGTGCTTTGTATTTCCAGTGCATACTAGATGAACTGAACCCAATGCTGTTTTTGAGATTTGTTCAGCAAACTGGAGCAAATGCTGTATGCACTCATTTTGATTGACTTTGGGATGATGGTAGCTCACGTATGGGTAGACAAAACCTCTATATTTAACTTCCTTATGGTCTTTGTAATTTTTATTACTGGTTTTAAAAAGAAGATACAGCAATATTTACAATGAAAAAAAGGGCAAAAATAGTTGAGAGCTCTTGTAAGAGCTCTTTTCATGTTTTCACTCTTCCTTTATGTGTATCCGTTTCTTTCCAGTCTTTTACAAAGAGGAAGAGCTCTCACATGTATGAGTTCTTACAGTTCATTTCAATCCGCTTTGCCAGTAGAAAAATCATATGCTAATAGAGGCTGAAGAGAATGCAGCTGTCATTAAGGGACTTCCTATGTTATCCTTGACTTTGCTAGATTACTTTGATCTACTCAGGATGGATAATAATTTTTATAACATTTATGCAGCTAGGTTTTAGGTCAATAATAGCAGGTTAAATTGTTTATTTGAGTAATCTTTCCTGGTGCAAAGTATTTGGAAAGACCCTCTCACTATCTTTACAAGATTATTTCCATATCAGCATTAAAGCAGCAAGCAGTATTCTTGACAGTAGACTTGGAAGATACCCATTATTTGAGAGACATGATAAAAACAGTGTAATCTTTTCCAATACCCATACAAAGCCAGTAATTGTCTGTTTCTGCCATTCCAGTTATTTATGTAATTATACTTAATGCCACATAGATTTGAGAAGAAAAAGCAATAGTTGCTTCTGATTAATATTTTTCCATTCAGAGATCATAAAAACAGAAAATACCTCTCATGATGGTAGAGGGAAGAAAGGACTATGGATTTGTAAACAATTGATCAGAGGAGCTGAACTGGAAGAGGGAGTGTGTTTTTTTTAAGTCTGTCTCCTGTCCACACAATTGCATAATTCCTAAAGCTCACTGATCGCTAGGAAATGCTGCCATTGCATAATATCACTTCTTGGATGTTAATTCCTTTATTTAACTAAGCTGTATAGTACTTTTACAGTAGATTTCAAAGGTACAGAATTTAACTAGATTAAACCTGAACACATCCGGGCTATCCTGCTTTGCCCAGTTCTTCTGTGTCACAATCCTGGTGAAACTATTTACCTTGTGGCCAAAAAGTGCTTAAATAGTAAGATACCTCCCATACTGTCCTGCTTCGTATAACTGGGTTGGCCAGGGTTAAGGAGCTCTGGTGGTAAGTCCCCACTCTCCATTTAATTCCACTTGCTGGAACAATCCAAGGTGGCTTGTAAATGCCCCTGGAAAGCCCCTGGATTAAAGGAGCTGCTTGGAAACTTACGGGTACATTTTGCCTTCAGATTCACTGCATTCACTTACATTCAGCCTTGGGTATTTGAATTGCTTCTTCACAGTGTCTGAAGAGAAAGAAATTGGCTGTGTATCAGCAGAATGCTGATCTGCAGCAGAATGCTCAAGTTCAAAGTTCAGATTGGGTCCAGCAAAACTGGTGCATCCATTTAAAGCAGATAAAGAAAAAAATTGGATTTTGTAGGCCCACTCAAGAAATAAATGTGTGCTCATGGGTTTTATAACTTAGTGTACCTCTAGTTTGGTCAGCTAGTAGTATTATACTCTTATACAAATTTACCACTTAGCCTGAAAGTTCTGCCTGAAATAGATAATACCAATTTTAAAAGTCATCCAATTTCTTCTTTTTTAAATGACTTTAGATGATGGCAAATTTACTGCATGCAAATGTGAAAGGTTCCAGTGACTTAATTGCATTCATTTCTAACACTTCTCCCTCATTTTTTGCCTGAATTTTATCTCAAAGTTCCATTTTTCAACTCTCTATCTTGTTATGCCCTTTATTAAATGTCTTTCAGTAATGTAAGTATTTATGAACTGTGATCAAGCCATCCTGAACTTTATCTTTGTGCAAATAAATAGACTAAATTACTCCTGGCTCTTGCTTTAGGACATCTTTTCCTGACTCTGAATCCTTCATTCAGCTCCGCCCTAAATTCTTCCCAAGTTGTCAACATGTTTTGTGCAGAGTGGATGCCAGAAAGGGCCATGTATGCTTATAATCATTTCAGTAACACTGTATGTAGTGACAGAGCCAGTCCTGGCATCTCAATAGTGTAAGAGAAATTGAATTTTTTGCTGCTCCAGGAGTGAGGGTAGAATGCTCACACTGAAGATATGGGCTTGTTAATCTAACTGTGGAAGAGGGAAGGAAGGTAGAGGTGGTTGCCAGGACCTGAAGGGGCTGATTCAGCCTTCTCTCCCATTGCCACTTCTGCCAGCAGTAACTGGAGGAAGCTGGGCTCCGGCACAGGCAAAGCAGGCAGAGGTCCATGACTGCTTCCTAGCATTGTTTTGCTTATTACCCACTGACCTGGATAACCTCAACTTTCTCTGTTCCTAGTAATGCTCCTCTGAAGTGCTACCATGATGTTTTTTCTGCTTTGTGTCTTCCCCTGGCTCAGGCATTGAAAGATGTCATTCATCATCCCAGCCACTGCATCCCTGCCAGAGTTTTAGTTGAGGCTCACCACGGCCCTGAAGTCATCCTTCAAGTCACTGCTTCCCAGATTAGTTCACCACCTTACAAGTTTAACCTGTGTTTGAAGAAGCATGACCTTGCATTCTGTGACTGCTATAAGTAATGTCATTCAAACAGCTACACAGAGCGTATTTTTCAGCTCACTTTGAACTGACTTGCCCTTAATCTGACTGCTATACCATTAGTTATATCACCTTCACCTTGACTGCCACAGTGCTGTTTTCTTCCACGTCACTTAAGACTACAGATTAGAGAAGAACCAAGATCTGTCTTTACACAAATCAACCAGAAGTTTAATTTGGTTCTGGGAGTCCCATTTTCAGAAGTTTTTTCTATTTAATTGTGGCGCTTTTGTTCTGTGCGATGCATGCCTCCATTTCACACTCCTCTTTCAGAGAAAGAATGGAAAAGACAAGTCATCTTTCATCTTGTGGTTCTTGTGTTGTGTGCAGGGTTCCTACTACTGCAATGCAGTTGAAGATACTGCCGAGGGATATTTAAATTCAAGCCAGAAAAAAAAAAAGCCTAATTAAAGTGAGGAAAAAATTATGAATGCATTTCTATTTTTAGGATTCGTGAAACTTGCCCTAACAGAATCTTCGGGCTTCAATGAATAGACATTCCATTTTTAATTGGAGCATTTTGCTGCATGCAGTGGTTTAAAGTAAAGGGTGAGTTAATTGGGTATTTATTTGAAAACTAAAAAAGTCAGGGGAGCCAGTGAGTGGTTTTGAATATGGTATTGACTGCATAGGTAAAGGAACTGGGGAAGGGAGGAACATGAGCAGCAGACAAATGACACGGTTGGACATCTTAGTTGGCTAAGCACTCTGGGTGTTTCATTAACAACTAGGGCAAGAAAAAGATATCACAAAACATACCAAAAATGGATTAAAATAATAACTTTTCATCCTGCAAGCTGTATATTCATATATGAGTCAGGAATTGCAGAACCTCTCAAGAGTTTTGCTTTGCTTACATCTCCTCCTATAGATGAGTTTCTAGGTTGTTTTATTCATGCTCTTTCCTGCTACTCACATTATTCATGCACTAAAATAAACAGAGATTATCTGCCCAGGGAGTAATGTCAGCTAGCTGAGGTTTTTTGTGGCAGCCAGCAAAAATAACAAGGGAAAAAGGAAGCTCATGGAAGATACTGTGGTAGCCAGTGCTCGATGGGCAGTGTTCTGCTGCTCAACAAGAACACAGCTCCCAGGGGCAGTGCTGGCAGATCAGGTCCACTTCTGCATCCAGGTGATTTAGATTCCAGAAATTTAGTCCTTTTCCCATTAGGCCAGATTAACATGCTAAAGGCTCTTTAAGGGAAGAGGAAAGGAGTATTTGAGTTTCCAAGACTCGTGTGTTTTCAAGTAACTGCTGCACAAAAATCACTGCTCTTACTGCTGTTTAGTCATACCACCCTAAAAACTGTTAAATCAGTTTAAAATTTCAAATATCATCAGATTGGGCTTCTGTTTTCTGTGTGAGAGCATCTGCTTAGAAAAACTGGATTGTACTTTTTTTTCAGAAAGCAAATGACTTGTCACAAAGCACTGCTTTGTTCCTATCCTGGATGTTATCTCGAGCCATGAGAACAGGGCTGTTGCTTTGCATTTCGTGTGCTGCATAACCTCCCTCCCGAATGCCAGAGCCATCAGAGAACCATTGTTGCCTCCTGTACATGGAAGCAATCTTAATTACTGCATCAGCCCCAGAATAAATACACAGTTAATCAAATATGATGGTGAGAA
This sequence comes from Petroica traversi, assembly GCA_025920805.1. Taxonomy (NCBI): domain Eukaryota; kingdom Metazoa; phylum Chordata; class Aves; order Passeriformes; family Petroicidae; genus Petroica; species Petroica traversi. The sequence continues at coordinate 26,309,080 of JAHLSL010000009.1, forward strand.
GTAGAGTGATAGGCAGGACTATGGTAAAAATGTCAGCTGGTAAAGTTTTCTTGGCAAGTTACTTGGAACCAAAGCAAAATCCTCCTCTTCCAAACATTGTATTCAGGTCAGGTTCAGCCATATTGTGTTTAGAAAGCATCTCCATCAATCTGAATTAAATGTTTCCTCCAGTGATTTGCTGCAGATTGAATTATCTTTTCAGTTGGGATGGAGGAGTGGAGGGAAATGCTGCCATGTTTTCCCCCTATAGCACGTCATTGTAGCATGCTTCTGATCACTGCAGCAATGCAAAGTGATGATTTTCTTTACCAAGCACAAGCATGCTTTTGAGTTGGATAACTGCAAAAATCGCTTATCAAGGTTGATGACCACAAGGTTGGTTAGCTCAGAAAGGATACAATATTTTACCAAACACAGAACATTAGCATTAAAGCAGTGACTACCTGGATCGTGGCATTATGAACTTCAAAGAAGAATTCTTTTTCTTTAATCTAGTCTAGACAGCCTACTTCCAATTTTTACTCCCTCCCACGTTTTCTTAAAAATAGACAGGTTGCACCTTCGGTATTATGCCAATAGTGCTAAGTGGCTTATGTCTCCCTCCACAGAGGATACTCTGCCCCTGCTATGTTTCCAGTCTTATTGAATGTAATTAGGCAAGGTTGACCTTGTCTGTGAAGTGGCAACATAGAAACAGTTATAGGACATCAGGAGTCACTTTGTTCCATTGCTCTTAATGCCTGCATTTGAAATCCAAGTATCTTGATGATCCAAAGAGGAGAGCAATGATGAATGGATATCTCAAGCCTAATGATCTAATCTTTTACGTAAAAATGCTGAGGTGATAGTTTTCATAGAGATGTAGTCCCATACAATTGCATGAGCTTCCCTTATTTGAGGGAGGCTCCTTGTAGTGGTCAAAGACTACTTAAGTTTCCTTTTCAAATTTTTTTTCTTCCTTCTTCATCGCCATCCTTGTTAGTGCTATATTGTATGTGTATTTTGAATAGAGCCAATTATGTCCTTCCCTTTTCCTTTTTTTATTTCTTTTAACTACTCAATCATTTTAGAGATACCATCACAATGATCTTTCCTAACAACTCTGCCAGGACACCAAATTGAATGTTTCATTATTAGTATCATACCATTCAGACAATTGAGTGATTTTTCTTAAATATTCCAAGTTCAGGAGTTAAATCTTGGAAAATTATTAGACTCACTCATGTTTAAAGAATGAGATAACTTTTAAATGCAAATTTATATGATAATGCTGAAATTTAGAGGTATAATTTATTCTAGAAATACGCAAAAAAAGGTGAATTTTAAGTATATATTATTGAAAAGTTCAAGTAGTTCTTGCAAACTTGAAATACTTCATCTTTGTGACGTGGTCATATAAAAAAAATTAAATTTTATGTGGCTAAATGGTAACAAACGAGCCAGTGTTTTTACCATGGTAAGGAGTACATTGGGGACATAACCATTAGACAAGGGTAATTTAGTTTTAGCATTATCAGTTAGAAATACTGCAGTCGAGTGGAATATTTTATTACATGAAAACATCTGTAACCAATATATCCCTTGGGAAGCTTACGTGACCTGTGATCTGTTTGGAAAAAAATGTTTTGGTTTTATGAGGCTGTTCAAAAGCAAGTATGTGCAGTGGGCTGTGTCCCAGCAAATCTGGAAGGGGCTCCCTTCTCTTTGTGTACCTCCTGGAAATTTCTGGGAGCTGTAGCAATGTTTCTGCATTCCAGACTGTAATCTTCAAACTCACTCCATAACTTATGGCACTGAAAAAGACCTGGGAAATGTGTACAATAATGCTCTCTACCTTTAGTGCTACTAAAGATGTTAGTGTATATTATATATATAGATATATATAATATTTAATACTACTCAATGTTTCACAGTGTTTACACACAGTTATCCTTGCTGTGAGGTATCCTAAAACTGCAGCAGTAAATTTCAGACCAAAAAGCATGATGCAGACTAGCGAATGTATATTCACATTCTGTTGAAGTATGCCAGTATCACAGGACAAACTGCATCCTTACTGTATTTCTCAGGCCTTGCTGGGTACCTTTTCCTGGCTGCTTTTTTTCCCGCTCTCTCTTTCAGTGAAACCAGAATATGTCATCCCAATTTAAATTTGCAAAGCTCTAGCCTTCATAGTGCTCTGGCAGGAAAACAAAGTACCCAGCTCCTGAGGACCCTCAGTCAAGGCCTGGGAACTTGGGGAGCCAGGAAGACAGAGGGATGGACAGCCTGAACTTGACAGCCCATTAGGTACCTGACCTTCTGTGCAAATGGCTATTGAGTTCTTGAAGATGTGGATTAATGCTTTGTTTTGTTGGGTCAGATGGGCATATAGGCATGCCAGTTAGAGACAGCTTTGCCATGGGGTGCTGCAAGTCCTACAGTGCAAGTGTTTCTTAGCACACTTTTTCTACAGAGAGTAAATACTGAGAAAAACTGTGCCTTCTTTACAGAGAGAGGGAAATCGTCACACGCACCCAGGATCTCATTTCACTGTAACACTCTGTAAGCAGAGGCAAGACAACTGTTTCTAACTTGAACTTGGCTATTGTTGAGACCCAGGATCAAAACTGGCCAGTTTATGGCCACAGGCATAATGCAGGCATGTTCCAGACCATAATATGTCAAGAGGTCTTTTGGCACAGGGTAGGAAATAGGTTTCATGCCAGTAAGACCACGGCATTGCCTTTCTGACATCACTTTCAGTTCACACATCCTCCATGCAGCTCTGCAGCATGGGCCCAAACACAGGAGAATAGATGGCATTTCTCACCCAAAGGATCATTTTCATAAAGTGGAGTGAGCTAGCCCTGCTTTTTGAAAAGTCTGCCTGGTCTGGGGAATATTTAAGCCACAGTCTTGCCCATTAAGTACTTTATCAATGCAAAGGTGGAGCAAACCTTTATGGCTAAATGAAGCAAATCTGTGGGCTCTTTTGTCTGTGGTGGTAACACTGTCCCTGGGATTGGGCTGACTGTGAAATCAAGTGTAATTCATCAGACTATCATCTGTTTGAAAGATATGAAAAGTATGTGCCGACGGGTTGGTGGCAGTGCATATTGGTTGCAGGCATGTAATTAGGAGGAGTGTAAAAGTTTTGACCCAACATGAGAGGTGCTGCAAGGAAAGCAGGTCATTCACAGAATGGAAAATCTTTCATTTCCAGGACCCTAAGAGGTAGATGAAGATGAGTCTCATGGAATTTTTTTCCATGTACAAGACAGTCCCAGGCAAGGCAGGCTTTGCGTCACAGTTGGGTAAGCTTTGTTTGGAGAAAGTTGCATCGTTTATCATGGAGGAAGCCACATCATTTTTCATTCGTGACCAGAAGGGTTTTAGATTCTGAAATCAGTGCACAGATAATGCAGAAATGGGACAGCTTGTTTTGTCTAGATTTTTGAGTTTGCTTATGTCAGGAGATAGGAAGTACAAGTTTAATGTTGCTAGCTCTGTTTTCAGCTGATGGGATATAAAGGAAGCTATTGAGAAAAGCACAAAAAAGGGGCAAGCAAGAGTTATGTAAGGAGAATGGAGAAGGTATGTTTTTTATTGAGTGAAGCAGGTGAGCCTCCCATTTGGAGAAGAAATGTGTTGCAAAGTTAGTGTTTGCACAGTGTGAAAATATCCCCATTGTTGCCGCACACAGAGGAGCTTTTAACAGGGCATGCAGGAAACTCTTTGATCTAACACCTACGTCATTTCTTAGTGCTCTGCTATAATTCAACATTTAAACCGCAATGAGTGTTCTCCCACCGAGATACTTTTTTAATCTCTGACATTTCCCTGGAGAGATACTCTGAGTAATTTTGAAAATAAAAACAAACACGTACAAATCCAACTTTTTTAAAAAAAAATGGGTAAAGGTTTATCTGGAGATAAATGGTTAAGTAGGATAAAAGCAGAGTAGTGTCAGACCACTGGCATAATGGCAACTGCCTGCTGATTCCTACCTAAATAATCCAGTTAAGGAGTGTTGTAAATTAACACATGCTAAACTTTTAGTTTTGCAGCAATCAATGATTTATGCTGTTCTTCCGCTGACATCATCTCATGTCACTGGAGCACATATTAACAAGAGGTATGTAGTTCTGGTAATCCCCAGGAAATCTGCACACTGTTTACCAAAACCCACTTTTTTTCAAGAAGAGTTGTGCTTTGCCAAGAAACCTGGAGCATGTCGGACTAGAAAAATGCTTCTTTTGGTGCCTGAGAGGAAACAGTTTATGTGTGGGTATAAAATCGCATGCCTTCATGGTAAAAACGTGGAGGTAATTGGCCAAATCATGGTGCTTTGCTTTCAGAAATGGGAAGCCACTTTCATGAATCTTGCAGGTCTGAAGACAGAGGTTTCAGAGGACCTAACTTCTTACAGTTGATGTCAGATCTTGCTGCTTACCTACAGCAAACAAGCTGAGGAGGCAGCTTTTCTTTTCTTTGTTGTTTCATCCAGATCGTCAAAACTGTATTTTAATTTTTTCTGGACCTGATATTGCAGGGCTGCTTTTGGTCCTGCAAACTTTTCACTTCAACAGTTTAGCGACTATAAATGTGCAATGATCTCTGTTGTAACTCTGTGATTCACTTACATTACTGACTTTTCTTTTGTGCCACTTGGCATATGAGGTGAAACAAATGAAAAGCTGTATTAATTATTCATCAACTAAAGAATCTCTTTCACTGTTACTATGTTTCAGGTTTGCAGATACCTTTGCATAAACTAATTGATTTTAATCATAATATTCCAAGTGGTGTTTAAATTATTAATTAATAATTTAAATATAATTGTTTTGGAAAGTTTTTTTAGCCTTACTGTGAGCAGCTGGCACCGGAAAACAGAATTTGGCAGTGATTTAACTTCAAAAATATGGAGCTAGTTTTCTGCAGCTGTTATCAAATGAAATTAGTAACTCAAAGGTGTGGGAATTTTTTTGCATGAAAGGTTAATCAAACCCAAATCCAATTGTGTTCTAATCTAAGATTAAACATGAAAAATGTGCGTAGTAGGGACAGGGAGTTTCCTAAGGCATTTGCACCTCACTGTGACTGAGGAGGGGAGGGAAGGAGGAGGGAGATGTTAGTGCCAGAGCAATCATATCTTTTATCTTGAGAACTATTTTCAGCAAGGAATGCTGAACTTATTTTCCATCCTCCCACGCTTTGGATAAGAGTTTCGGGAAAACTCTATTCTTCCTTTGCTGGGTATGGATCTAATACAGATTTCAATACCAGGGGACTACCAACCTTTTGGGTAGAATAGTAGTTTGACTCACTGCAGAAGAAATTAAGATATGTCAGTTTAAATAGGAAGCTGATTTCTTGTGCATTGTCAGAAAAATCTTTACTTCCTATGCTAGTGTTTCAGACTTTAGCCACTCTGTGTGGAAGGAAATTGGCTTGTCGAATACAGTCTGCCCATGGATGAAGAGGTTTTTAACACTGTAACATGACAAACAAGTGGGTTTGGGGTAGCAGAGCTTTATAACCCCGGGAGCAGGACGTGGGATGAAGATGGGCAAGAGCAAACGCTTCCAGAGGGATGCAGCAGTGCCCTGCAGAGTCCCTGCACTGCTGTGCACCCATTGCTCCCGGCACAGGCAGCTGCCAGCCCCGGCTGCAGGGACCTCCTGGCTCCCTGGCCACCTCCTGCTGCACTTTGTTATGGGCCCTGCTGCTCTCCCGGCGAGCAGGACCCATCCTGTAAGCCCAGCACTGCCTGGGATGAGGCCGAGGTGTCCTGGTGCCACTGCCAGCCCGTACCACGGCATCTGCCCCGAGATAGGGCGCGGGCGCTTCCCAGCCTTCTGTGGAGCCGGTTTCAGTGGCTTCAATTACATCTGCGGTTTGGATGGCTTCGCTTGGCCATTAAAATCCATTTCACAACAAGCCGTATTGAAATGAGCAAGGAATATTTGTGGCAGCTGTGGATTTCCTCCAGGCCTACAGGAAGAGTAAATTAGTTACTGAAAACTTGACAGTTTGTCCTGAGTGCTTAACTCCTTCCTCTCTGAAAGCTTGCTTTTCAGAAGCAAGTGCCTTTAAAAGGAAACAGTATACCCAGTGTTTTTTTTTATTCCTCCACCCCCTTTTTACGGTAGGTCTGTAATTGCAAAACTAGCCAGAAGTGATTTGTTTGAAGAGGAAGTGTGGGAACTTCCTTTATAAATATTGCCTTTCCCTTCGTGTGCATCCAAACACGGTTTGCTCTGCTGGCAGAAAAAGAAAAAAAGTGCTTGAACTGAGCAAGCACTTATTGCCGTAGCTCATGCCCCATGTAAACATGAAAGACAGAAGTTTTATAGGAAAAAAAAAACCAACAAAACCAAGACAAAACAAATCACACCAAAAACCGAAGAAGGAAATAGAAAAAGTCGGTTATTAGTAAGGGAAGAGCTGAAGTTGGTTGAACACAGAGATCAGCTGGGGTTTTGCCCAGCCATTCCCTGACAGCACTTTCAGATGTGTGCATCCTCTGCTCGGGAGCACGGGGCAAGTTAAGGTCCCGTGGAGGGGGTGGGGGAAATCAGTGTTTGCAGAGTGGGTGATTACAGAAACTGCTGGGACTTGCTCGGCAAGATAGGACAGTATCTGCCCGAGCCAGCTCCTATCGCCCTTTGGAATGGTTTCTTTTTTTAAAAGTGTCAACATATGTATCTTTCCTGGTGAACTAGAAACAGTAGCCTGTACCCTTCCCCAGCCGAGAAATACCTTTGAAGTATTTGCAGAAGAGAGGTTCAGCCACCAGGTGAGCAGCTACACCCAGGGAAGTGTCTGTGCCCAGCAGCAGCAGGTAGATTAAGCTCACAAGGAGAGACCAAGTTTTAACCTGGCAGGCAATGCCACTCTAGATTTTTGTGCATTTATTTGGGGGGAGGGTTGGGGTGGGGAGTGGAGTGGGATGGTTTTTTGGGGGTTTTTTTGTTTGTTTTTCTCTTAAGTGAGCAGTGTGAGGGTGTATGGGCTCTCTGGTGTGCAGGCAGCCAGCTGGCCTGGCTTGCTGACATAAATCAGTGCCGATGATGGGAATCAAGGCAGGGGGTCCAGTTCCCAGCTCTGAAGGATTCCAGATTTGGAAGACAGGTCACAGAGAAAGCAAGGGAGTATGTGGAGGGAATCAGACTGATTCTCTGAGAGGCACTGAAGATGAGAAGAGCCCTTCTGCCTGATTTGAAGGAGGAAAGTGTTCTTATATTGCTTGTAATTAGGCTGAGATTCACCTTGTTCATTGGACTTGATGGACAAATGAGACATTTCTGGTATTATAACATTGGATTGCAGTGATGCTTTCTGATCTGTCCAGCAAGAGGCACAGTCAGGCTACTGTTGTATTAATGAGAACATTGTGATTTTTACACATTTATCAGTGGGAAAGATGAAATTTCACTCAAGCTCCCAACCAGGCTTTGTAGTGGCTCCTTTCTGCACTTTTAGAAACACACAAAAGAATAAAATTTGCAGTGCAATGGGCTAACATGGGAAAAATCAATCACTATCAGAGAAGACACTGGAAGGTTCACTGATCCACCCAGCTGGTCTCAGGTGAGGCTTGCCTGGCTCACCATGCCAGTAGTCCTCACATCCTCTCATACTCCACTTCTGAGGAATGGACATCTCAGTTCAGGATGACAAAGGAGTGAACTTGGGGTGATTTTTACTTACTAAATAAAATTAAAAATAAAATTCTCATCTCTCTACTTCTTCCTGTACTTTCTTCTCTGTTCAATGCCATACAAATGCATTTAAAGCCCTTCAGTGCTCAGGGTAAGCTTTTGATTCTTTTATGTCTTTCATCTTGTTTTCCACACCATCATTTGCTGCTCTCTCCTTATGTTTCTTATTCTCTCTCATCTGTGCCACGTTCCCCAATTAACAATCCTTTTTACCTTCCTACACTTCACGTTGTTTCCTCTCCTCTTTCACACACACACTGTCATGCCTGTTCCTTTTTCCAATAAGGCAGGCTGTGTTCTGTAATTCAAGGAGTAAACTTTCAAATTCTTGTGTGAGTACTGAGTACATGATGAAAGAGACTGCAGGACTGGGCCCTAACTTGGCAGAGGTATGGGAAAAGGTAGTGAAGCCAATTTTAAAGTAGTCTTATTATTTTGGTGGTTTGTATCACTTTGATTGACTATTAAAATGCATATTTCTAAGGTTAGGTGTGCACCAATGGCATTGTATAAATAAAGAATTTCAAGAACTTGGTATAAAAGACTTTATAGAGGTTATATATTACTTCCAGTTGAGAGAAGTGAAGGGGCGCTTTAAAATCAGTTTTACTAGCACCCTGAGTTTAAAAAAAACCCTTCTTTTTATTTTTGCTTAACGTCCTGTGCAAGCCTGGGCATGTTTGAGGCTACCTGTATCCAATTTCATGTAGTGTCCTATTTCAAATCCAGGCCAGAGCAGATTGATTGAAAATCAGTGCTGTCAGAAGTAAAACTGTCTGTGGAATGCCTTCAACAACATGAAGATGAAAAGGAGAATGTAATATAACAGATACAGATTTCTGAAGTGTGAGGTGTTGAAGCAGTGTCCTTGGATATTGCACCATTTACCTTGATTGAACAGTAATGGTTGTAGAACAATTTTGGTGAATTTTTGTGTTCTTCAGTTAGTAGTTAACAACTGTGATGTGAAGAGGGAATGGTTGGTGTTGCTGGGGTTGTTTTAAAACAAAGCAGCAGCTGTAGACTATTTCATGGCAAGCACAGAGCTACCTATAAGTCTGAATAACACCAGAATAACATAGGATTCCTAATAATTCTTGTCAGTGAAATGCTTACTGGTATTTTGAAATGATTGGGCTACTTCAGTACTTTGAAAACTGCTGGTGAATGCGAACTAGTCTAACTGGTCTGTGTTTATATTGGTTTTTAGGGTCAGCACAAACACAGATGTCAATCTGCTTTGTTTTCCCATATGTTTCTTTGCCTCTTCTCTTCCCTGTCTCACAGAGGCCAAAGGATCAAAGAAAAAGAGCACTATATGGGAGTTGAAAACAGAGGGAAACAGTAATACTGTTTAGGACTTTGAAGGAGTAGGAAAATGAAGGGAAAACTGAACTTGTGATCTTTGGATAATTTAAAATTTTAAATATATTGAATTCCTGGAAAACTAAGAGTAATCATTGCTCTGCTGTGTAATCCTGTCCCCTGTGCTAGGGGATGCTCATGACATGGGGAGCATTCTGCATTGCTGGAAGACCACCAGGTTGCACAAATAGGTCCCTTGCATGGAGGTGATGTGTCACGGTGGCTGCCTTGGCTCCATTTGCTCTTGAAAGAAAGAAAAGTCAGTGTCCTCACCTTCTGAAAAAGTGCTGTCTAGAGCCACACAAGAGAATAGTGGTAAGCCAAGCAGAGGAGAAAGGAAGTCAGTAATAAAATTCAGGAGTTCGTGTACTAGAAGTGGAATCTGGTGTCTGTGGTCAAGGAGGTGGAGAGGGCAGAACAGAGATGACCAAGAGTTATGTAAGCTAGAGAACTGAAGGTGAGGGAAGATAATGCATTGGCCAGATATTGTGTTATTTAGAGGTATAAATACACTGCAATGTTTAGAGTATTAGGTTGACATCTGATATCACCCTAAAGTTTTTAATATTAGATTATATATCCTGTTTCCATATGGGCATGGTCTCAGTGTTGTAATGTCACATTCCCGACACTGAAATGTGAAGAACCATTCTCAAAATGAAGCTGAAAAAGCAGTACGTAGTTTTAATCCTATGTGCTCCATCCTATCAAGGGCACTGTGCTTGTTAGCTCAACAGCCGGATAAAAGTTCCATGGGCATGTAAAAGCCTATATGAAAAGTATCTGCTCCATATGTTATGTATAGCTGAAGGCTCAGGGGAATAAGGTTTGTGTCTGGGAACCGGATAGCACGACTTTCTATCCCTGACCCAGTGCTTGCCCTTTTTAACAAACAAACAAAAGCCTTCCTCAAAGAAAAGTGTTTTATGATCTGTTTTTAGCTCTAGAAGCAAATATTTGAGGAAAAAAAAATAGAAGAACTCAATATGTTCTTACTCATACTTAGAGCAGCATCGGCTTTAGGTCCTGCAGAGTGAGTGTCACACTTCGTTCCTTGCTGCTGTCAGAAGCCATTATCTCCCTGGCAGTTGCAGTGCCAGGGCAGCATGTTACCTACTTGCAAAATTTTGCACTTGGACACAACCAATGAGCCTGAGTTTATAATCTATTTGAAATTATGGCACCAGAGACCTTGACCCTGAATGCAGAGGTGCAATTGCCTCATGAGGGAGAGGGCACTTGCAGGATGGGGAGGTTGTTCACAGTTGTCCAGTGCCTCCAGCTGTTAGAAGACCTGTGCTAGCAATATGTATTGAAGTTACTTTAGTTCAAGCAGTCCGTTTTGCCTGGCCAACTTGCCGAATCCATACAAGATCCAGTGTAAGATACTGAAAAAGAGCTGTTGCACTGTGATCAGGAGGTAGAAGGAAGAAACAAAACCAAACAAACCAAAGAAGCCTTGTGGCAGATGGGACCACCTGTGTCCATCCAAAGCAATGTGCCATTTGAGTGGAGAAACCTGGAAAATCTGATGACTCAGTCTGAAAACATAGGGAGACAGTGAGTGAGATTTCTGGCTTGTATCCCAAGCCTCTTACGAAAAAGGCTTCCAGTTTTATAACACGGAAAATTGAATACAATTTGGTAGCATCATTCTCTGGCACAGCTGATTACCAACTACAGACTGAAATGCCTGGAGTATCCATGAGAGAACAGCCACATAAGTAGTTAGATGACTCTGTGCCAGGTCCTGGGTTACAGCTGAACCAGTTTTCTCAGTAAATACATTTCAGATATTTTTAGCAAAGGATATACCCTCATTAATACCTTTATTATTGAGGGTATAGCTGGCTGGACATAACAGTTAGGGTTGACAGCATTTGATTACTTTTCTAGGCTCAGCCAAATACTCATTTCCATGCACCTCAGTTCTGGCATCGGCAAAACTGGGAGGTGAACCAACTGTGCAAGACGTGCCTAAATTACTGTTCAGCAATGCTTGCAAAAATGCTTGTAAGCAAAGAGGCAACATGGATATATAAAGCAAACTTCTCAGCAGGATCAAGTCTTGCTTCCTTGTTGACTACCTCCACCTCCTTCCTTCTTGGCTGCTGACAGGATGATAATGGTTCACATTCCTTTGTACTTCCTTTTACTTCTGAATTTTCTTTTCCTTTAAATGTTTAAGTTCCACCAGATCTGTTTTTCCTGTTGTTGGTAAGACACAGAAAGAAATCTGCCCTTTACCTTGGTCCTACAGTCTAAATTTTTTGTCTATTTGTCTCTTGGCTTGGCTGCTTTATTTACATTTCCCTCCTACGACCTTCCTCAGTCCAATCCTACAGTCTTCAGTTAGACTGTATCAGGCAGCTGTGGTTTAAGTATCTCATCCAGCTCTTCTCCCATATGCCTCATCTCACAATTTTGCTAAGCATTCATGTTCATCCTGTACCCAGTGAGGGTTATTCCCTCATACAACTTTTCCCTGCAAAGAGATGAATGTACATAGTCTTAAAGAACATCTTCTTGAAGCAACTTGATATAGAGTATTAGCACAGGAAATTAAATCCCATGGAACATTAGCAAAATAAGTTTGGTTTAGGACTGGGCAGCCTCAAGGAACATGAAGGGAAAATAAAAGTCCTGCTGATGTTTGTGTCTTACTTCCCTGAAAGCCAGTGTTATGTGAGTCTCAAAGTCATGTTCAGTTGAGATGAAATGTCTTTGGAGAAAATGTGATGGATTTTCCCAGGTGTTCAGGCTCTCTTCCCTGGGAAGAGATGTGCCATGTGGTGGTCTTTTAGTGCTTGTGTTGGCTTGTACTGGAAACTGATTGTGCGTTGCATGCTTTGCTAAAAGCAACTGAAATAACTCTGTTTAAGGAGCAGGTCGAGGCATACAACACTTACTATGTCTATTGCCTGGGATATTTTTTGAGGACAGTTGTCATCTTCACATTTATGTTGAACAATCTACATGAACCCTTTTTATTACTTTTCAGCATATACAGTGATGTTAAAATGTATCTGATGGTATTTTATCCTTTTCTAAAGGGACAGACACTGCTTTTCTTCTGCTCATAAATGTTTGGTCAGAGGCAGTGCCAAGTACTGCCACTGGTCAGAGCATGTTCAAGCTCTGGCTAGAAGAGTACCAAGTCATACATTAACCCATCTGTAATGCTAGGCATTCCTTCTGCTAATGCATCAGTTTAGCTCTCAGTTCTTCAGTAATTAGTTGTACATCTGTGAGCAACTGTCCATCTGATTTATTATCCGAGCAGCTATTGAGATACAGAACATTGCCCCATTTAGCTTCAGGATGGAAAGTTATGGTGTGATAAAGTCGTGTTTAAAATGTAATAAAACTGACTGTATATAAACAAATTACAAGTTTATATTACACTGTAGATGATCTTAAATCAGTATTTAAAGTTCATAAATTTAATGTGATTGAACATAGCTTAATGCGTATGAATATATTTTTAATTGTTGCCTTCTTTTATTTAGTAAGAAGATTAAACTGTCCTGGAAAAAAACTTGATTATAGTGAAGAAGACTTAGTGGAAAAGTGAATGTAAGTATTTCACAGCATGTGTCAATTATTTATATTTGCGATCTATTGACATTGGTGATATTATAAATCATGCTAATTTGGCAGCCACTTTTACTATGGTGAGAATGCAGGATCTGGTCACTGTGCATGTGTGTGGGGGGTATAGAATAGCTATTCTGTGGGCCTATAGGCTTATATGTGCTTAAATGTTTTAATGGGGCCACATGCTATTAGTCAGTTGCATGCTTAAGGGCTATTCACAGGAAAAATGGCAACATGAAGTTGTCACTGAGCACCCTCAAAAGATGAAAAAACATTACTCCCATATAAATACCCACAGGGATTCTTAAATTCAGTACTGCAGACATATTTTCCATTTCCAGAGGAATTTAGTCCAACTCAGAATAATGCAGCCCGTATATAGTATTTTTTTGTAAACTTGCCCCAAAGAAGTAAAATTATAGTAGAAGAAGATTGCACTGTGGATTGGCAATTCAATTTAGAGTGAAATACAGCAGCTGCAAGTTCCAGGCTAAGTGCATCATTGCTCACTTGAGGTCACTTTTTCAAACCCGGAGTCAATAGTTCTCGAGCAGTAAGAGCTTTGGTTCATTTTCTAGAGCCTCTTGAAACTGTTGCTTTGCTGGTGAATACGCCATTATTTTTCTTAATGTAATTGCTTTCCTGTGTTTCATAGTAAAGTGAAGCCCCTAACTGTGTGCCTGCACATGTGTGTTTGTATGTATATATTTGTGTATGAGGCCAAGCTGTGTCTCTGCAAGTCATTCCCCAGGAGGCTTTGAGTGGCTCTGATGTGCAAGGCAGTGACAGTCATGAACTTCCATGGATTCATTCCAGTGCTTTTTCATATTACATTTTTCCCACGATCTCACCTTCCTTTTCCCAGAGCCTGACTGATGAGCTTGGAAGCAGTCAACTAAGCCTTTCTAAATGCTGAATAAAGTATAGAATTAATGACTTAGATGTTAAAGAGGACAGTGATTATGTCTTAAATGTCTAACAAGCTGGGACAGTTGTAATTCTAGCCTTTCAGGTTTTATAAACTTGTCTTCAATAATTACTGGCTGACCAGTAGTACTGAAAACTGCAGAAGCTGCCTATAGGATTGCAAAGTGCTGCGTGGTTTATATAGAGTTGTCTCCTAATATAGGGTTGCTTGAAATGAAGATCCTCAGATCTGACAACATTGTACCTTAGTTAAAGATTTACAGATTAGGCTGTGCATTGATTCTCTCCATTACTAGTGTCTGGCCCAGTTTGAAATATATGTAGGCTTATAAGGTCTAAAATCAAGTCCTTAAAATCTTCCTATTTAATGCAGTTTGAAGTAATTTACTGGGACCAGTCACTTTAGTTGCTTCAAGATCCTAAAAATACATTTCTAATGACCCTGTTCAGGCCAGTGACACTTCTTGAACTATCCCGTGTGTGACAAGTTTGTACATGTAAAAGTTTTCTGTCAGTTGATTTCACATTTTGCTCACCCCTTGATCTTCAGCTGTTACTTCTGGGAAACTTGGGAAGAGTTATCTTTAGTTCACATTTTTTCTTAAATAAGCAGAATATTGTGGGTTTCTTCTTTGTAGTTTTTAAGGGCCTGTTTAGTAGGAGAGCACCATTTGAGTGTCAGTTGAAATATAAAAAATATCTGCCCATTTAATGTGTGTATGTGGAAACAACTAAAAGACATGAAGTAGAGCTGTATTTCAGGAAGCTGAGGAGTATAATATTGGCAATGTGATTATTAGCTGATCCTGAAATTGGCAGAGGAATAAACGCATCCTGCTGCAGAGATGGATACTAGCATTTTGTCCTTCATGTAAAAATAAATAAGGTCTCCATTATATATTATTTTTCTGATATTTTTATTTTGTGCAAATGTAGTCTGAGCTCCTATATGTAAACATTCTTTTTGATCTGGCTCTTACAGGTATCTGACATTAAAACTAGAGATTTATCCTTCTAAATGTCAAAAATTTTCAAAAATTAATTGACCTTTTATTGTCTGGGATATTTGCAGTAATACCAAATTAACAAATTTTTATGGAGAGGAGAAAATACCTTTTCATATGCACTTTTAGTTCTTTATCTCAAAAGTGGCTATGGAGATATTCTCATATACAAAGACAGCAGAGTTGAAGGGAGGGATCAGAGGAACTCATGGGAACCAAGAGGAGCAGAGGCTTTTCCTGCAGCCACTCACAAACTGGAGGTAGAGCCCTGAAATTACTGAAATCCAGCATCTCCTCTTATAATACTCCATTTTGATGTGTAGCACATCTAGGAATATTTATTAAAAATTTTGGTTTAGTCCAAATTGAAAATTAAAATTGAAACTTGAAGTTGAATACATTGTAATTGTTTGGCAGAAAAACTGGTAGAATTTTGACTTTGGTCACCCATAAAGCCAGAAAGTGGAAAAACTTGCTCTTCCTCATTCTCATCCAATGAAATTCTGCACTGACCTTTAAGAGACCAAACTGGGATGCTGATTAAATCCAGTGGAATGTTGGCTTGCTGTGTTTCTTTACCTCAGGAAGAGGCAAAATGAAATGGACAGAGTGTTTGTTCCTTAAAAATAAGGGAAGGCTAGGAAAAACACGAAACAGACTGATGAAGATGATGAAAAGCCAATTGTGTTGAATTGGGCTGATGATACATCAAAATAATCTTGAGGCAGTGTCTGCAAGGAGGAGGAAGGGAAGTGTGTACCTTAGGGAATCAGGAGCAGGCACCATCAAGTAGAGCACAGACAGGAGAGAGCACAGGATGAGGGGAAGAACACTCAGGCCTGATTAGTTACCAAAATTAGGTTCTCCCTGCACATTTTGTAATCTGCGATCCCATGAACTAATTCTTAATGTAGCACTGAGTGTTTTTTCACTATTCTCAGTATTTCTTATGTGAAATGTGTGCACTGGCATCGTAAAGAGCCTGATTCAAGCACCCTTGTGAAGGATGAGGACCACATCATGTCATGTGCTGTCACTAAGCTCTTCTAGCTGGAAGGTCTACTGAGATGCTTTTTAGACTTCTAGAATTATTAAATATTTTCTCAAAAGCAGTGTCCATCTCAAAAATGTCCACCTCATTTTCACGATCCAGCTGGCTACTGTAAAATTAATTATCATTTGTAAGAGCTTGACTCCTATATCATGAACGCTATAAATAATTCTCAGCAACATTTAAACAATGAGGTAAACAAAGCATAGAGGCACACACATAAGGAGAAAAATAAATATTTAGGAGTTACTAGTTCATTAATAATGTCTATGCTGTGCATGAAATGAGGCAGGAAAACAGGGGGAGAAGGCTCCCATTACAAGACTATCATGAAGAAGCCACATAAGGAACTTTAATTCTGTATATGACAATCAATTAGACTTAAGTCCCCAGAATCACCTCTAAGACACATCTTTAGATCCATAAGACTTAAGTCACCAAAACAGGTAAAAATTTTTTCATATCTTCTGCAGGCCTTGGGCAGTGAGCAACAACGTGACCTTGCAAAGTGTTCCCACAGAATTTCTGCCACTGTCACACTGAGACCCTTAAGGGCGTTCAAGAGCACTACACATGGGTGGCATCTGTCTTCATGTGTGTGGTTTCTGACACCTCTTCCAGTACCTATGTCCTGTCTTTTTTCTTTCCTCCATCTCTGTCTTCCCTGTGTTGCCTGGCTAACTTTAAGGAGAATACTTTAGCTCCAGGAGAGATGACATCTCTGCACTACCAGCATGAGTAGCCTGTGACACCAGGTCAGGCTGTAACCACCAGCAGTAACAACCACAGGAAAGCCCTGCATAATGCTCTCTCCAGGATGTGTAGAGCAGCTTATTTGGAGACTTATTTATGTTGTTGTTTTCTCACATGCTATCAAATACAATCTTTTATTTTCCTCTAATCCGGGTTTATATTCACTGGGTCATGTAAAGGCCAGATGTCATGCCTCTCTGGATAGATCTTTGCAGTGAGAGTGCCCATGGTGCAAGTCCTGCCCTTATCCTGCCCTTATTGAGCAGAGAGTCACACGGAGAGAGCTGGCTCCACAGGCTGGCCTTGGCTCTCCCTTTTCTCTGGCAGGAGCCTACAGGGTGACCCATCTAACAAAAGCACTGCACAGCTTCATACATATTTCATGTCACGGGCTGCAGATGAACTGCAATAGAGTTTTGCCCATATGTTGGCACCTTTCCCTCTATAGAGAAATGGGGCCACACTTCACCAGTACTTGCAGTACATGAATATCTGAAACATGTTATTTACTTCACATACTTCACACACTTCACTTTGAGAATTGTCTTGTAAAAAAACCTTGAAGGTTATAAAAATACGGTTTATTGGAGGGTATGAGTGACCTTTCTCCCTAATTCAGTTACATTTGACCAAGTCTACAAGTTTGGCTAGAAGACCCACAGGAGAGAAGATTCTTGCCACAAAACACAGCTCTTTATTTAGAGATATTTATTCATCCTCATTGAAACACAGACCCACATGTCAGTCTTCCTTCCTCGTGTTTCTCTGAAATGATCTCCTGGGGAATATGTAGAAAAACAAACAGTAGATTCTTTACCATTTTAGGAGAGGGATGGAGACAAATTCAACTTCAAAATACTTGGTATTTTACATGCAAAATGGCCTTTCCTTAATTAATACTTGGCAAAGCATTTTAAAGATCAAAGTGTCAATATTAGCTAATTCTCATGACGCACCTGTCAGGTAAGTAAAAATTATATCCATTTATAGCCCAGGAAGCTAAGTACTGTCTAACATCAGCATTTTCACAGTTGCTACCTAGTTAATTTACTGAAATAAGTAGTCTAATTCTCAAAGGTTCTTCATACTCTTAGTTGTCCTAAATTATTATGCTTAGAACTCCAGAGTGCTCACTCTTTTGAAACTGAGTGCAAGTACTTGGGTGCAGAAACATGCCAGAAGTATGGCAGCTGAACCTGAGCCATCCACACTTAAAAGACTTTTCCCAAACTTAAGCAGCCCTGAAAAGCCTAGAGCTGAAACCTACTTGCTGTCAATTCCCAGGGTGGGCTCAGGCCCCTGCACTGCCCAGTTCTTGTACCTTAAGGCAGAGTTGTTTCTCAGTGGAGCTGATAAAAGCATGAGGTATAGATGGTCTTGGAGGATCACTGTTTTGTTGGGTTTGTTGTTGTTGTTATTAGGTTTTTTGTTATTTTTTATTTTTTGCAGGGAGATGTGTATAGGAGTTTTTAGAGAGAGAGAGGGTGCTTGAAGTGGAAAGAAAAATGGTGTATGATAGAAATTAATTCTTCTACCTCCTGCTGTTGCTTCCATTAGAGATGCAGGTTGTCTTGTTATTTCTGTCACAGCTCTCCCTCCTTTTGTTACAGCAACAGCAGAGTGGTATAATTGGGCTGGAGGACAAATTTTTTGCTGCTCTATTGAGCAAGGACTGAAAGGGAGAGGAGATTTTGAACAAGTGCTGTCTCCCCTTCAGTGTGCAGTGCAACTTGTTTCCAAATGGTGTTTTAGTTGGAGTGGTGGTGATTGTCAAGTGCCTTGCTTTGTCTGTGCAAACAGTTTTTGTAACCTGTTTGCTCCGTTTGGTGTGGCAATGCCCAGCCCTGAATGCAGCACAAAACTGAAGGATGGCGTCACTCCATCCCAGGCTGTTGTCCCTCTTGCAGGAGCAGGTGGGAATGCACAAAACCCTAGCCAAGGGCTGTCCATGAGCTGGCACTTAAAGGAGGGAAAAGGCTAGGCTACAAAAAGGGATCTCAAGGGATTGAACTGCCTGGAGCAGGCGTGCATGGCTGAATTAGGAGTTGGGATTGTTTGGCTTTCAAATTCAGAGGACTTGTTTGCTGTCTTGGCCCTGCTCAAAGTGAGTAAATGCTACTACTAATAACAAAGCCCAACAGAGGAGGAGTGAAGGATTAAAAACACAAAATGATGACTCACCCTCCCCTCTCCCCCTTCCCCAGTTTCAGTGCCCACTAAGCCATTTTACCTCACCAAAGCCCTGGTGGCATTTTGCTTATAAATAATCATGTGTTTGAAATGTTAAAATGCATAGGCAGGGATTAAAAGGATATGTGATGCTACAGCATTAAAACAGTGCAAACCTCTGCAAGGGAATTGTGAAGGAAAATTATTTTTGGCAAGGGCTGCTGCATCCTGGGGAGATCAAGAGAAGGCAAAAAGCAGTTTACCCAAGTCTAGCAAAGCCAAGTAGAAAAGCTGGGTGCTCTAAAATAGGGCTTCACATCAGTTTTTTGTCATACTAAAGCCAAATCTGAAGTGTTGGGGAGATGCAAAGAGGAGATTAATTGAAAACCTTTTCTCAAAGGTACCTGCCTAAACTGTTGTTCTTTTCTTACCTTAAAGGTTGGTGAATGCAACTTCATGGTTATCACCCCCACTGTAACAGGTTTCTTCCTTCGCCTAGTGTGCGATGGGAATGGGAGATAATATGTAACCCTCTCAAATCAAGGTATCAGCCCATGGTGTTTTACAGAATAAGCAGGTTGTGTTGCCCATCTGAGTTATTATTCTATACTCTCAAAGAAGTGAGAATATTGGCATCAGTTTTGTGTTGTGTCTGGCAACAAAAATTGAGAATTGTCCCTGCTTAAAAAGGGGAATGCTTTAGAGACTTAGAAGGAACTGTTGCAAATCAGTTTTCAGCATTGACTTTAGCATTGATTGTGCAGCTTGAGTATAATTTTTAGTGTCATTCTCAGATGCTACATTGGCTTTGTCTCAATGAATCTTTGATTCCTGAACAAAGTAAGCCCTTTTATGGGACTGCTGAATTTGAGTAGGTGAAATCAGTTTCCTCACCTCACTTCTTAATTTCAGGTGAGTGAACAATACCAGTGTGAACAGGCAGAGACAAGGGCACTGTCCTGCTGCTCTTCTTGCTGATGATTGTGCTGCTGTTTGCTTGTCTGTACAGGGGAAGACTGAATGCTATGCCTGTAGGAACGGTGCAATTCCTAATAAACAGTTTTTCAGAGAACCCATTCATTTCCTGTCTAATTAATTTTTGAGACACACTCTGAGCCTACAGAGCCCAGGGAGCAGGGTTTTGAGCAGAACTCGGTGGGGAAGGCAGGATAGTGCCACTCTTTCACCTCAGCTGCCTTCTGCCTCGCAGGTTGGAGCTGCAGCCCCTGCTGCTCCCAGCTCCCTACACAGGGCTTTTCACTGTTCCCCCTTCTCCTGGCTCACTTATGCAAAAGTGCATTTGAAATCTTCATGATGCTGATCCTCCTGGGTTTGGTGCCAGGGCAGCCTGGCTGCAGGTGTGTTTTGGGTCTCTTCATAGTACGGGACTTCTGCTCCACTCCTGCAGTGGTTCCTCTCGCCTTGTCACAGCAATGATATTGCTCAAGCAGCTGTCTTGGGCAAACTGGTCTGTCACTTTGCTAAATGAAAATCATTTGGTCAATTCACCGGTTTGTACAGAACACACCATCTCCACTGCTCTTAACCTTTGCTGTTACTTTTGTGTTAGCAAACATGAAAATATGCCCCATGCTTTCAGGTTGTTACTTTTTTAATGCTAAATTTTTAATTTATATGAAATCTATTTATAAGCCTAGGTTGTGCTCTTATTTTGTTTTTCTCCCTCCTTTAAAGCATTAAAACATATTACTTGAACCTTCATAATAATCTTTAATTAATGTTATATTTAATATTATATTTAAACAAGGATAAAAGCAACAATTCAATACTTGCTTGCCTAATAATTTTTAGGCAAGCCTCAACCATATTTGATTCAATTAATGTTGTGCAAAAGACATTTTATGTAAAAATAACAGTTCCTTTGGACTGCTAGGCAATATTCTGGTGTACTGTTACTGCAGCATTCATTTTGATCAAGCTGACATGACAATGTCATTAAATAATGTCAAGATGTAAAAATATCTATGTTTAGGCAGGAAATTTCTCATTGTCAGTCAGTAAGCCAATGACTTTGTAAACAAAAGTCTTGTTTATCTTCGCTGGTTTTCCTTAAAATTTTATTGCTTTAATTTGTTACTAGTTAACTGACTCATATCAAATTACAGTTCCTGGAAACTTAGCACTTTGTGAAACATTGCAACTATTGTTTGTACACAGACAGTGTTTCCTTTAAAATGTGTCAGGAAATTTCCGGACGATGAAAGGACCTGCCATGGTTTTTAAGAAGCATGTTTTTAGAGCTTGGGGCTTGGACAATTTTCTTTTTCTTCTTCTTCTTTTTTTTTTTTTTTTCTTTAACCTGGAGGTGACCAGGTCACAGCTTTGGCTCTGGCATCCTCTGCATCAGTTTACACCCAAAAATCATAGCTACTAGCCATTTGTCTCTTCAGGGTACTCAGAGAAGAAAAAAGGTTCACAATACCATTTCAATTGTAACGAGCAGAAACACAGAAACAGAGTACAGCTGATGTCAGGCGTGGTGGAGCAGATTCCTCAAGTCCTCCAGCACTTCTTACAGCCAAGTTTAGAAAATATGAGCTATATTATTCTTTACAGAAGACACTGGGAAAGTTTGGTCCCTGTTCTTGGTTGCCAATGCATCATCAGAAATATCCAGAAACTGAATGACTGTAGAAAGCTCTTCTTGGCTTAGCCTATTCTAAGGCTGGGATAGTTCTGGGAAAGAAATGTGGTCAATTGAACTGATTCATTGGATTGCCAGGCTTTTCATACCCCTGCGTGAATTGGGCCATCCATCCATATGTGAATTCTTTAGTTGATTGCCTTGAAAGATATATTGGATAGCATTTGTTTATAATGGTCCAATCTGCAGGATATAGATTTTGTCTGGGATGTAAATATTTGTGTGGTGCTGCCCTGGCTTTGCTTTGCAGGATGTGTATGCTTCCTTTTTGAGCTGCCCCACATGGGAATGTTCTACCTGTTTGCATGATTACAGATTTTGCCTAAAGGCGCATTATGCAAAGAAGTTATCTCTCCTGAGGAAGATATATGTGAGCAAAACTTTTGCAGCTCAGGGACAAGCTATGCTGAGAGAAATTGTTCCTTGAAAATATTTCTTTGAAGTATATATAGGACCAGAAGGAAAAGAACAAGTAAATGATGTATATGGGGAATGGAAACAAACAAACAAAAAAACTATATAAAGGAAAATATTCCAAATATATCTATTTTGCACAACTTGAGAAAAATTGAATGTGCTAACATTATTGTAAATAAATGAGGTACCCTGAAAATAGTAATCTTATACAAAAGCAGGTGTTTATTCTCATGAAAGAAGAATGAACAGAGATAACATTTTCTCCCAGCAAGTCTGTCTGTTGTCTTTGACAAGGTGACAGGGAGTGTTCTTTTCTTCAGTTGCAGCAAACTTACTGAAGATTTCTATGTGAATTGTATCAGGACATGTTTGTACACACACTCTCTTTCTAAGGTACCAGTCCAGCCTGGTGCCACCCTGGTTCCATCAGTGCCATGAGTATGCCAGCAACCAAAACTCAAGCCTAAGCAAGAGCTGAAAACTAAACTGGCCAGAAGTTGAAAAATGGGTAGTTCCTGCTCGGACAGCTCCATGAGTGTCCTCTTACCACATCTTGCATGCCATTACCAACCCAAAGCAGAGATGTACCTTTCAGAGCAAGGGATAACTGTGCTTAGGGGTGACACAGCTTCTCTCTAGTGATGAACTAGATATCAGCTGTTCAGCTCAGATGTTAGGCAAAGTATAACATTCACCCAATATTTTTCTTTGAAATGAATGGCAGAACAGCCTGTGGAGAGAGGGACAAGCTGCTTACTTTCATATTCCCTAGATAAACTGAAACTCTGACCTTGTGGGACAGTAGAGAGAAAAGAAGGTTTCCCGAGTGAGGTGTTTGGCATGGTAGATCTCCCTTATGCATCTGTTAAGCAGCTGACAGGAGCCTGCCCCCTGACTCCAATTGCTGACTAGCAGGGAGAGGAAAGGCAAGTGGGGGGGAAGGAGGGAGCACATCTGATGTTTTGCAACACGTGATTTTGAGGCAAGCATCTCTGTAGTGATGCTTCTTGTCTTGCTCTGCCAACTCCTTTACAGATGTCGAACAACATTTATCGTCTTTGGCATTAATCTAATGCATCTAACATTCTTGGGCAAGAAAAATACTTGATAGCCCCTGTATGCCTTATTTGTCCCCATGCTTTAAAGATTTGCAGTATCCTTGTAAAATATTGTCATACAAATAGTGGGTGGTAGAGTGCATGCTGTTACAGTAAGTAAAGTGAGCATTTAAATAAATTCCCTAAGCGTATGCACATTACAGCATACAGCTATGTTTTCTGGAGTGGTTAGAATTCCATTCTACAGCCCTGGAAAAGGCATAAGCATCTATGAGGTGGTAATTAGTACAAATTGATCTCATAAGAGAAAATTTTATTTAAATTTTTGTCTGTCAGTGAGGGATCTTGATGATTTTGTTCACAACAAGTTTACCTTCATTATGGGGTAAAATACCCAGTTATAATATCTAAATAAAGAGTATGTTAAGCTATTAAATGCTGGTTTCACAAGTAATCAGAGATTTTCTAGCTTTTGCTTTAATTTGAAGGCTGCCTGTCAGTCTTCATCTTTATTCATGGTAAATAAAACCTCTTCCCTGAAGGGATCAAGGTAAGAGCCATAGTATTATGTCTACTGCAATCAGTGATTTTGTAGGGATCTTGTTAAAGTTCAAGTTCTTTCCCTGCAATTGAGCAGAAATACCAATGTATGCTGGAAATAAATCAGTCATTCTTGAAGGGGATCAAGAAAGCTTAAAGGGGAGTGTCAGCACCCTTTGGAAGAGGAGCTAAAGATAAGATTATAAATACCAAAGATTGTAGCTGGGTCTTTTCCTCAGCCCTTCCTCCAGTCAACAGTTGTTGGTCCTGTAGTTATTTGAAAACCAGGGAGGTTATAGCCTGGGAAAGCAGAGAATTCACTTAGTGTATGGATAGGAAAGAAAAATTAACCAAAGGACCCAAAGGACCTGAGGGCTGCAAGTGAGGAGAGACACATCTATTGAGTAAACATTTGTGCATCACACAAATGAATGCTTGGGTAGTTTATGCTGCACAACCCTTTCTATGTCCATTATCAATAGGATTGTGAGAACCTGAATATGCTGAAGAGACCAAACCTCCATGAACAACCTCTCAGCAGGTCACCTTCCACAGTGATGAGCATCAGGCATTAGTACAAAGACAGCAGGTCAAGTCTGCCCACAGTCATAAGCAGCAGACTGAGCACCAGATTTTGTGACAGGGGATGGAGCAAAGCTCTGAAGTGATTGGTGTTGTACCAACCCAGAAAGGTTTTGTGGAAAGTAAAGCAGATCTGACTGAAAAGCTCCATGCTTATTCAGGAGGAGGCAGCTTTTTATAATGTGATTAAGTATTCTGTGATCTAATAGATGATGATGTGGAGAAGACAAAGTCCATTGTAACAGTAGTAAGAAACCCAGATAAGAACAAAAGTAATATAATTTTGGGGAAAGAAACTGCCATATACAAGTGGTTGTGCATCAAACTATGTGGGATCAACTAATCACCAAACTCATTTAGGCACAAAAGGGTCTGATGAAATCTGATAATAAGTTTTGACTGAAACATGCTGCCTTAATGGCAAAACATTGATTCTCATTTAGTATTTTTGCTGGACTGTGACATATCTGACATAGCCCAGATTTTTAATTTTGCTATCTCTTCTTGATGGTTTATTTTAATGTGTATGGCCACCATAACATAGAAATTTGGTAAATGAAAGTGACCATCCAACCACTTTCTCAGCTATATATTGAGATCATACATCACTTGACATGAAAGTTGCTTTCATGTTTGCACAAATGTAATTTCCTTTGGTTGAAAGTGCAATAAGAGAGTAGAACTGCCATAAGGACCAACAGATGATGTAAAGTAATTGGAAAAAAAAATTGCTCCAATACTTAGGAATTGTTGTATTAACTCCTTTCATAAAATAAGGAAATATAATGCTCTAAAAAGTAAATGTCACATTCTGGTAATGTAGTGATATATTGCTGGTCTACAGTGCTACATTATTAAAATAATCTGTCTTTTTTTATCTACTTAATTATCCCTTTTCCTCTGTCCTGACTATTAGAATCTGGATTTTTGCAATACCAAGGCTGAGGATTTGGCTGTGCCAAATAGTGATCCATAGCCAGAGAGAAGGTTTGAAATTCTTGGGTTTATTCTGTGGTTATTGGTTTAGAGTTGGGACTATGAAAGCTGCACTTCTTTCCTAAAGACCACTCAGTTCTAAGAATAACTATTTTTCTGAAATCTTCTCTATGAAAGTATATTCATGTGCTAATTACACATAATTTCCCTGTTGCTTTTGCTTGGGTGTCATTTCTTTGTCCTGCTTTGGTTCCCTCTGAATTTTGAGCTGAGCTCTCAGGGGATAAGCGTACTGGAGATCACCATGGCAACACTCTGAAAAATGCACACTGCAGGCGCCAGGATTTGCTGCTGTATCCCTGTGAGAGCTCTGATGATCTGTGGACTTGCAGACTTACTCAGGAGTGAGAGGGAAGAAGTCAGTGTCTGAGAGCTGCTTGTACAGTGCCTATTAAAAATGTTTCCTATGTAAATTGAGGAACTCTGGATATTGTTTGCTGATGTACAGCACTAACATCCGGCTTTTTCATAGCCTACTGCTGAGATTTCCCTTAGCAGACTGTAAAGCCCTCCTTTTTTATTCCACTTAATTCTCATATTAGGCTCTTAGGTCTTAGCTCTCCACATTTTCAGCCAGGACTAATGTGGGAGCCTTTGCAAAGGCAAAGTTGTTATCTTGATAAAAGCTTAGAGGTGGTTGTTTTGATAAACATGTCATAAAGATTAAAATGCGGAGTTTGAAAGAGGAGAGAGCTCATATCCCTGCTCTTTCCAAATCCTTTTTCAGGAAAAAAACCCAAACATTTAAGAAAGAATTATTTTATAGACAAGTATTTGGGCAGTGGCTTCCCTTCAGCAGCAGGAAATAACTGGATAAAAGTGTGTTGCCTTCCAAGACAAAAATTAGAGGCTGTAGGTTGCATCCTGACGGTGTAAGTGAGACGCTGGAGTTCTGTTTTATATTACAGAAGTAAGAAGTACACCATACCCCAGTACCTGGATGTTTTCTTTGGTGGGTTTACTTTTTTTTTGAGTACTATATCAGCCCAGCTGCCATAAGACTAGGCCACCAGAAGGATGTGGCCTTGTAATGTTCATTCAGGTATGATCAGCAGCCTTAAATAATGTGCCTACAATTCAAGTTATTGCATGCGGAGGGCTAAGCCCTTGAGAGCAAAAATTCATGAACAAGCAGGATGAAGAGCAGAGATACCAAAATGGTTGGCAAGGACTGCTTAGGAGAAAATGTATTTAAAACCTTCCTTTCTAGGGGCTTTTCCAGTCCAATTTGTGATTGCATAGAGGTCAGTACCCATGTTAAACATATACCCACTCTGAAAATGGGTTTTGCATTTTGTATTCTTTGCTGGGAAAAATGCACAAGGTGGTCCTGTGCCAGGAGCACAGATCACCCACGCAGTTCAGTGCCCTAGAAGTCAGGTTTCCTTCAATCTGTTCCACAAATGTAGAAGTGTTTCTTTACAGCTCTGAGTCAAAGAGCTCCACTTCAGGCTAAGGCATCTGGTAGCAAAGCATCAGAGTTGAGTGCAGATGCATTTAACAGCCTGAATCGAGATTTCCCAATTCCTAAAACAAATGTTCCCACTACAGAGCCACAGTGCAAACACCACAGCATTATCCACCAGCCAAGGGCATGTGTTACTTTTTGAGTGTAGGTGGCCCTGGCATCTAAGTGCAGGGATCCCCACTGCTGTGTTCAAGCCTTTGAAATCTGGATTGTGTTTCTGCTGGAGATAAGTATAATAATGTTTAGTCTGTGCTCCCCAGACAGGCTTGAGCTTGAGAAAAAGAGCAAAGCCGCTGAGTGCTGACAAGGTGAAAGAAGATCATCTTCTGTGAAATCCAGATTTTTTGGGAATTTGGAGAGAAACAAAAGAGAAAATTAATGGTATATGTAGTCAGAAGCTACAAGAATGGCACTTTGGTATGACAAATACACCTTTGGAGTGCTGCTTTAATTTTTTTTGTCATTATAGGGCTAAGAATGGCTTTTTTCAACATGTAACTGTTAGCATTAAATTGGCCAATTTCTTTCTAAGGAAAATTAATTAAATAAACTCTGAAAGAATAAGTAATATTTTAAGTGATGCTATATATTTTAATCCATTTATAGAGAGTAGAGCTTCAGCTGATCTAAAGGTGTTGAAACATTCCTGTAAATGCTGAGAGTCCAGCAGTCTTTAAGACTGACTAAAGAAAAAGTTCAAAGGTTATTTTAATTTCCTGTTTGTCTATTTAAATGTAGTATTTTAAAAACAGGACTGCAAAGCATATTTGTGCTTTATGGAAGAATCGCATTCGCAAGATTTCAACAAGACTTTTTTAAGATTAATGTTTAAAAAAGTACTTTAGTACTTTTTGGGGATTATGTAATTCTAAGCAATCTCTGAACACCAAATGCAGTTGACAGGGATGCTGTAAGTAAAAAAAAATCTTGTACCTGAGCTCTGTATTTAACTGTAACTCTAAGAGGGAATTGTGGAGGTTATGTGGGTCACCACTCTGCCAGAATATTTAACATAAACAGGAAAAAACAACTGGGAGCTCTAGGAACCTCAGTATGAACAAAGTTTTAAGAAATGCTGACTTCCTACTACAACTTCTAGCATCAGCATTAATTGAACCCAGTGTACTTACCCTCCTTTGCCATTCTCACTAAAATTAGATTACTTACATTTTTGCGCAAGCTAATGACACAGTTATTTACTGCTTACCTCTACTAGGCAGAAAAAGAGCTAGTATAAAACCAGAGCATCCCTTTCATGTCAAAAACACAATTCTTAGAATAATGGTGAGACACTGGGTATTTTTAAAGTGAGAAGGGAGATGTGTAGCTCAGAGAAACTTCTGATTCCTTTCCTGTGCTGATATGTATGGCTCTCTCGACATGTGCAATACTTGAGTCTGCCAGTTCCTGAGGGCAGAGAAAGGAGGTCAAAAAGATCTTCTGAACCTTTCCCATAAAACCTTGTTTGGTGCTAACCAAGATTAATACCCAGTATTGCCCGTTGCAAATCTGTTTGTTCCTAAAAATGTAAATGTCTTATCCTTGAGGTTCTTGCACTAACTCATTATTCGAATGTGTCGTGACTTTGATGTGGAAAAGCAATTTCTGCCATGCATAAAATGTTATTGGGAAAATACATTTTACTGCTCATATTGTATAAGAATTCTTCAATTCGGCCCTATTTCACTACCTCAGCCCTGTTGTTTCTAATAATACTTTCACCTAGAAAATCCAGACCTTGAAGAGAATGATGCAGTAGGCAACACTTTTAATCAGTATAGGAAATATGAAACAGCAGGGAATTAATTTCCAGCTGTGCAAACAAGGGGGGGAAAAAAAAGGAAAAGTGAAAGCTGGTAGTTTTTAAAGTTTCTTTCTCCTTAGATTGGTCTTACACATGGGGCTTTTATGGTGCCACAGTTTCATACTTATCAATAATTGTTTCCTAATTCTGCTTCATTTCTGCATAGTATAAAATGTTGAGCTCCATGCAGGCAGTCAATTTTCAGGATCTCATGTGGACAACAAAAGCCAGTGTGCTGTTAGTAATCTGCTAAAAGGATAATTTTCCTCTTGTATCAATGTTTAATTGCATGGAATCCCAAATCTTAATGGTGCCTGCATGGTTTAAATACCGTTCACATCGAGGTGTGCCAATGGACAGGGAAGGGCCATTCCTTTTAACAGGAAGCTAACTTCTCTTTAATTAGTTCTGATAGTTCCTGAATGGGGGGAAAAGAACTTTACCAAAATCGTTTCAGGAGTCAGAACTGGATAGTTTCATGTGGTAGCTGTTCATTTATACTGGGGTGTTATTAAATGGCATGTAAATAGAGTGTGTGTTTGGAGAAGGCTTGTGCTGAGGGGTGTTTCAAAAGGGACAAGGGACGTGGCATTTGTCAGTCAGTCATGAGAGAGCTGGGTTTGCCCACATATTGACCTTAGATTGTGTCTGTCTGTGTTCTGGATCCCACTTGGGCCCTTGGGTCTTATCACAAGAAAAAAATAGTGGTTTTCTGAAGGTGCATAGCCCAGGGACAGAGTGAAGGCCAGCACCCAGCTGAAGCCAGGGCTGCAACAACTTCCAGCTTTTCTTTGCCCTTTTTGTTTTTCCACAGCATGGGGTACAAAAATGAAAAAATCTTACATATTTGTGCTCAGTGTACAAGGAAGAAGGTCATTAGAGGGGGCAGGCAGAGTTAAGCCCTTGGAGGCAATTGGGAGACTGAAAGCATAGAGTCAGTGAGTGGTTTTTTTAAATGGCCAGGGGTGGGAAAGACAGGTGGAACATCTGCACTCTGGGTCAGGGAGGTTATTGGAAACAAGGAAACATCACTCAAAATGCAGCTTACCTGGAGTTCTGTGTCCAGCTCTGGGATCTCCAGTACAGAAAGACGTGGATCCATTAGAACAGGTCCTGAGGAGGGGCACAGAAATGGTCAGAGGACTGGAATACCTCTGCTGGAAAGACAGGCTGATAAAATTGTGACTGTTCAGCCTGAAGGAGAGAAGCCTCCAGGGCCACCTAATAGCAGCCTTCCAGTATATAAAGGGGGGTCATAAGAAAGAGAGAGAAAGACATTTTATCATGGCCTGTAGTGAAAGGACATGGGGAAACAGTTCTAAAGTGAAATAAGGTCCATTTAGACTGGGTGTATTTCTGACAGGTTGCCCAGAGAAGCTGTGGATCCTCCATCCCTGGAAGCATTCCATATTGAATGAGGCTTTGAGGCTTTGAGCAGCATGGTCTATTGGATAATGTCTCTGCCCATGGCAGGAGGGATGGACTAGGTGGTCTTTGAAGCTCCCTTCCAACCCAGACCATTCAATGATTTCATAAAGCTGGCATCCTGTCCGAAATAAAAAGCATTAGAATAGATTTTTAGCACTGGTAGATTTAGTATAAAAGTTTAAATGCAATTAGACAGGCTTAAAAAGGCTTTTGAAGAATGACTTACCAGATTAGGCTTAACTAATACTCAGATCCTTTCAGACATGCCAGGAACAAAAAGCTCAGTGTAAGGCCAACTGGTGGCTGGGATTTGAAAGGGTGCTCAGATAGGATGAGGGCCTTACAAACATTTCATTCATTCTTGCTGCATCCTGTTCTCTCTGGAAGAGGTCAGAGTTTTTTCTCAGTGAAGTTCTTTGGATGGCTGGGATAGGGAAGCACTGGCACAGGCTCACTTGAGAACCTCAGTGGGAAATGACCATGTGATAGATCTCGTGTTTACACAGAAAAAAGGTTAGTTAAAATACACAAAAAGAAATGACTGTAAGTATCCAGCATTGCACAGAAGCCCCAAGACCTTTTTCTTCCCACTGTGGTTCACTGGGCCCTGTCATCAAGGCTTCACCATGCAGCAATATCATTTTGCCTAGTAATTGTCAAGCACCAATTAGAAGTTACTTATTTCTATGTTATCATGCTATTATTCACTGTCCTCTTTCTTCTTACTCTGTCTTTCAATAAAAGTCTAGAAGCCCTGACAAATAACTTAGGGATAAAACAAATGAAAGCCTTCCATAAGAAATGGTATTTGACAATTCCCCAGTATGAAGAAGTTGTGAAAGTAGCACAGTCCTGATTCCTTATTTACCTACTTGTTGTTAAAATAAATAGGGTCCAGCTAAGATATAGACAATTAGGAATGGAAAGGAAAATATTAGAAAGCTATTTATTTCCAGGCATCTTTTTGAAAGAAGCAGTCTTGCCTGAGACCTCACAAATGTCACCTGCTGTGATATGAAGGGAGTACCATACATTTGGTTGTTTCATAGCTGGATGTAGTACAGTCCAAAACTCTTGAAAGCTTCCAGTCATTAAATTTGCTGAATGAGATAAAGCTTTTTTTAACAAATGGTACTCCTGCTTCAGTTAGCTGGCCAGCATCCAACCCTAATAATTGCCTTATGCTTATCTAAATTGCTCTGTTTATTTAATTGGACGAGGTCATATGTCAAAAGATGTTTTGGATAGGGTTGATGATGCTAAGACAATAGGTATTGTGTCACCCAACTCATTCAGTGCAGATCATAGTGATTTTGTGCAAATCACTCTGAAGCTTGCAAAGGACTTCATAAATCAAATAGCAGTTCCAGTAAGCTGAAATAAAGCCTTATTAATATAAGTGCTGATCCCTGTCAGGCTACCTAGATCACTGGGGTAGTTCTATATGAATATTGTTAGAGGACTCCACAATGTGTAAGAGAGTCCTGACTTGTACTGGAAATGAAGTTTCTCCACATGCATCTCCAACAGGTTTATAGCCATCCCATATGGATTCAGTGATGAAGCGGGGTAAAGGACCATTGATTCATCTAGGCAAAGGTGGCTGGCTCTTTCAAAAAGAGTTTTCTTTCCACTCACACTTCTGTTTAAAGGCTAATACAAACCTTAATAAAATGTTACAAGTTGACATCCATAAGATACCCAGTGCATTTCCTCAA
The DNA here is from genome assembly GCA_025920805.1 of Petroica traversi. Classification (NCBI taxonomy): domain Eukaryota; kingdom Metazoa; phylum Chordata; class Aves; order Passeriformes; family Petroicidae; genus Petroica; species Petroica traversi. Next base: position 26,340,328 of record JAHLSL010000009.1, read on the forward strand.
GCTCTGTGAACTGTGCTTGCTGTGCAAAAGGGACCAGGGCTGCAGATGCTGGATTGAGACCTTGGTGTTTCTGGTGCCTGGTACAGTGAAATCAGCTGTCTAGCACGAAGTGTGATAGACTGCTTTGTCAGTGGTCCTAGACAGGAAGGAAGTGAGAAAGACATTACAAGTTGAGGAACCTTGTAAAAAAAGCAAACAGTGGTCTTGCTGAGCAGCTGTTTCTGAGGAGGTAGATGTTTGTTTAACCACCTAATGGAGGTTATGTGTTTTTTCCAGGTGTATTCAGATGGAGCAGTGGTCTCTGAAATCAATGGTGTAGCTGTCTTGCTAGTTTATTTTTTTGCTATTGTGTATGGAGGTAGGGATCCATCCCCCTCCCCTAGGTCTTCCTTTGGCAGTGAGCATGCTGTACATACTAGTGAGGATGAGCACAGTGACCTTCCTTTGCTCTTTGAATTACAACCTCCTCAGTTTGAATACTTACAGTCCTTTAACATTAAACCAATGCCTCTCTTGCTGAAGGCACTGTACAGTGCAAGTAGGGACAGTTTAAATTCTTTGCCAGAAAGTGTGAGGGACTTCATAAATGTCTAGAGTATTTGAATTCCACCAGTGTTACTATCTTTAACATCAGAGGGCAATTATTTCAAAGAAGTAACAGATGCGCCCAACACAGGCAATTCTTATTCCCATTCAACTCTGTAGATAGTTTATAGCTCTGTCTTCTGGGTGGTTGTACTGGGCTGTGGGATATCCCAGAGGTTGGGACAGTTTCTCCAGAGAGCTAAAAAGTAAATTGCTTACACTTATCATATTCACATTTCATTCTTTTCAGCAAATCTTTGTGCACTTTTAATGCTTTTACTTTTCAAAGGCTTATCTGAATTCCCAAGTTGGTTTAATGTTACTGAATGATTATATCAATTTAGCTGAATACTCGTTTGACATAGGCTTAACTATGTCTAAATAAATATTTATATTCAGTCTAAACAAATCTAAATGTTAAGTATTGGCTTTAAAGTATTTAAGAGCCTTATTTCAAAACCTAATTTAAAAACCAACTGAGTCAAATAAGTATAGGTAAAGTTGAAACTTAAGCAAGCGTGCTCATCTAATTATACTTTCACTGACTGCTACACATCACACCATAGGAAAAGCAGTGCAAATCTATGAATGTCGAGACAAAAAAAAATTAGAGATTTTTTTTTCTAGAGGTGGTAGATCAGTGCTTTCATAAAATCAGTGAGTGAAACTCTATAAGAATTTCTTGTCATTTTGGTGACAGAGGGTAACATCAAGTTTGCAGGAAGGGTAGGATGGCTGGCCATATGCTGGGCAATGTGGTCTAATGTTTCGTACTTCACAGCCATAGTTCTTTCTAATGGAAGAAGTGCTCTTGCACGCCCTTTGTAATGGCCTTGTATGGTTAGAGCTGAAGCCAGGAGGCCACTGCTGAAAACCCTTGTGGTGATGGAAACCAGAATGAGAGGCTCATCTTCCTCCCTGTAAGGTAGGGGAGCTGGAGGTGGTGGTGGATTTCAGACCTTCTCGTAGTTGCTGTAGGCAGGGACTGGCCAAAGGGACTGGTTGTCCTTTATAGATACTCCAGTTTGAAAGCTAAGTGGAAAGATGCATTTCTGTCTGAAATACTTGTGATTTTTATGCCTGAAGATATTTACCCAAAACTTTAAGGAAAGTGTAATACTGCAGCTGATTTCAGCAATGTACTGGAGCTCTCTGGGTGCTTATTTTGGTTTTTTGGACCTTGCCATGAGATGAGTTCTCATTTTATGTAATGTTTTTCACCCATGTGTCTTCACATGCTTTGCAAAGGAATAAAATCACTGTACTCCAGTACTCTGCTTGGATACTGTAGCTCAGCTTCATGGTGCAGTAGCCTCCTTGCTGTAGCTCTTGGTGAGTTGCTGTTACTTGGCTTCTCAGAGAAAACAAAAACATATTTCAGAGATAATCAATGAATTATCCTCATAATCTCAGATATCCTTACATTTCAGTACGTTAGTAACTAATTTATTAATGTCTCTGCCAGTTACAGTTCATGCCTGTCCATCAAACAAATGGAGAATAGAAGAGGTTGAGTTTCCTACTGGCTTTTCTTTATGTCATCACTCAAATATTGCAGAAAGCTAGTGACAAATCTGCATTCAGATGCTTATGTGCCATTTCTGTTGTTTCCTGTGGGATATGTTGCATAGTTATTTGATGGTAGATTGTATTAGAAAATGATCTGCAAAGCACAGTAGCATATACAAGTCATTTATGCCTTGGAGTGAAGCTTCCTCTGGTGTGACTCCACAGGCTCTGTACACGTGCAGCAATAACTGAGGAAAAGGGATTTCTTTCCTCTCAGACTTGTTTCCAGCTTTGTTTTGGAAGGGCAAGGTATGCAACAGGGGAGTTTCCAGTGCTTCAAGTCTTTCCTGTGCCCAGCAGGTTCTAGCCTCACGTGTTGAGGGAGCCTCCCTGGTTATCCTACAGCCATGAGCATGTTTAAAGCTTGGAGAGATGAGGTTTTCAATGGCATTCATAAATGCACAGAATATTAGCTTCTGAATTCATTTAGAAATTCAGACTGAAAAGTCTGGGCTGAGGGGAATTTTGTGCTATCACTCTGTCGTGGCTACAGATGGTGGTACAGCTATCCAGGGCATGCAGCACAAATGGGCAAGCACCTCTCTGCTCTGGTGTGACTGATGATACTTTACATTATACATTTCCATTAATTGGATGCTATTACTACCTGATGCATAGGTCATTGCTCCTAATTAATTAAGGGCCAGGAAGATATTTAGTACTTTACAAGACACAGATGAAGACAGACGTCCACTTGGGAAATTAAAATATACCAGTTTGAGCATTTTATGTAAGACCAGATCAACTATAAAAATCTGATATCTAGACAGACCTTAATAAACCTGATGAAAATCAGAGAAATTAGATCAGCTTAAAGCTAATAAAATGTGATAGAAATGTTCTAAGTTGTCTGCAAAAATGCTTTCAGGCAGAAGGATTAGCATGAAGTATATTTTTACAAGGATTAGGGAGAATATTTTACAGGATAAACTAGCCTATAAAATTGTTCCTTTTTAGCTGAGTCTATAGATGGACTTCTCTTGTGAAATATGCAGCCTGAACAAAAAATGCAGTTTTCAGCTATTGCAATAATCGTTTGTTCTTTCCTGACACACCATAAGTAAATTTGGAAGTGCTCCTGGAACAACTGAGCTATGCATTCTGGTTCCTTGGAAATAAGACTATCCAAATAAATGTTTTAGAACATATATAATAAATTCTAGAATTCTGACTGCCCTTCAGTTATTTGGGCAGGAATGCAGGTTCTGTTTTCAATGACATCATGCTCTCAGGCATATTTCCTATTATTCTTACAGATCAGCACAATAAACTTTATGTCTTAATATACCCCTATAAATATTCAGCTTATTTTCTTTTATACAGTTGAAAATGTTTATATATGGTGATTGTGTTTGAAGACTTTCCTAGATATATATTCTCCAACAGAAAGTGTAGGCTGTGTTTGAATTTAGAGTTTATCTACTGTACAAAATTTCTAAATACACAGAGCAGCTACTGTAAATTCAAATTTGAAATATATATATATATATACCCAAGTACCTAATGTACAGCCCTTTTAACCACATCACTGGGTGCTGTAAAAGAAACATTTAGCCTAAGAGCTCAGAAGATGCATGATGAAAGCTGCCCAACAGAAGTCTTTGGAGGCTGCCTGAATAATTAGTCTTGTGGGATGAAACTGGTCATGTAAAGAAGAGAATTTGCACTGCTCTCTATTCCCCTCATACAGTGTAGCTGGCCCTTATTTGCTCTGCTAACTCGTACATCCAAATGTGCTTAGCAGTGAGAAGAAAAATGTTCCCATCAGCTGCTGAGCAGCCTTGCAGTGACCTCTCCATCGTAGTGCAAGCACACAGAAGAAACTCATCTTGTTACAATGAGAATTCCACTCTGCTCCGCAGCAGCAGTTTTGGTGGAGACCTCTTTTCCACTTGCTAGCACTGGCTGTTTCATGGGACATACTTTTGCATTTATTCAAACATCAAAACACAGTGAGGTCTGGAAGTGGGGTCACCATAGGCAGAACTTTGTGTGAAGCAAATGCTGTGCCCAACTAGTCCTGCAGCTCCTCTGCTAGGAAATTAGTAAGAGTTTGCATGGCTTTACTCGTGGGTTTGCATCTTTTGTCATGTGTTTTTTTGACAGGGATGCCTTGGCAGCACCTCTTTAAACAATAGGTTAAAGATGCCCTGTGGTGCCAGAAGTTTGGAAATTGCTGCTCCTTTGTTTGAGCATGGTTAGCCCAGCTCCTCAGTCAAAGGCAAAGGATTTAGAGTTATCAGTTCTTAGGAAGAGTCAACTCTGAGTGTTAGGAAACTGAAACCAGATGCTCCATGTACAGCACAAACAAGAGGGATTTTTCCTTTTTCTTTTTAAAAGAGTCTTGCAGTTGTTTTAGGTTAAAATACTATTTAAGAATGGTTTGATCATACAGTCTTCAAGGAGATAAATAAATCCCCCAACCAGTGGGTTGTTAATGGTGGGAGTGGGAGGGCCAGTCTGTTTGTCTGTTACTATTTACTTTGATGCATCTCAAATTGCATCCTCCAATCTTTAGAAGCAAAAACTTGTGGTTCTTGAAAGCCTTTGAGAAAACACAAGAAAATTGTAAATCTGGGACCAGTAATTATATGTACAAATTCTGAGACTTAGATCTGTGATATTTTTGGGGTGGAAAGGAGCATACATGTGCACTTAGTGGGCAGCAACATTTTCAAGTAAAAGTTTCACTCTGTAGGGGTGGGGAAGCCTGTTCAGTGCTTAATGGAGACTCATAAGAAGAATGGAAAGGCTTTTTACCAGGGCCTCTAGAGACAGGATAAGGGACAATGGTTTTAAACTGAAAGAGGATGGGTTTAGATTAGACATAAGAATTAAATTCTTTGTGATGGGGCTGGTGAGAAATACAACTAGATTACCCAGAGAAGTTGTGGATGTCCCATCCATGGAAGTGTCCAAGGCCAGGTTGGAAGGGGCTTTAAACAGCCTGGTCTATAGGAAAGTGGCCATGCTCACAGCAGGGAAGTTGGACTAGATGATCTTTGAAAGTCTCTTCCATCTCAAACCATTCCATTATTCTCAGTAAGTTTATGCATCACCTAAATCCTCCTAGAGCCCTCAGTGCAGGCCATGACAGGTGACAGGCCCAGGCTGCAAGTTCAGCTGGGGAGAGTTCTGAGCCCACCTCTGACAATTGACTGATTTTATTCATGTCTGTTGTATGTGTGTTAGAGCTGCTCTGTGGAGATTGTAGTGTCATGTTCAGCATGACTGATGACTTGTAATTTTAAAGGAAGGGATTAGGTAGAGACTGGTGTGAAATAGGCAGCAATACATTTTCATCATGCATTGTCTCAAGCTCCTTTTTTTGAAATAAGTGTTCCTGTATTGGGCACTTCTGAAACAAGGAAAACACATTTTATAGCTCTGTTATTCATCCATAAAAAGGGAATTTTACAATTCTTTTGCTGACAGGCCCTTAAGTAGATAGGCACAGATAGGTGCTGCTGTCAGGCTCACACAAATTACTGGTTAACTATGTAAGTTTGGAGTGAAATGCAATTGATGGGAACACAGAAGTGCACACAGTGTTTGTCCAGGCTGATTGGATCAGCACAAGTCAGCACGGTGCTGTTAGATCCAGGGACACTCCATTCATTTACATGAACCTTGTGTGTTTATTAAAACAAAAATAAAACAAAAACAACAAAACACCAGGAAAAGTTAAACACAAGGGAAAATGCTGCGATGACCTTTTTTTCACTTGTGGCAACTAAAATCCACAATAGATAAATGAATAAGTGCAATCAAATGTGACTTGGAACATATAGCCTGCTCTATATTTGTCCTTAACCCTTTATACTGTGTATGGTGTTTATTTTAGTATGTTCCATTTCCTGCAAGCACTTTTCTTGTGGATTCTATTCATCTTATCTCTCCTTAAAAGCCTTACCAAATATTTACCATGTGCCCTTCTTGCTATGCTTCTGCATCTCCAAGCACTTTCTGCCCTGTTGTCAAGTGTCTCCCCATCTTCTCCCAGCTCCTTTCTCAGCTGCAGGAATTACCTGTCTATGAGCAGAAGCAGCCTCCCCAGTTTGTTGTTTCTGCTGGGTGGCTCCACCTGCATCAGGTACCACTGCTTCCCTCAGGCAGGACTCCAGGTCATCCAGCACCATCTCTTCTGCACATACATGCCCTCCCACTGCCCAAGCTGGAATGAACATTCTTTTTTCTTCTAACTCCTGCTTTTTCATCTGGGACATTTCACAAGAGTATTCAGGCTGCTGTAGCAGCAGCTGGAAGAGAGGAAAACTTGGAGGCTGTGCCTAAGAAAGAAAGAAAAAAAGAAGGTAAGGCAAGGAAAATAAAAGGGCTTTATAAAAACTGTCATAAACATTAATGTGAAGGACAGAGAGAAAAATCCCTCACTTTAATCTCAGAGCAATCAAAATGAGCAACACCAATGTGATGGTCCAAATGAAAGTTTAAAAAATTTCAAGAAAGACAAACCAGATAAACACCTGTGATTTATCTCCAGTAGCAGAAGCCAGGAAAATTCTCTATTCCTCATCTGTGTGTTTCTTAGCTCCTGACAATCAATAAACTTTCAGTTTCAAGGGTTCTCTTTGTGGCTTGCACTATCAGCTGCCTGAGTACAATTTATATTGTAGTACTCTATTGAGTGCAGTCAATAGCTTCCCATTTTCATACAGCTTTAGTCTCACGTCTCAGTAGTCCTGGATAAATGACTGGCACAGACAGATAAATACATGAAAATTAAGAATGTAGGAATCTGTTAAACCCAAATACAAAAGCAAAATAAAGAGAAACAGAAGAATAAGGAGACAGCATGGTGATGAGACAGGAAATCACACAGCTAATACACCACCAAGTGAGCGGTAGAATTGGAAGGAAAGTGGGGTTTTTTGCATGGGGCTTAATTAATTACTCACTGTATTTACATTTCATTAATTTATGGGTTAAAATTTATTTACGCCACTGATTTATGGGATCAATTTCATATGGCATTATCAATGCAGTTTATACATGCTTCTTCTATTAAGCCCTATAACACTGTAATATAACAGGAACACAGAAATGTTGGCTCTGCCTTGTGCCAAAATTCTTCATGGCTTTAAATGTATGTGTGCTGTTCTGTACAGTCATATCTTAATGAGGAAATCCTGGCTCTTTGCAGCTGTCCTCTGGCTGTGCTCAGGTCATCAAGGGGTGCATGCAGGTTCAAATGCTGGCACAGGGGCTGGTGCTGAAGGCAGGGGCTGCCCTGGACATCGGAGTGTGGTTCGGAACTGCTGCTTTGAGGGGGAGGGTGACGCCGACTGCCTGCCTGTGAACTCCCAAGGAACATTTATACAGTTTGAGTTCACACATGCTGCAAGTGTCCTTTTGACTTGAATATTTCTTTGTGCATGTGATAAATGGTTAATTACAAGGAAGAACTGGTTCTGGTAAGGAAGGAGCCAGAATACTTTGTGTTTGTTTCCACATGGTCATGCTCAGATTCCCCCACGCTGAAAGAAAATCCGCCTCATTTCTGGCTTCTTCCAGGGGAAGTCCGAAACCAGTCCTTGAAGATGACCTTAGAGCACTGAAAACAAGCATTTCTTTGTTGTAGCATGGAGCTGGTGACACAGAGTCTCCTTTTACTATCTGTATAAATGCATTTTTTTCCTTGTGCTGTAATACCCTTATTAGTGCAAGGAAAGCCAGCAAATCAGTCCTATCCTAACTCCCTGGGCTTTCCTTCCAATGCTCCAGACTCTCATTTTCTGCAGGCTCACCAGCTAAAAGAAAAGAATATTTTTTTTGTGGGTTGCAGAAGTGGTAAAATAACGAGGGGCTTACATGGAGCTGGTGAGCATGCATGAGGCATCCCTGCTTTTTGCCAGGTTTCTGTGCCTGCCCTGTATAGAGGTTGCTGCAGGAAGTCATCCCCCCTAAAGCTCAGGCAGCTGCAGCAGGTGTTTACACTTGTGGCCAAGTTAGATTTGGCCATTTGCAGGATCAGGTAGCATAAAAGTGTAAGTGACTTTGGGAGTGTCTGGAGTGGCCTGTGGCCCCGTGCTGACTGCAGACTGATTCATCTGGGTGTTGGTCCACAGGGCATCCTTGGGATTAGTGCTCAGTGAGATTGTAGATCTTTTTTGTTGTTGTTGTTGTTGTTAGATCTCATGTCTTCAGCAAAATCCCAAAGCAGGTCAAAGAGGAGATTCTGTGGGTTCAGATTCCTGACAAGTCAGCTGCTTGCTCTTAAGTGCATGGCTCAGCGCTTTCCTTGCAGATCAACTACATCTTTGTAACACTTGAGAAAGTGAGGCCTCATTAAAATGAGCTCTTCATTGCTACTGAGAGAATGGAGAAAAGATGGAGAGATGAATGTAGAAGCTCAAACTGAATGGGAGGTGTGGTCCAGGAAAGCATGAATGTGCAGGTCTGCTTCTGTAGTGTTTCTCTTCTATGTGTGTGCTCCTGCCTGCATTAGTGGGGCTGGAATGTGAATGTGCAAACCTCTTATTTGGGATGATAATATGAACACTTGTCTTCATAATAAAATATAGGATTTGAAGAGACCTTTCTAGCATAAGCTAACCTTTTCTCAGAGTGGTTTATAACCTGTAATTGCTGGTAGTGAATGCTGTCGAATGAGGTCTCTCCACAGCAGCTGTATTTATTGACTTTTTTTTAAGCTGCTTGGCACTGTAAAATCTTGAAAGTATTTTCACTTAAAATAAATTTTATTTTGATTACTAAGACCAGCCAAAAAAAACCTATCCTTGGATTATGGCAGAATCCATGGTGTAAAAGATTTTCAAAATCAAAACACTGCCAGGTCTGACTGGAATGAGCTAGGGAATTCATTAGAGTCTCTGCTTTGAAGAGTGCATATAAATCTGCTAAGTACTACTCTTAGTTTTTGTTTACCTGCTGATGTTGCAGAAACAGGACATTATTGGAAGTTCTGAAGTGCAATACCAAATTTTTTTAAGTATGCATTTTCTGAGTCTCATTACCTGTTGTTAATGCTCTTTTGAGTGACTCCTAGTTGAAAAATTAAGGCTCACGTGGCTCCCTCTTGCTCTGAGTTTGGATCTGGATCAGAATATTAAATACTTTGGAGTTCAGGTGTGCATGGATGAAAGGTTTTGATTCAGACTACTAATAGTGCTATTAATTTAGCTTGAAGCTAATAACGTAATTATTAATATGAACTCTGAATTTGCTAGCTGTTTGCCTCTCTTAAACATATGACACAATCCTGCCAATTTTGCACCAAGTTCATGAGAGTCTTTGTCATGAGTATGCTGGGATGCTGATGGGTACAGAACCTGCTGTAAAAGGCAGTTGTGTTCCTCAGCTCTTAATTCAGTTGCAATACCTGGAGAAACCTTTTATAAGGTGGAACAAGAAAAGCTGGGACCCTCTGTTTGGGTGAGTGGTATGCAGCAATACTATCTTACTGTAGTTGCTAGGGATACTAGAACTGGATGAGATACCCTGTTTAATCCCCTCCTACTCCTTTGAAGCCTGTAAGGCATGAGAAAGTTTTGGTGATCTTTGGTAAATGATTGGTGGTACAGGTTCCCAAAACTCATCTTTTTAACTTGTGTGAAGGTTGAAGTGAAAGTCAAAAAAAGTCATTAAAATTCCCTTTGGATCATCTTGCTCAAACAACATTTCCTCATCTTTTCAAATACATCCCTTTGCCCTTGAGCTTCCAGTTAACCAGGCTGTGGGATGCCACAGTGTCCACTGGGTTAATGGGCTATCTCAGGCAGTGAGTTATTTGAGCTCTTTTTGCTGATGATATTTTAGATCTTCTAAAAGATGAGAGTCTCCAGGGTGATGGCAAAATCTTCTTTCTCATGTCCCTTTCTCAGGGGAACCATGCAGTGCATACTCTCCCAGACCCTGCTGGCCTCTGCTGATGAACTAGGCACAAGATAAAGATTTACTGCTCTTCGGACCAAAGTACAAGTCATTCTTGACAGATGAAACTTTGGTGTTGGTATATTGGGTTTGCATAGCAAGGGTTTGGTAATGGGGGCTACAAGGGTGTTTTTGTGAGAAGCTGGCAGAAGTTTCCCCCGTGTCCAACAGAGGCAATGCCAGCCAGCTCCAAGATAGACCTGGGCTGGCCAGGACCAAGCCCCTCAGCAACCATGGTAACACCTGGGATAACAGATATAAGAGGGGGAAAAAACTACTGTGCAACAGAAGCCAGGAGAGAGGAGTAAAAAAATGTGAGACAAACAACTCTTTAGACACTGAGGTCAGTGAAGGAAGATGGGGAGGTAGGAGCTCCAAGCACCAGATCTGAGATTCCCCCACAGCCCCTGGTGCAAGCCCTGGTGGGGTAGCTGGGACCCTGCAGCCCATGGAGGACCACAGGGGAGCAGAGATCCACCTGCAGCCCCTGGAGGGCCCTACAACAAAGAAAAATGTGACCCTGTGGGAAGCTCATACTGGAGCAGGCCCCTGGCAGGATCTGTGGCTCTGTGGAGAGAAGAAGCAAACTGGAGCAGGTTTGCTGGCAGGATTTGTGACCCTGTAGGGGACCCACACTGCAGCAGTCTGTTCATGAAGGACTGCACCCATAGAAGGGATCTACTCTGGAAAAGTTCATAAAGAACTTTATCCCATGGGAAGGAATCACTGTGGAGGAGACCATGAAGGAGTGGCTCCTATGGATCAGAACACATGCTGGAGCAGGGGAAAAGTGTGACCATAAAGCAGTGGCAGAGACTGCAGGTCCCATTCCCCACCTCTCTGCACTGCATGCAGTGAGAAAGTAGAGAACTTGGGAGTAAAATTGAGCCCAGCAAGAAGGGAGGGTGTGGGGAAAAGGTTTTTTAAAATTTAGCTTCAGTTCTCATTATCCTACTCTGATTTTGATTGGCAATAAATTAAAATAATTTCCCTAAGTTGCAGCTGTTTTACCTGTGACAGTAATTGATGAGTGATCTCTCCCTGTCCTTATCTCAACCCCTGATCCTTTCATCATATTTTTCTCATCCTTTTTAGCTGAGGAATGGAGTGACAGTGATTTCATGGGCACCACAGCTTATTCTTGATATAAGAAACCCTGGTTTTCATTAACCTAAATTTCTGTTTCCATGTGTCTTCATTTTTTTTCCAACGGACTTGAGGAAAACACCAACAAAATGCATAGGGACTGAAGGCATAACATTAACATAAAATTATGGATTTTCCTTGGAAAATCCATAGTTTTCAACTAGTCCTTGTAATGGAAGATCCATGTCAATATGACTACTACACATATTTTTAAAAATCTTATGTTATTGAAAATTACTTAAAAAAATAAAAGAAAGCATTAAAAAAATTGTCTTGTGAAAGCAAGCAAAACTTTTGTCTTCCACACTAGCAATAGAAACAGTATTAAAGTATTTGTCCATTTTTTACCAGTTTACAGGCAGTTTGACCTGATGGGATTTTTTGTTCCATATGAAGATGGTCTATATATCTTAGCAAATTGTGTTTTGAGGAGAGCTGAAAGAGGAGGGAAATTACTCCTTTTGAGCAGAATGGGCTATCACAAGATCTAATGAAGTGGATATTGGTTTCTCATTCTCCACAGCATGACCTCCACAGTTTTCTAACCCACAGGTCCCATCTGCTAACAGCAAACAGTCTCAACTACAGGGATGGACACCATCACAGTGATCACTATTCTCACTGGTTCTTCCAATTTTGGATGTGCGGCAAACTATACCAAAAAAGTTGTTCCTCTCTGTCCAAAATCTTTCTAGTATGTTGTCGTGCACTTGGGAAATAGGTTTGAATCCTGCAGAATGTTGTTTCAGGTGATTCCTTCTCTGAACCACTACTATTTAGGAAATAGTAGTAAAAGTTGTAACTGGGGAAGAGTTTACTTTTACCTACAGTTCCTGCAGAAGTAGAAGCTTTGAAAACCAGACTGAAAATCTGCTCTTCCGCTGCTTCTCTAACATTCACCAGTTCTGTTCTGACTTCCTTTGAGCCTAAAACTGAAAGCTGAACCATTTTCAACCTCTGGCACATTTAATAAAAGCTAAAAAGTTACTCAAAATGAGAGAAGAAAATTTTCTTTCATCTTTCTCCAAATGACTATGCCATTGCAATGCATTCTTTGGATTTTACCTTTTTTTATACCGCAATTTTTGAGACTTTTTACCATTTATTTCCCAATTTATGTGTCTTTTGCATCTTCTGGAGTCCCTCTGATTAGGGACTGGAGAACCACAGTTTTCTGCATCACTTAATGTTAAAGCATATCGGTGTCTGCCTTGCTTGACAGAAGTGCTTGTCTCTAGACCAGAATTTCAAGTAAAACAATTTTGTCTGCCAAAATACCACAGAAGCTAAAATGGTGAGATTATTCCTTCACTGAAGATTTTCTTGTTAATTGTTTTTTTGAGAATAACATTTGTTTTAGTTCTCCAGTTATTTAATTATTCCAGTTTCAGGCAAAGTATTCTTTCACTTCAGCTGAAGCAAATGTAAGAAATTAATTAGCATAAAGCTAAGGATATATCAAAGGCTAAAGTGGCAGGGGATGGCTGAAAAGTTGAAGGTTCCTGGGTACTGGCACAGCAGATGATTTTACACTGGAGGAGGGGAACACCTGCCAAGTCCATGTCAGCATGGTGCTAGTGCTAATTCTTAGGGTTGTTTATAATAATGTGAAATTAATTTGAAGCTCACTTGGTGCTTGTAGATTATAGATGCTCCCTTTTTTTGCATGCCTTTTGATGAATTGGGTGTTATTTAAGGTTATTGGTCTTGCATAAGTAGAAAGATATAAAGTCATGGGTACTATCACTAAAATTTATCTCTGTGGGGCAGAGTTGTGTGATTCCAACATAGTGTCACTTTATGGCAAATCCCCTGTATGAAGTGTTCTCCTGGGTGCCCTGTGTTTCCTGCACGTAACTTCTAGAGTTTTGTATTTCTTGTAGGAAGACAAGACGCAGGATGGAGACAAGACTTTGAGAGAGAAAACATAGTGATGTGGGCAAATGGTCTTCTTTTATCCTGAAGCTAAGGGCTTATAACTAAGTGGAAATTGAGGGTGGAGGGTGTATGGCAGCTCTCAGGACGAGGGCATGACTTAGAATAAGCCACCCAGGCCTGTGTGTAAATAGAGTATGTGATCAAGCCATTGGAAATACATTTCCTGTGCAGAATATCATGGATTCCGTGCTCCAGCCTATGCTTCTTACACCTTTTCTCTTGTGTTTTTGCAACTTGTTCATCTAAAAGGGAAGTTTTTCACAGCAGGAAACTGCTTCTTGATACATTCCCAGAGCATCTAATTCAGTACAGCATCTGTGTTAATAGCAGCACTGTCATTCTTATCACACCAGCTGGTCAGAGAAGGATTCTTCCAGCTGCTTCTTCCCAATTAAGTTAAAATCAGGTGAAAGTGGCCTGTGGTTGTAGTTCATCTAATTTCATTCCATTTACTCTTTTAATTTTCTTAAGCCTGCTATTTGAGAAGTGAATGAGAGCTTAATTCTGAATCTCTTCATAGTGTATTTAATTTTTGTTTACTATTTGCTTTGAAGAGAGGATGGAAAGTGAAACTAACAAGTAGAGAAGATGATGAACTGTTACAGTGCATAGACATCTGAGCTAATCTGGTGGGGGTTGGCACAAGACAGGAGTGGCAGGGAGTAAATAACATAAACAAACAAACAAAGATAAGGTATTATTAATGGAGAGTGCATGTCTTTCTGAATAATATAAATCAGAAGTTTTATGAGTAAACAAGACAGAAAATAGTAGGGAGGAAGCATAACCCATTTTTATACAGAGAATTAATTACTCCTCTAAGAGACTGCTTTAGAGATGTAAAATGTACTTTTTCTTAAATCCTGGCTTTGGCATGAACCAGCAAGACTCTTCATCCTTCTGGGACAAAGGCAGGAGTATTGCAAAAGCAGCCTTTCTGTCCTGGGTGCCACCAATGGGCAAAAAGGGATTTTTCAATCCACTGAAATGCAGGAATGTGGAGGTAAACTGAGAACAAAAATAAAGGTACAATGAATTATTTTCCATTCATTTAAGGTATATTTTGTAAGTAGAGCTATTTATGGGGGTTTCTTTGACTGAGAATAGAGATTATAATAATCTAAAAATAATTACCTTGTGAGAAAAGCAGAAACAAATTAATCTCAATTCTGCATTTGATCCTTGCACAATAGATAACAGAACGATAAACCTGCTACACTGCAGTAGGGTGTCAAGATGGTTCTTTATTTCATTGCTGATAACTGTAAGGGATAATATTTGAAATTAGATGACAAGCATTTAGCAATGGAGACGTAAGGTGGGATCGAAGCTGGAAAATTGAAGTCCTTGGGAACAGTAAGAAAAGGAGGAATTCAGAAGAATTCTGGGTTCCTTAGAGCAGGTGAGCTGCTGTTGTAAAGAGATCCAACATTTCATTACATTGCAAAGCATGTCATAAAGTCTGTGTGTCTGGAGAGCAGGTTATAATTCTTAGCCCTTTCTTGGTTACTGTCATAGGAACTCAGTCTATCATTAGAAAGTCCAGCTTGTGCTGCCGGTGATGTACGCTCTTGTCTTTGGCATCACTTTATAGCCAGCTACTCAGTTTGGTACATGATAGGAGCTTCAGTAGAACAAGATTGAAGTTAGTGTTTTCTTTATTCTTCTTTACTATCCTGAGTTACATTTAGTAGGTTTTTGGGGATTTAGAAGTTCAGTTCACTCTGCTTTTTGGAGAGTTGTTCTCACCATTGTACATGCATTTTCTCCACAGAGGAGAAAAACACACTGAAATACTGGAGGACAGGCATTGTCTTTATGCATTGCTGGCAGTGCTGATGTGGTTTGGGAAGCTCACAGATGGCTTGTGCTCACAACAAAAGTCCTTCCTTCCCTGTTCAAACTTTTACATCCAGGTTATTAACATTTAGTCTTAGTTATCCAGTATAAATGATGATCCAGCCATTCTCTTTCACATCCCACCAAAGCCTATTGCTCTTGCCAAAACAGAAGTAATTGGTGACAAAGGAACATGGTTCCTCTTCTGTTATTTTGTTATTTTTTCCGTTTCTGATTTTGGCATTTCATGCTCTTTTTCTCCTCCTATGAGACTTTTTGCCTGTTAGATTACTTTATTAAATGTTTATCTTGTCTTTTCTGTGTTTTTATTGTTTCTTTTCTATTTAGACTTCCAGATATTTTCAGATTTGAGATTCCCTTTGAGTTTACAGGTTCTTTCCTAATCAGAATAAAGAATCTCATGGCTGACTTTGAAAATGAAAATATGGTGGATTGTATTTAATATTCCTCCAAACAGTTTTCATCTTTTCCCCCTAACATCTCTTTGTCCAAGCATGCCACCTTTTGTTTTCTGCTCTCAGAACCAAATACTTTAAGAAAACATTGACAAAATGATCAAGCCTTGAGAAGCCAGCTGAAACTCTTCATTTACCTTTTCTGATTAAAATTAGACCCCTGCTTACAAGCTTCAGAAGGTCTTTGTCTAATTCCAAACAGCCGGGCAATCTACTTGGGAGCTAACAATTCTGAAAAGGATTTTAAAAAATAGGTAATAGAATCACAATCCCAAAAAAAAATTTAAGTGATGTTCTTAAAACAGTGTCCTGGGTTGGCCATATGACCTGTTTGTATCCCCAATTGTCCTCTTGCTTATGCTGGACATTCTTCCCGGACCTGTAGGGGGAGGGGTGATTGGAATCGGCTCTTCCTAGAGGAGACCCCCCAGAGGTTTCCTCCTAAATATTTGCCCTAAACCAGGACAAATAGATTTGAAACTATTAAGTTGCAGTGCTCTAGTGGATGGAAATGTTGGACCTTAATGCATACCAGCAGTCAAAGGCAATGTTGCATATTAAGGGGTCTGCCATCTTCTGGCTTTACATTGATGAGGGATTAGTGTAACGCCTTCTCAAAACACCAGATTCAGACTTGCTTGTATGCAGTGGAAGGTTTTTTCCTTTCTGGGAAAAGCCCACACCACCAAATATTTCAAACACTTTTATGTGAATTCCCCCTCACCCGCCACCTCTTAAGGAGGAGCTACCTGAAACTGGGATTCTTCAAATTATTTTTGAAATTTCAGCAGTTGATAATTGACACACTATAATGCTGTTTGGACAAGCACTACCACATTTTGTCACTCCATGTTGTTCCAAATTGGCTGTTGTTCTCATTGTACTTTAGCACAGGATTGATTATCTAATTGGTTATATGATTATCGTTTAGACATATGACCTTGTTAAATCCTTCCCCAACAGATTAAATTGCTAGGCAATTAACAGGATTTGAGGCTTTCCATAATCTTCTTGCTGTCTACACCTGCACAAGGATCAGTGTATTTAAGTCATGAAAAACTTCCACATTTCTCAGTTTTGTGCAAATTGTATTTTTCTATATATTTCATGTTATTTTTTTCTTTCCCTTTTTAGGTATTACATAGAAATGGCTTTATGGATCTGGACACTGACCATTTTGAGCTGTTTTTGCATCACCTTGTCCAGAAGTGAGGAACTGAAATTTTTTCAGAGTGCTACAGAGCTAAATCATCTAACAGTGGATAATGACACTGGGATAATCTATTTGGGAGTGGTAAATGCGCTGTATCAGCTTACAGAAAACCTGGAAGTAATCAGATCTGTAGAAACAGGTCCAAGAAAGGACAACAAAAAATGCACACCTCCCATTGATGAAAATCAATGTAAAGAGGCTGTACTGACTGACAATTATAACAAATTACTGTTGCTGAACAAGGCGGATAATACAACTGTGGTATGTGGAAGCCTTTTTAAGGGAATCTGTGCCATCAGAGACCTACAAAACATTAGTGATGAGAAGTATTACGTAGACAGTAGTGGAGAAAAGTCCTTTGTAGCGAGCAATGATGAGAATGTATCAACAGTGGGACTGATCACTTCCTTGAATAACGACCAAGTGCTGTTTGTTGGGAAAGGGAATGGACCAAATGACAATGGGATCATAATCAGCACTCGACAGCTTTATGCCAGGGATGGGAAAGACATTTTTGAAATGTACACAGACTCAGCAGCTGTTAAGTCAGCTTATCACTCATCAAGCACACAACAATTTGTGGCAGTTTTTGAGGATACAAAATATGTTTATTTTATTTTTAATCAACAAGAGAAACAACCTGTCAACAACCGCACACTGATTGCACGTCTGTGCAAGGATGATCCCCATTATTATTCCTACTTTGAAATGGACTTGGGTTGCAAAGATGATGATGGTGCCTATGACCACTGTCACTCTGCTTACGTCACTACCCCTGGAAAAGAACTGGCTGAGAGCATGGCTCAGCAGGGCCAACCTGCAGATACTCCCTCAGAGGACAAAGTTCTTCTTGCACTCTTCAGCAAAGTAAACAAAGATGATGGCTCTCTAAAATCTGCCATGTGTGTGTTTTCCTTGCGGCGCATCAATGAAAAGATGGAAAAAAACCGGAATGATTGCTACACTAAAAAGAATACCAGCTCATTTTACAAACTTTTTTCAGCAGAAAACCCGTGCGCGTTACATGGACTGGTAATATAAAAAATATAAATATTAGTTTTAGAATCTGTGTTAGAGTTTGTGGAAAAAATAGAAGTACATGTTTTAAGGTGGCTTTGAGCTAAACTGTATTAAGATGACTGAAAACTCAATAGATGGATTCACTATAGATATGGAATGTGGCTGGGAGGGTTGTGGACCAGGTCAAGTATGAAAAAATGAACAAAATTTTGAGTCACGTAAAAAGAATTTGATGTTTTCTCAAAGATAAGTGTTACTTTCCTAAATGCATTTCTTTTAAAGGATTCCTTCTGGTATGGGAGTTACTAAGTCAAATGCAGGGATTTTTTACACCGATGATCACTTTTCGGGTGATCACTGCTGACAACTGTAGTTTCAGTCAATGTATTCATAACGCTCTCAAATGTTATTAAGAATCTTTTAGATGGTATCTGTAATTCAGCATTTTTTCTCACTTGTGTTTGTATTTTTAGACAATTGAAATATCCAGATTTCTTGTATTCAGGCAGTGTCCATATTCTGCTGTGGCTCAAAGCATAATAGCCATCTTTTTATGGTTGGTCATTACCTTGACTATAAGGTTTTTGGAGGATATGGTTACACGTGTTCAGTTACCATTCTCCAACCTATGACTGTGTCTAAGAGGCAATTTTCAATGTCTCTGTTGGCTTTATGATTGTTTTGCCCACATCACTCTGTTCCCAAGCCCCACTTGTGCATGCCAGTCATTACTGCAGCCAACCCTAAACTGGGTTGAGAAATTGAATCATCTTAAAAATAACTCAGCCTGCTTTTGGGAGGATGTCTTAATTTCCCAGCCCAAGCAAGGTACACACTTGCATAAGCAGCTGTTTGAGCACAACTTGAGAAGTGGTGTGCTATAGTCCAGGGAGAGGAGTGAACGGCTGAAGAGATGGGGCATGGGAATTCCTTTTATTGGTATTGACCCATAATCCTTCATCTTGTGAGACTAAAGCCAACTCCCACGCAGTAAGTCACTTGCACTGACGAGCCAAAATTTTTGCCTCGAACTATCAGTTTTACTTGCTGCAGTACCCTGCATATGGGGTGAGCATCAAACACAGAAATCCTGAATATGATGAGTGGCCATGGCTTCTGACAAGAAGAAGGTGTGGATTTCAGATCAGAAAAATTATTTTGTTACCAAATATAGCAGGAAAGGCAAGGTGTGAATGAACTTCCTTCTGGTGGCTCTTGCTCAAGCTCAGGATTAAAGCGTAGTGAAGAGGAAATGTGTTGAAGTTCATGAGGCAGTTGCCAGGGAGTTGCTTTTTTATGGATTGCAGCAAAATAAGAAACGAAAGAGCAATTTAAAAAACAGTCTTCAAGGCAAAGTTAGTTAAACAAGTCTCTATGACAGGTTCATTTTAATTAAACCAACTGGTTAATTTTTAAACTGCTTCTATAATGAAACAGAAACAAAAAAAATTCTCTCTCTGTTTCTCCTGGAAAGTGAAAGCATGGAAGCAGTTCTCAATTAGCAGGCTGCTGTCTGATTACTGCCTGTTGGCTGGGGGCAAATGCCCAGACAATCCATTTCTCTCTTCCTACTCTTCAGTGTCTGAGGGGTATTATATTGTCTAGTAATAGGGCTGCACTTCATTCTTAGCTAGGAATTAGTGATCTGAATGTTTAACATCACTCTGTATTGCTATTCCTTATTAGAATGCAAGCAAAAATTTCCCCTGTGGCTCTGAACACTTGCCATACCTTTTGGGCAGTAGGAATGGTGTTATGGAGAAGCCAGTGCTGCAAAAAGAAGGGATGAATCTCACGGCTGTCACGGTGGCTGTGGAGAACGGGCACACCGTGGCCTTCCTGGGAACGTCGGATGGTAAAATCCTCAAGGTAACAAACTGGATTAAAAGACTGGACGGTGTTTTAAAGGTTATGAACTAAAAGTAAAAATGGGATTTATAAGATCTCATACCGGGAGCAAATTCTCTTGAAGCTTGGTATTTTTCTTCTCAAAGGAAAGACACATTATTTCTGATGTACCTCAGCTATCTGATACACAGATTGAATTAGCATTGCCTGAATGACACTTTTCCCGAAGGATTACATACCTACTGAGAGCTTATATAAACAGCCTTAGGTAATCTAACAACTGCTTTAGCCTTATCTCTATTCAAGCTCATACTGGTTTAAGAGCAACTGTTCATTTTGTAGTCATTCTGGCCATTCAGTGAATAGAGATGGCAATACAAAGCCCAAGCTGAAGCTCTGATAAATTCTGATTGTGTGGTGCTCAAGGCTTGACATGTTTGTGCTGTTAAAATATCAAGACTGCAGCACCAAACACCTTCTATTGCTTGAAGGAGAGTGATGGCCATGTCCAACCTTAAACCTAGCACTGCCAAGTCCCACCAAACCACGTGGGAAGTCATGTGGATGTGGTGCTTAGAGACACGATTTACTGGTGAACATGGTGATGCTAGTTTAGTGGTTGGACTCTGTGATCTTGAAGGTATTTTCCAACCCTAGTGATTCTATGAGTCTATGTTCCTAAGTGACACATTTATATGTCTTTTAAATATCTTAAGGGATGGTGTCATAACCAGTTGCCTGGGCAGCTTGTTCCAATGCTTGACAAACCTTCCTGTGAAGAAATATTTCCCAGTATCTCACCTGAACCTCCCCTGGCACAAACTGAGGCCTTTTCCTCTCTCCCTCTTGCTTGCTAGTTGTGAGAAGAGACCAACCTCCACCTCACTGCAACCTCCTTTTTGGTAGTTGTAGAGAGTATTAAGGTCTTCCCTGAGCCTCTGTTCCTCCGAACTGAATGCCCTCAGCCACTCCTCATCAGACTTGTCCTCCAGACGTTTCATGATCTCTGTTACCCTTTTCTGAATATTCTCCAGCACTTCAATGTCTTTCTTGAGGATTTTCCTTAGTCCTCCTTTTGTTCTTAATATATTTTTGGAAACATTGTCTTTTACAGCAGTAGCCAGATATAATGATAATTTGTGGGGGAAAAAGCAACCTTAACCACCTTTTTTTTTCTTCCACAAAATAGGTGTTCCTGTCATCCACTGCATCTGAGTACAGCTCTCTTACTATTGAACTAAACAAACCCATAAAGAAGGACCTGGTCCTTGACCAAACCCAAGAACATCTGTATGTGATGACCACAGACAAGGTAACATGTCCTGCTTGCATTAAGGACCCGGCCCTCTTTCACTTTCTCTGCAGCTTTACCTGAGATTTACACATTTTCCAGTTGTTCCTGGAAATTACCCTATTTGGTGGGGCACCCCCTAGTCTGTGTACGAAGACCTTTCTCAAGTCTAAGCTGATGGTCCTGTTGTGACTTGGAGAACTGTAATATCCGTGATGCTTAGCCATTGGGAATGGGAAGTGAGTTCCCCTCTGGAGCTGTCATACAGGGTCTGTGAGAGGGATGGAGATGTTTGGCACCAGCACACCTCCGGGTCAGGCAGCCCTAGCACTCAGTCTGGGATGCAAGGGGTACCAGTGGGTGCTGCAGCTGCCACCAGTTCTTTGCAAGGGCACTTCAGGACTCAGGATGCTGGTGGCTGAAGTATTTGCACTGATGCTTCTGTAAAGCCACTGGGAGTTTTTGAGGGTCTCTGTGCCAAAACCTAGGAAAGGCACAGGCAGTTCCTTCTAGGCCCCTTCTTTTTGCTGTCAGGTGAAGGCACAACGGAGGTCTGTAAAAAAAGAGAGGAAAAAAAGCAAGTAGGAAATGAGAGGGATGCCAGATTTCTCCACCCCCATGAGTAACCCTCTGCTGACACTTTTCTTTGTGAAGGCTGGAGCTGCCAGCCTCAAACACTTGGTTCAGCAGCTCTCCAGGACAAGGTGGGTGACAAGCTGTGACCATCTGCAGGCCTGCCAGTGACATGGAATGCAACATGGGAAATGCTCCACACCAGTAACACAGGGAGAAGGAGGGGGCTGTGAAGGGAGAGTATTTGGGAAAACAGTGCAAGAATGTTTTTTGACTGTTTTATAAAAGGATTAATATAAATTCCTGCTGCAGGAATGTTATAGCCTAGCTGAAGGTTTTTAGGCTAGAAACAACATTGGAAAAAATGCCAGAGAAACAATTGATAAAGCATTTAATAATATGACAGTGTGAGAGGGAGGTGACTTTTTTTGTTGTTTTTGTTTTTTGGTCTTTTTGAGTTGTTGACAATTCTCATTTTGCTTCTGTTCAGATTTGAAACATAACTCCAAGCTTCAAAACTTTTGTCCACAAAACTCTGGGTGGCCTGGAACCCCATTTGACAAGCTGGCACATTATGTAAAAGCCCCTGCACCAGGCTATTGTGTGTGCTGCTGAACAGTGTAAGGGATAACAGCTGAGCAATGTAAGGGATAGCAGCAACCTTGAAGGAAGACAAACTTTCTGGTGACAGTCAGCATTAAATGGTAAAATTTAGAAAGACAACAAATTTTTTTCAGAAAAACCCTGGAAAAAAAATCATTCAGTGACTACAAAACACTTAAATTTAGAATGCAGAAAATTTCTACTGAAGGAAGGATTTTACTTAAATCTGTTCAAAGTAGCTCTTGTAGACACTGCAGTTTCTGAATAATGTGAATAATAGTTTTCTTTTACAAAACCTGTTTAGCTTAAATATGAATAGCTAAAGTTGGGAGCTCTGTAATGGCATTGCATTACTGTCATCTCCAGGAGTTAATTACAGTGAGCAGTCCCACCCACTTTTAGAAGCAGATAGACAGGAGGAGAATGGAGGCCTTCGGAGCTGGGAGAAACAAAGCAAGAGGGGAAGAATAAATGATGAAACGTGTACTTCTGGGTTAGGCATGGCTGTGTTTGTGGGAATAGAGATATCAGAGCCCTGATTTGTTAGTTTAAATGGTTAAAGGTAAACAATAAAGGACAGCTGGCTGCACCGATAGGCATGCATGCTGCTGAGCTACCTGGCAGATGCAGACTGCCTCACTGTTTAGAAATTAATTGCTTGGGCTCTGTAAGCACTTGAACAAAGTGAAAGTGGTGATGTGGTAGGTGATAGCTTCTTTAAAAAGAAATCAGATCAAGAGAAACACAGGCAGGAACAAAAGAGGTTGAGATCCATAGTGAGAATCAAATTCTTCCTTTCCTGTTTCATCTTTTTTCCCTCTTTTCTCCCAGCTTCTGCTTTGGTGCCAATAGCAGTGGGGGGTTTTGGGCAAATGCTTCCAGCAGTCAGTCCCCTCTGCTCCTAAAGCTTGGACAAAGAGCAGAGAAACCCCTTGCACCTTCTTGTGGGACTTGGAAAGGAGCTTAGCACCCCTGTGCTGCTCATGCTGCTTCATCATAAGTGTACATCACTGGTAGGATCCCAGATTCTTTAAGTTACTTAACATGCTGGGAGGAAAGCAGAAGACTGTGGCAGTCCCTGACCATGATCAAGCTTGTTTGCTTGTTATAGTGTTTAACACTTTTTGATTTAGAGTGCCAACTAGAAAAGCTCTAAAATTAATTTCTTCGCATTTTGAAATTGGCTGTTAAATGAGCTGTTTCTGTGGGTTGGGTTGTGGTTTGGTGGGGTTTTTTTGTCATTAAGGTCACACAAAATTTGCAGAGACAGTGATCTCTAGGACTTGTTCATGCCTGCCAGGAATGTGAAAGAAATATTTTGTCATTAAAAAAAAATAAAATCATTCACTGGATATTAAATTACGTATGAGTACTAGTTAGTGAAAAGTGCCAGTAACTGAGCTCCAGTTAAATAAGAAAATGCTGAAAAGGTAAACCCCTGTATTAATTAATGCAAGAAAATTGCACAATATTGACATTTTCCTTAACTGAATAATTTCTTTAACTCTCTGAATATGAAGAAAAGGCCAAACTCAGACTGTCAAAATAGCTTTGTAATTGCCAGCTGTTAAAAATGAGACTGTAAGACAACCTACATCTCAGAGTTTCTGTTTCTACACCTTTTGTGCTCTTTAAAAGTAAAATGTAGTCTCAAACTGGAAGATGTATGTCCTGTTTTCCTCTTTCATCATTGCAGCAGCATGGCTAAAAGGAATAGCTCTTCTTTCTGTGCACCAAAGAAAAGGTTGTTTATTCTCCGCACCAAAGGAAATCAAAACCAGAAGCTGTATATTTACTGGGGCAATGAGAGATGAGAACTGATGATGTTCTTTACCCTGCTGCTTCCTGTCACAATTATTTCCATTTTATTTTGTGAATATATTCCATGGTGGAAGGTTACGCATGGAGAAGTGCAGTAACCCAAAGCGCCACGCTCTCTCACACTTGCAGACTTTCTGAAATGCCTTCTGGCTGGGAGTGCGTTTCCAAACAATTTCACTTCCATGGTAGTTATAAAGAGGGAAGCATATTCTGTTTTAAAAATTATCTAACCAGTACCAAGTAAATCTAGAAAGTATCCATCCTGCAGTAGCTGCTTCTTGAATTCAGAGCGTCGCTGATGCAGTTTCTGTGCTGAGGTGCAGATTTCCACAAGTAATATAACTGCAGGAACTGAAAAGCTCAAATTTTGTAAGACTTGCTCATAATTCTTGATTAAAACCGTGTCCTACATTACTTTGAAGACAGATTAGATAATACTGGAGTGGGGGAAAAAGCAGGAAAAGTGTGTGAATTTAGACTTTGTTAAGAGGGAAAAGAACAGACTGGTTTTACATGTATTTTGTTAATATATACTCAGTATAATAATACAGTGTCAAGTCTTCTGCTGCCACAGGCAATGACACTGTACAGCTAAGTCCACAAATGTTTCCATCTCCTCATGCCTTCCCCAGCTCTCAGGCTTGCCTTGCTCTTGTTTTTCCAGGTGTACCGGTTGCCTGTGCAGGACTGCCACAAGTACTCGGACTGTGAGAAGTGTGCCCAGGCGAGGGATCCGTACTGCGGCTGGTGCGTGAGGGAGGGCAGGTGAGTGCTGCTGCTGCTCTGCTGAGCAGGGAATCAGCTCAGCTTGGCACCTCTGCTCTGGGTGACTGCTTGGCATGGTCATCCCAGCTCCCCGAACTCAGCTTTACACTCCTGACAGTCATTTAATTTTATCATGCAGACATTGATATCAGTATTCCGTGCACGCAAAAATGTCCCCGTTGGCTTCTTCAGATTTGATTAGTTTGGGAAAATATATACTTTTCTGCTGGTACTGAGAATGATTATACATCTTCTAACTGTATGTTTTATCACTCTTTGAATTGTACAGTCACATGTTATCCCAGAAAATAACAAAATGCTCCCTATTTCAAATTCAGAAACCATAGCACATATTTTAAGTACATCAGGAAAGTAAGTAAAAAAGAACATAAAAGAAAAAGCTGTTCCATGTCTAAAATAGTGTATAGCTCAAATGCTGGTTTTACATAAACATCTATCAAGACTTGTAGCTACAGGGAACCCTCACCTACCTGTAGGAGAGCAGAAAGTGACATTTTGCTGACTATCTGCAGAGGTTCACCAAATGAATATTCAAACACATGTAAACTAGGACAGCACTGAGCCGCCCTGGAATGTCTCTTCTTTACACTCTGCATTGATTGGAGTGCTGAGAGGGAAGAGTAGTCCTGCAGTTCTCTTTTTGACTACTAAGTTAATTAACCCCTTGGCATGAATGGCTGGGAATTCATGATTCTAACTTCTTGCTGTTGGAACAAAGGGGCTGTTTAATTATAATATGCAGATGGATCTCAGGCTTCTAGTTTCCTGCCTGAAAATGTGAACTATTGCATTAGGTTACCTATCAGCCTGATGTAGCATAATATGGAGCACTGCAGAGAAACTTATGTGGTGTGTGCAGATTTATGTAATATACTGTAACTCTTTCAGCCTGGGTTTTCAGTTGCATGCAACATCAAACTCCTCCCTGGCTGCTGGGAGTTGAAGGCTTTGGCATATATCATAAAAAAGGCAATTTTCCTTAGATTTCCCTTCAGGTTTCTGATATGACCACTGACCTCAATATCTCAAAATATTAATGGTTTCTTAGAAGAGGCAAACATGAAGTTTCACATTTGCTAGTATTTATTTCCAAAGGGGAGGAAAAAGCGTTTCATTTCTAAGTTTCAGTTCTGTTTCATGATCACACACAGTTTAGGGATATGTTATGTGAATGTAGGCTCTGTATGTCAACGAATTGTTTAAAGGAGGTTTGACAGAGCTGTACAACAACTGCACTGTTTAAAGCCCCTGATGAGTTAATAGTCAACTCTCTGCTACAGCAAACTGAGATCCTACCGCATTTTCTCTTAAATTTTGCACAGACTGGAAAGAATACACGTGAGACTGCCCCCACCTCAACAAGCTTTTGTAGCCACATGTGCAGCTTCTGTACTGCAGCATTTCTTCCTGTGCTTGAGCTGGGTTTTTGATGAAGCTGCACAACTGCTCTTGATTTCCCATAATTGTAACACTGCCTTGGCAGGGAGAGGTCTTAAATAGTGGCAGGAGCTAATAAAAATATTCCCTACAAAATAACATTTCTAGTGCTGGGCTTACACAGTTCTTTACAAGCTTGTATGGCCCCTGCAATACTTCTCTGTTCCATTTTGCTCTCTTGGTTGTTGTGGCAACACATGGGTGTCTGCCATTTGACCTGCAGAAAAAAAAACAGTCCCTCTCCTTCAGGTTGTTGTTATATATTGCAGTGAAGATTATCAGCTTGATTTCAGTTGGCTCCACTGCCCAGTGGTTCCTGTGCTGTCACTGCCTCTGAATTGACTTGGGTTGTCTAATTCAAGATGCTGTCCGAAACAGAATAGGCACTTGCTTTTGTCATGTCAAACCGTCAATTGTAATTACACCACTTATTCTGTAAAACAATGTCTAATACCAATCCCATTAGTCAATACTAAAGCAAATCTGTAGATATCTTGTGTTGTAATTTCAGTCTCTAATCATGAAATTGTTGCATAGTTCAGAGAAAGCAGAGTCCAGCTATAATACTGGATTTTGTTCCTTTTTTTCAGGTGCACAAAGAAGACAGACTGTGAAACGGCTGATCAGGAGAACCACTGGCTGTGGAGTCCAAATGGCACATGTGTGACAGTCATTAGTGCAGACCCTCAAAATATGAGTCGCACAGCTCCTGCTAAGGTAGATCAGGAAAACGCTTTCCATAAGTATTTTTTAAGCACGTTGATGTGACTACCAGGAAGATGAATATCTGCATTTCTTTATGCATTTCTCTATGGAGACTAGGAATAGGAGACTGTTTTGGTATCTCAGTCTCTGTCATTTCTCACAGTGCTCTTTCTTACCTGCTGTTCTTGCAAGTTGAATTCAGGCTTTTGACCTCTGTAAACCAAAGTGATCCACTACTAAGGATGATAAAGCACTTACACTTACCTGAATATTATGAAAGTGTTACACAGTGTTGTATAACCCCTAAAAATAATTGGTAGGGGATATTTCATGCTGCCCTTTCAGCTTACTTGAGCATGAACTTAGGTAAGCAGTGAAGCCATAAGCTGTTGCTTTAAAATCAGCAGTGGATTTGCCTACGCAGCGAAGTCCATCTGGGTACATGGGAAAGGTAAATTCAGCATGCAAAATCAGTCTGTGGCAACAAAACTGCAAAACTGAGTTTTTGGAGTGTGACCAGGGAGTCATAGCTTGCTCTAATTCCAAATGGAGCATGCCAGTGCAGACTGAGTGCTTCTCAGGGGTGTTCATCAAGAAAAATCAATAAAATGGCTTTTAATTCCTCTTAATCAGAAATAAAGAAACTTTCTTTCAAGTCACTTCCTTTTCATTTCTAAATGATGTAAACAGCATAGTGTTAACGCCATTTCTATGTTGAATAAAAATATTAGTAGAGTGTAACTGGTTTCAGTGAGTAAGGGATCCTGTCTTTTCTACTGGCAATACAAAATGAAAAATGTTAAACTGTGTAATTAACACACTTGAAACATTAAGTCAAGAACAGCATCCCAAATTTCATTTCAATTGTTTTGTCTTTCCTTGCTAAGTTTCCCCATCTTATTTTGCTTTTAGTTTCTGAAATGCATTCTTTCTCTGAGGAGGCTAAGACCTCACCACTACTCAGAAATTCTTTTTCATTATTGGATTTTTTGCATTTACATGGAGTCTTGAGGAAGCCACTTTCTTGTTCATCCCTTTCAAATGCCAGCATTTCCAGCCTATCCAGCTCTGTTTTCATTATTCACTAAGAACACCTAAGGTTAATATAATAATACTTAATTTTGTCAGAGTTTAAGTATTACACACTCTGTTTACTCTTGCTAAACTGGATGCTGAGGACAGGAATAAAAGGGTTTGGGTGTGCCTGTGCAGATAATTTTGTTCTGATCTAATGCATTGACAGAACAAGAGGTTTTTGTATCAGTCTAATTCAACAAAGACCCAGCCTGGAAAAATTGGTAGAGGTTTAAGGAGAAAAGACTACTAGATGGGAAGAAATAAACATTAACAAGGAGAGCCATGTTCTGGGATGCTAACTAAAATACCATCTTTGAAATTGAAATTTTCCGAGTCTTACTAGGTCTCAGCTGATTTCTTCCAAATATTTTACCCTTTTAAAATTTTGTTTCCAGGTGCAACTGACTGTAAGTCCACTGCCAACTTTGACTGAGAGTGACAAGGTTTGCTGCACATTTGGTGAAACAGTGCATTCTGCTCAGTTGCAAGACGGGGTTATTATCTGTGATCCCCCTGATATAATTCCTCCAACACCAAAACATCAAGGTAAAGAAATATTGCTACCCTACATGATAATAAGAGAAAAGAACATAGACTGCTGTTTCTATTGTTATGCTCTTATATGAGGTGCATACAAGGTGGGGGTTTTTTTCCTTTTCCAGTCCTTTTCCCCAAATAGTCTGTTTCTGAACTGTCAGTTTGCTCAAACTTTTTCTGTTGATGTATTCACAAGCTTTAGCATTCCTAGTCTTTCTGCTGGGAACCTGAAACAGTAGCTTGGTAGGCAAGGAGTCAGAGAGGTGCTATTCTGTGCCCCAACCAAGGAAAGCACAGTTACTCTAATCTAAGCCTAAGCACTCTGACTTGTGGGGCCATAAAATATTTATACCTGCTTCAGCTGTGAAGGAGTTCATGTCTGACTTCTTAGTTTTGCTCCAGTCAACAGTATTTCAGTAGATTTTTTTCTGGTTTGGGTTACAAGGCTCTCCTTTCTATCATACAGCCTTCTGCCTCTTTTTCTGTGTGTCCTCCAACTTCTGCAGCAGTAAGCCTGGTGGAAAAATACTTGGTCATAATTAAAGACTCCATCATTGCTCTGAACCACTGATTATAGGCCTAAGGTCTGTTGCCAGCCATAATTCTGAGCAATTTCCTAGACAGTGCTTTGTTCACGCTTTAATTCATACATCTTGATGCATAAACACATGGAATGAAACTCGTTACACAACACTGTTTATTATGTATCAAGTTTAAAAATCTGAAGAGAAATTACAGGGAAAAAACATGTGCTCTTACAGCTTGCAGTCATACCCCTGAGGATAAGTTTTTTATATGTATCATAACAGTCATGAACTGTCAAAGTGGTACTTGGAAGCACTTTTTAAGATAAGTTTCAAATCTCTTAAGGCTAAAACAAGTAAAAATCTAATTTTAGTTGCAGGGAGACTCATTACATTAAAATCTCATTGAGTTTTACGCTAGCTGGGATATGTCATGGTATCAGATTCTTCTAAGTGTTAAAGCATCATTCTGTTATTTAGGGCCAGCTCACATTCCCTAAATATTTTGTAATGCAGGACATAAAGCAGTGGGGTTGATAAATGTGATATCTTGATGTCATCCAGCATTAAATGTAAGACTAGAAGCCTGCCAGAGAAGGCAATAGAGTTAAAAAGTCTAGAAATAATATGACCATCCGAGTTTGTTGCACATCTGAAAGAATGTTCAAAAGTAATACTGAGTAGACACAAGGCAAGGAGAAGGCAGGGAGATACAGAACCACAGAATTTTTAGGGTCAGAAGAGACCTGGGGAGCTTACCTAGTGTAACCCCTCCTGCTAAAGCAGGTTCACCTAAAGCAGATTGCACAGCATCTCATCCAGGTGGGTTTTGAATGTCTCCAGAGAAGGAGCCTTCACAACCTCTCTGGGCAGCCTGTTCTAGTGCTCTGTCACTCTCCAAGTAAAGGTGTTTGTCCCCCTATTTAGATGCACCCTCCAGTATCTCAGTTTGTTGCTCTTGCTCCTTGTTCTGTATGAACAGAGTCTGGCCACATCCTTTTGACACCTGCCCTCAAGATTTATATGTGCATGGTATTTGTGTTTTCCTGGCTGCATGTGACAAAAAGTCCTGAGCCATCCAGTTACTGTTAAGAAGCCCTATTGGTGCTGGGAAAGTCTGGGATACTTTGGTTGTGGTTCCAAAAGGAATTTCTAGGAAGGATGCCTTTTCTCAGTCCTGTTGTTAGGAAATCCCCTGTCATTCCTAGGAGTCTGAAATATTCAAGGGGACCCAGTGCAGGCAGAGGTAACTTCCAGACAAGCAGCTGATGGTCTTCCAAGAACCTGTTCAAGGAAAGCAGAGTTTGAAATTGCTCAATAGCTTGTGAAATAGCTTGTCATAAGGGCTTAATGATTTCTGCAAAAGATATTTGAAACAGTTTCACTCTTTAGTAACAATCCAGACAAGAAGTCCGTTTGTATGGCAAACTGAAGCTCACAAGTGCCTGTGGTAACAGTGTTGCAGGCACTGCTGGGCATTAACCACAAAGATCAGTTGCTTGAATTCACATGACAACAATTTTAAATCACAAATGGAAAAAGTAATTTGACATGCAGACATATTCATATTTAAGAAAATGTTTTATTTAAAATTACTGTTCTTGTGCCAGTTTTCATCTGTGTTCAGTTATGTCCTTACTCAGTTTTCCTTGTTCTTCCAGACTCTTTAAAATTCTAGCATGATGATAGCACCACTGAAAAACACTTCCATAAAACAAAGCTATTCTTTAATTTTGCTTTTTCCCTTTTTTCTCTCTCTGCTTTTCTTCTGAGAATCATGTACTGAAAAATTTTGTAAAGCTTAGAAAGACAAAAGAGAATTTACAGACTTTAAATCAGGAGATCCAGAGTGTCAACAGTATAGTTAAATATTTACTTATGTCCTGTAAAATAATAAAACTGTTATCATTGTATCATTCAGCTCAAGAGCTGAAGAATTAAACAACCACCTGGATAATTTTTTTCTTTTGTGATAGATCATGTTTCAGTTCCAATTCAGTTAACCTTTGAAAAGAACAAGATTTTTTTTGCATCACATACTTACCCTTTCTATGACTGTGAAGAAGCAACGAATCTTATTGAAAATCAGCCGTAAGTACTTCAGCTTTTTAAGTGTTTAGATCCTGTAGCTTGGTGTGTTAGCTAACTGGCACCTGAATTACTCAATCATTTCATAATTAAGTCTTTGGCACTCAAAATTTGCCAGTGTCCAAATCCTTTTTCTACATTTTAATGGAGTTTAAAAATGGTTGAAGGGCACCTGGTGAGCCAGCAGCCTAAAGCATGGAATAGAAATATTCATGGCACATATTATTAGGGCCAGCTCATTTTGTTGCCATTTCTATAGCTGCTAATGTGTCTGCAGGTGAGCAACATGGACACCTGTGTGCTTACTTGTTCCCTGAAACGACAGCAGCTTGGTGCTTTGGGTTGCAGTGCATCCAAATAGGGCAGGTGCAGGCAGCCCAAACCCTTTGTTCATCCTGATATACGAAGGTTGATCAAAATCGCTTCCAGTCCTGTCAGGCTTGATCTCAAAGTTTTTGCAAATGCTGTGGTTTTCTGATCCTTGCTCAAATATTTATTTGAGGGATAAAATAGCTTTTTGGGGTTCTTGAACTGTTCTTATAAAGTTTTGAGCTTAATATAGTAAGGACACTCTTAACAAACTGTTCTACCCTCCATGAATAAATATGGAATTTCTTTTACTTTTCTTGTTAGTGGGGGAAAAAGCCTGACAATTTGTCTTGACTACCATGTTATATTTGTAGATGCTATTCCTGTGCAAGCAATAAATGGAATTGCCAGTGGGACTGGAAGAGACATATCTGTGAAGAGTCCTCTTCAGTACAGGATGTGATTAAACAAAACATGGTAATGTTTAAAAATAAGGTTATTGGGTTTTTTATTAGAACACTTCAATATTTTGTTTACTGTATCTCTCATATCAGTTGGTTGAATTAGAGATTTGAAAATTATTCTAAAGTTAACTCCAGAAGTGTGAGGTAGTTTTTTTTAGTGACAGTGTGGGGGTGGGAATTTAAGGGTGTGATTGAGGAGGGGCTGTGAGACTGAATAACTCCTGAAAGGATATTTCTGTTCCTTTTACTATTTTACTTCAATGGGAGGAACGAGATTTCAAGGCAGGGAGAGATAAT
The DNA here is from genome assembly GCA_025920805.1 of Petroica traversi. NCBI lineage: Eukaryota > Metazoa > Chordata > Aves > Passeriformes > Petroicidae > Petroica > Petroica traversi. The sequence goes on from JAHLSL010000009.1 coordinate 26,372,385, forward strand.
CACCCACAGCTTTGACATACGCTGCAGTCATTTTTAGCATGTCTAATTTGAAAGGGTGTAATCAAATCTGTCACTGTATTTTAAGCATGAAGTTGTTCAGAACAATCATTCTATTGTCCAAAGGCCATTGGAGCTTGTTGTGATAAGACTTTTTATTTGTAATAACATATAAAATGTTTCTCTCCCCAGGAGGAAGAATGCCCACAGTTTCTAAACCCTGACCCTTCAATAATACCTATGGAGTACCAAACAACTGTATATTTTGAGGGAAAACATCTAGATTATTATCAGGTAAGAAGATTAATTCAAAACTGCCTCTTAAACTGCATCCACACCCCTCCACTAAAGCATTAGTTCATGTGCCTTGGAGATCCTGCTTGTAATTTAAAGAAAGAGCTACACATTCAAATTCGATATAATATTGGTTGCTGTGGTAGAGTCAGCACCAAAGGGAATTGGAGCTGGAGAAAATAATCTTAACTACTAAAATGGAGGGGGCATTTTAAAGAATGTAAGTTGGACCTATTAAAACACTGGAAAATTATTTCTCATGTAATGAAATGAGAGGAGATGTAGGAACTCTGAATGTTTCACATCTTTGTCTAATTAAATACTCGGTGGATTTTGTTGATATTGTTCTAGAATTACATCACTCTATGTGCTTAATTCAGTTTTCACCTTTCAAACACAAAAATGCATTCAGATGATAATGTTTCTTAGTTTGAATTAAAAAATCTTTCTCTTTTGTGTGTGTGTGACCATCAAACCAGAAGATCAAGTATTTTCTCACCCTAGCAAAGGCTTCTCTCTCTTAGTACTTGCTTCCAGAAAATAAATTAGAAAGCTTCTAAGTCAGATAGACCCCCAGGTTTTTAATTGCTTTATAGCCTAGATAATGAATAAAATGTTATTGTTAGTGGGATAAAAATGAAGCTTAAAAACCATTTTTAGGTGATAGCTCAAATATTGTTATCATTTTCTATTCTTTGTTTCTGGGTTGTCTTTGTGTAAATGTGAATTGATGATAAATGCACTGGGGAGTGCATCGATTTCTTTAACTACTGGCCATCTATCAAGGCTCTTTTTTTTTTGAGGGGGTTTTTTTTCCTTTTTCAATTTGAAGAATTGTATAGCTTCTAAATTCCTTCTATCACCTTTGCTACTCCTGCCAAGGGATGGGAAAAGGGTCAACAGGCCTGAAGAGCAGCAGCGTAAGAAGGGTATTCAGAGAAGTGCAAAAAGCAACCTGTAAGCACTATATGAAGACCATGATGTGTGTCACTACTGTAGGCATATATGAAAACTGTGCTATAAAAACATATGTTCAGAAATAAACTTTTTTTTTTTAGGACCTTAAAATACATGCAGACAGTGAAATGCAAATTTGGCGAGTTTGGTCTGTTCTCCAAGATGCCAGGACTTGGTCCCTGGTAGGATGTCTGGCTGTCTGCAACAACACCTCTCCTAAACCCACAGCTCTCTTTGCTAAAAATCGAAAAGTATTCCAGAGATTATACTTGTATTTCTTTTGTTTAACATCGTGAAGAGCTGTTTTTCTGCCCAAGAGGAAAATTGTTTCCTGCTCCCTTGATATAATTGGAAGAGCCCTTTCTCTCTCTAGAGCAAATTCAGGGCAGAGCAATAATCTAGATGTGCTGAATTTGACTTCTAGTGGACCCTTGTTCTCCAAGGAGAAACAGCAGCAAGAATGCAAAAACTACTTCATCTAGTTTATTATTCTATGAATAAGCACTTTAATCTTTCTGAACTACTAGTAACAAAAAGGGAATGGAGAAAAGGCTGCTGTGGTTTTTTAATTCTGTGAGATATCAATTGCATTTAACAAATGCAAAGACACATCCTGTGGATTTAATGCTTTGTCATGGGTAGCAATGTTTAACAGTTTGCCTACAGAATGTATTTATTTACCTTGGAACTGGGAAGGCTTATGAGGAGTTCAAGCCTCTGTAAGAAGTCAAGGTGAATGCATAGTCCTAAAACTGGAAAGATGCTGTAGAGGAGTGAGTGTCAAATGATGTCAGAGTATTTTTGCTTGGATGGGATCTCTATCATGGGATCAGCTCCATATATCTTTGTAGGGTGTGTTTTTAAGTCAAAATAAGGATGCCTTTAGTGGCAGGTCTTGAATAGACACACAGTGATACAGCTGTATACATAGGCTCTATATGTGTGATAACACAGGCTAATATATGTGATAAAAGACAAATAAGGCATGAAATAGATGTAGTTATACAGGCACTCATGCCTGTGGGGTTGTGCTATCTGAAGCAGAAACTTTGATGACTGAAAGCTAATTTGAGTATGGGCATAACTTACACTCAGCCTTTGGTGAGCGTTTCATGGAAAACAGGGTGGCTCACGAGAAGCCGTGGATGGATATTTTGTAGGAGTTGGCCCACAGCCCAATTGCTAAATAGCACTTGGCTTCTCATGTGGAACAATTTTGCCACAGGATATGCTGGGCATTACAACATCTTTGAAGCTAGCAGTCATGCAGCTATGAGCACATTTAAGGTCTTTATTGATTAGGACGTGGTTATATCCATTTTCCTCCTTGTCTAAATTCTTGCTTAGAAAAAGCAAAATGTTGTGATGTCACTTTGAACTACTGGTTCTATTATCTTGGTTGAATCTGTGCTTTACTTAAAAGAGTGTTGCACACCCAGCCTTACCGTGGGTGACAGAGTGCACTATCCAAAATTGTGCATAGAAGCATCTTCATCTCTAGGTGGAGATGAACAGTGGAGGGCTTACTTAGTGAATAGGAGAGGTAAATGGCTTTAAAAACTGCTATTGCAGAACTATATCAAGAATTATTTCTATACTGGAGGTGTAGAAACTGCTATACTTCTACTGAGGGTGGAAGTATAAGCTCACACATTTTGTATGCTACTCCTAACTTGTAAAGAAAGAACAATGAATAATTCTCCTCATGATAGCTTTCACTGGAGGGAAATAGCCTAAAAGAGGAGGAGTTCTTGACTGTTCTTCTGCCCCTCCTTCTTGTGAAAGAATTTCAGAAGGAAGGAGAGGTAAATCCAAGCTGTTATCATTCTTCTGGGAATAGCCCCATCCAGGACAGGCAGAAGGAGGGTGTTTTCGTACTGATCAGTCATATTGCATGCAATTTCTGAGAGTCATTCTCCAGCTGAGTCCTTGAAAGATTGGCACAGTAGGAGAGACAGATGTACTGGCATCAAGATAACCTTGTTAGCTCTCCGAAGATTTTCGTTAAAAGTAATTTCCCATTTGGATTTGTCTTTGTCATGTGTGTCTGATGTGTAACCTGCTTCCTATGTTTGCTACACATCTCTTGCACCAAAACTACTGACTGTGAGCTCTGTGGCCTTCTGCTCAAGAGCTGGTATAGCAAATTCTGATTTCAGTGCACTCCAGGTATCAGCTGTCACACCCACCAAAGCTCTCTTCCTCTCCCAGAGGCAGCTGTTAAACGTGTTGGAAAGCCTTACACAGGAGTAGCAGAATTTGAGCACTTTTGAAAAATACATGTTATATTAAAATGTGTGGGGCAAGGAAAAAAGGCAGCATTCCTATAAAAAAATATTTATAAGGAGATGCTTTAAAACTTGGACTATAAAGATGTTTTCTGTAAGGCAGAACAGGCTGTAAATTTTCAGACAAGGCTTTCCAGAGCCCAGTCAGCAGCTGATTTTCTGTATGTAACTTCCTAGAAGGAAGAAGTAAAAAGTTTTCTTCTCTAAAATAACCACCCAGAGCCTCGAGTCTGATTTAAACATGTTATCCTTTTCAGCCCCTAACCTTGGTGGGCTCAGGTCCCCTGCCCAACCTGCACAGTGAAGGTGCAGTAGGAAAGCTTTCCAGTGCATAATTTTATAAACCTAGTGACCCAGGAATTACCTGTGATTCCAAGATTGCAGAAGTAGCTACAAATAAAAAGGATAAGATAATCATACACAAGACTTAGATGATAGCAGGAGACAATGTACTTAATCTTTGGAGCAGAAAGGAAGTATTGAGTAACCATTATTTTTTTGCCATGTGCACTCCAAGGCTCGGATGGGTCTGGTCAAAACCAGGGACTAATTCTTTACCACAGTGAAGATCTCAAGAAGTCCAGCAAGGTCACTGAGAAGGCCTTGACCTGGGTCAGTGCAGGCTGGGTATTGAATGGATTGAGAGTAGCCTTGTGGAGAAGGACATGAAAATGAAACATTAGATGTGAGCTGGCAATGTGCACTTGCAACCAATAGTATGCTGGGCTGCATCCAAAGAAGTGTGGCCAGCAGGTCGAGGGAGGTGATTTATCTTCCTCCCGTCCACTCTCCTGAGACTTCAGCGGGAGTATGGCATCCAGCTCTGGGGTTCCCAGTACAAGGAAGATGTGGACCTGCTGGAATGGGTCCAGAGAAGAGACAAGGAAATGATCAGAGACAGGATGAGAGCTGGAGTACATCTCCTGTGAAGAAAAACTGACAGAGTTGAGGTGGTTCAGCCTGGAGAAGGCTCCTGAGAGACATTTCTGTGGACTTTCAATATCTAAAGGGGGCTTATAAGAAAGATGGGAAGAGACATTTTACCAGAGTCCATAGGTTCAGAAAAAGGGGCCACATTTTTTAAACTGAAAGAGGTTAGTTTTAGATAGATGAGGAAGAAATCTTTTACAATAAGGATGGTGAGAGACTGGAACAGGTTGCCCAAGAAACTTGTGTGTACCCCATCCCTAGAAATGTTCAAGGCCAGGTTGTATGGGGTTTTGAACAGCTTGGTCTAGGGAAAGATATCCCTGCCTATGTCAGGATTATTGGAGTAGATGGTCTTTGAAGGTCCCTTCCAACCCAAACCCTTTTGTGATTCTGTAAAGGTGAAGGTTGTCTTGTCCCTGAGTGAGTTGTGATTTCCTAAGTCTTTACCAGCATTACTGTCTGAAAATATCCTTGCTACTCAGTTCTTTCTAATATTCTTCTGGCAAAGCTGTTTGCATGTCTGTCAAATGGGCAGGAGAATGACCCAGCACAGAAACAATGTCATTGGATGAGGTTTTTAGCCAGCTCTGTTCTTTGGCTGAATCACAGAACAGCCAAGGTGAGAGTTTTGTCAGTGCAGTGAAGGTCAGTATGTGCTATGGACTTAAGACAGGAAGCAATAGATTTAGGATCTAGGGAGAAGAGAGGGGGAAGAAGATGTGGCAGGAATACCCTTAAAACGAAGACTGCCCTCTGAAAATGCAGCTGGAGTTATATTAAGGCCGGAGACAGGCAGCAAGAGCTGAGAGACGTTCATTCCAGTTTCCCATGCAACTCTTTATTGATGCTCTGCCCAGAACCCCTGCAGAGAAAACCTTTAAGGGCAGAACTCACACAGCTCTGTTAATAACACATCTGATGTGTGAAGCTATCCAGTGCTCAAATCTCTTAGCTTTTTCTTATTGCTCTCTAAAACAGAGTGCTATGTATAATCTTGCTTTCCTTGAACTTCTTGGTGTGCCTACCATGAATGAATGTTGGAGGAGTGCAGCAAAGTCACAGATTGCTCTGGCTCAGCTTTTAACTAGCATTGCTTTAGAAGATGACTGTAACTGGTTAGCCTTGCCCATTTGGATTTAATCACTTCCAGTGCGGAACAAGATATCGCCTGGTGATATTTTACTATGCTCGGTGATGCTATGCAAATTCTAAACTGAAATTTTCTCATCCTTAGGGTAAAAAATTTACGGTTGGAAACAGCCAGTTTGAATTTGAAGCTTCTGTTGATGAGTCAGATGAAGGAAAATTTTCATTCGTGAGTAAAGAGGTAAATGTGAAAATATGATTCACCTACCAAATATGCTCCATTCTTCTTCTAAACTGTTCCAGTAGCCACTTGTGTCCAGAATTATATGGGTAATACGTGTTTCCCTCAGAAAATAAAGTCTCCATCTCTGATGGAGATTCTCCTTTGGCAGTAGTAGTCAAAGGCTACAGTTTTGGCTCAGAGCTCCAGAAGTCTCCCCTCAAAGCCCTCAATCCTTCTCCTTGATTTCTCTACCCGTGTAACCCATGGAATTATTGAACTGTCTTTGGAGGAATTCTAGACTACTGTTTTATTCTTCACTTTTTATGTAATCTAGTGAAATCATTGAGGATAAAATGCAAGAATTTCATTGCTCTCCCTCTCCACATTCCAATTCATTATCTTTCCCATTTTGTATCTGTAAAAATGGGAATGGTAAGAATGGTAACAGGATGTTGTTGCTTGGCTACCGCGTAGTTATGCTTCTTTCACTCTTGCTTTTTTTACTGAAAAAGGAAATAGTATTTAAAAATAATCTATTTTCTAAGCTCAAAATTTGACTCACAAATGTTACACTGACTTTAAACTTTATGTCTTACAAGCTCACTAACAGTAGCTTTGAGAATTAATGAGCATTTATGCATCATCTGTGCCTGGCACATAGCATTTGCCTTATAAAGCGTCTGTATTTTTATTTGTTCTTTTTGTTTCCCAACAATTGTCATTGCTGCTCTTTCAGCATGAGCAGAAGCTCATGTTTTGGAGCATGTGAACCTTGTGATTTGGCTGTAAAATGAGGAGGTTGCACTGCAAAAGATGCAAGAGATTTCCCTTCCATGCGGTGTGAGTCTGCTGTGCCCACAAAAGTAATGGGGCCAGATGGTGTGGGAAGGGAGAACTCAGCAGGGTCAGCAGCTAAACTTACTGCCTCTGAACAGCACTTTTGCTGCTTTGATACTTATAACCAAATGTAAATTAAATTAATGAAAAGCGAGTATTCAGATATTGCTGTCCCTTGGTACTTGAAAATTCTGATAGTGAAGGATTAGGTTCATTAAAACATTTTTCTATAAATGCATTTGCCCAACATGAAAAAAGGCCATAAGGCTTGGGAGAGTTTCTAAAACCTTCACAGGTCTGATTATTGAGAATCATATAAAATACATGAAATAAACTTGCCTAACAAAGGTATAAATATCTCCATTATGTCATCTTTTCCAGTTCTCCTATAGTGCAAATGAGACCCTACAACTTAATTTATCCATAAAAACAGATAAGGTCAAGATTGACAGCAAACTGGTGGGTAAGTATGAAATATGGGATTAAAGGGAGATTAATTACAGTAAGCAGAAATATATTCCTTCATAATTTGGAATATTGTTAATAAGAATGTTTGTAGGTTTTACTGGTTTGGGAGAAACAAAGAAATCTGACAGATCAAAAGTTATTAATAGTAATCTAATGCATTAAACATCTGTGTTGTCTGCAAGTTTGCCAAGTAACACCAAGCTGTGTGAGAAGGGATGGCGTCCAGAGGGACTTTGCTGGGAATGAGAGGTGAGCCTGTGCAAACCTCATGAGGATCAGCAAGGCCAAGTGCAGGGTCCTGCACGTGGGTTGGGGAAATCCCAAACACAAGCTTGTTTGGGGATTGAGAGCAGTTGTGCAGAGCAGGATTTGGGGTGAAAAGCTGGACCCAGCAATGAGTGGGTGCAGCCCAGAAAGCAAATCAGATCCTGGGCTGGATCAAAAGCAGTGTGGCCAGCAGGGCAAGGGAGGGGATTCTCTCCCTCCACTCCACTCTCATTTCACCCCATCTGGAGTGCTGCATCCAGCTCAAGCCTGCCACATGAGAAGGACATGGACCTGTTGGGATGAGTACAGAGTAGGGAGAGCCACAAAGATGATCAGAAGTCTGGAGCACCTCTCCTGTGAGGAAAGGCTGAGAGAGTGGGGGTTGTTCAGCCTGGAGAAGAGAAGGCTCCAGGGAGACTTACTGCAATTTCTCAGTACTTAAATGTTGCTTATAAAAAGGATAAGGACACTTTTTTTTTTTTTGCAGTGGCTGTTGCAATAGAACAAGGGGTAATTACACTGAAAGACTACAGATTTAGACTAGATATAAGGAAGAAGTTTTTTACAGTGAGGCTGGTGAAAGACTGGCACAAGTTGCTGTGCTGATTTCAGTCAGTGTAGAGTTAATTTTCTTCACAGTGGCTGGTACAGGGCTATGATGTGGATACCAGAGAGATCAGAGATGGTAGATGCCCCACACCTGGAAACATGGAGGTTCAGGGTGGATGGGCCTGTGTGTAGAATCATAGAATCACAGAATATCCTGAGTTGGAATGGACCCACAAGGATCATCAAGTCCAGCTCCTGGCTGAACACAGGGCAATCTCAAAAAACACTTGATCTAGTTGAAGATGTCCCTGCTCATTGCAGAAATTTGGACTAGGTGACCTTTGAAGGTCTATTCCAGCCCCAAGTATTCTGATTTTTTGAATCTATGATTTTCAAGATTCCTTTTGCTCTGAAGTGCAGTCCTAATAGCAAAGTTTCCCAGTTCATACTTAAACATGAAAATTAAATACTTAAGTATTTTGATTATTTTCTTTCAGTGATCCTTTGCCCAATGTACTTTCCTCATCAAACAGCAGAAAGAGCATATTCTCACAGCCACTCTGTGGCTTCACCTGAAATCTCATCTCTTAACGTGCCTCAGTTCAGAAAGGTTCTGCAGTCCCTATGTCAGCTGGCAATCAAGAAAACACAGAAATATTCAGTGTGTTTTCAGCTCATTACTGCATTCATTTATTTCTATTAAAAATAAATTAAAATTATAGGACAAAGACTTCATCTCTGATAAAAATCTCTTTATGAATATAAATTTCATTTCCTTTCAACATGCAGTAATTAAGCAATTATGTCTGTAAGCCTAGTCCTGAGCTGAGGTAAGGAAGCTCCTTTAAAATTAATGGAGCAGTATCTAAGAGCTGAGACCTACCTTACACATCTTTGGACTGACATTTAAGGCTGAACATTGCAAAACCTATGAGGAAACCCTCTTGTTACTTGCATGATGAATCAACATCAGGAAGGTACTAGTACCCCAAGTGATTTCCTCTGCAGATTAAATCTTCAGACCATATTTTTCCAACTGTACAATATTTAAATTTATTCCCTTTCATATTGGCAGCATATTGCTGTCTAGAAGATTTTTCTTGTGGTCTGTGTACAGTGTTAAAAGACTTAAAGAGGACCTGGCATGAAGGTTATAGGGAGGTCATATTACAATCTCACACTGTCTTAATTTCCATTCCAGAGGCTGTCATGTTTAAAACTGCAAAACTTTGACCAAATATTCCCAATACCTTTTTTCCTAGTCAGAGAGAAACATTAGAAACATAAAAAAGTAGCTAAATTTTTAAAGAAATGTTATAATTCAAATTGAAATATAAAACCCTTGCAAGAGGGAAATTAAAATTCTCAAAAAATGTCTCTTTTTAGTATAAAATGGATTTTTTAAAATCCAAATTCTTTCTTACTTTCAGACTCCCTTGCCATATGAAATGCAGAGCGTAATGTGTTTTTTTGCATCTTGAAAAGAATTGGCTTTGGGTATGTGGCTGCTGCTGAGAAGCACCTTTGAACCTGCCAATGAAAGAACCTTTTCTTTGTATAACACTTAGTGAATACTAAGTTATGATAGCATTTTTACATCTCAAGCCATCAGGGGTTCTGAACAGTGTGAAATCCAATATATCCCTTTTATCCTTTGTCCTTTTTATCAATGATATCACAGCTGGTATCTCAAGGTGATGGATAAGAGTCTGAATCTAATGAGTGGCTTGCTGCTGGTGCGTATAATGAGCTGATCAGTGAGCAAGGGGAGTGGTTGATGCTTTAGGGCCATGGTTTTCTTCATTGCATTTATGCAACTGGATGTGAGGGACATCAAGACTTTGCAGTGCTTCCATTTTTTACTGAGGGGTGGAATAAGAATCCCTGTCCAGCCAATGAAGGATAATAAAGTAATTCAGTAAACATATTCCCATGCTATACCTGGTGGCCATGTGGTCATCTGGGTGGGAAATGCCAGGTTTTGGAAGCCAAGGGGAAGATTTGCTCAACAGTATTTCCCGTTCAAGTGTCTGTGAAGTAGCAACCTTCCAGAGTGCTGGGATAAGAAAGCAATCTGGTTCCTATAAAAGCCATTCGCAGCAAGAAAATCTTTCCTTGCCACTGTCCTCAAAGCAAACAGCAGCAACCAGGGCTGTCAGTCTGGTGCTTTTCCCCAGCACTGTGTCTGCATCAAACATACAGAGTGGATAGCTGACACACAAACTGCAGGAAACATTGCTTGGTTTATGTTTGTTGCTCAGTGCCTTCCAGATTGATATGCTCAGTGTATGAAGCAAATTATGCTACTCCTGCTTTGTGCTCATCAGTTCCTTGGAAATTCAAGATAGAGATTGAATCAAATGGATGCTCTTTCCCATTGATTCATTTTTGCGAAAGCCAAAGTCCCTCACTTTTGCATACAGCTCTAATAATACTTCCGCTGATTTTGTGCTGGTAAAGCTACTTGAAATCAAGTGGATATGCTGAGTAGGGGTAGGAAGGGTTAAAATCAGGCTTCATCACTGCATTAACTCTTCATTGTAAGGGAAAGAAAAAAACCACAGCTATTATCTTAAAGACTAGCTGTGAGACTGAATGCTGAGGGTTTTAAACATACATCATATAGAGAAAAACTGCCTGTAAGGGATTACATGACCTCCTTCCAGTGGCAGAGACTAGCCAAGATTTGGGTATCTCCAATATTGTTCATGCCTAGCAGGGGAATAAGGCCACTTCTGAAAAAAACAATGGAAAACTAGCATTCTCATTTAGCTTTTTCATTTCAGTAGAAATCTGACATGTTATTCTCTTGGAATTAGATTTCAAAAGCTACTACTGCTGTTATCTGAGAAGAGACCAAGTGTATTGAAATGTTAGTGACTGGAGGGTGGTTTTGCCAGTGTCCTTCCTGGAGTGCTGCTCCTCTGAGAGTAAAAGCTTGTTTTAAATAGACATTTTTAATGGCTTTTACTATATGCATCTCAAAGGGATTTACCTTTCTCCACATCTGTTTGCTTTCCTTTATTTCCGCATTTTTAAGTATGAACCTCATTTGAAAAAAATTGAGTGTCACTAGGCTACTGTTTCTTGAGACTTAATGAAGGAAAGGGGAAGGGGAAGATGTTGAGTCTCTTGTCTTGTATACCCCATTCCCATCTGTAAGCACATTTAACTCTTGAAAGAGCACAGGAGGAAACCTAAAAAGCTTTCTGCTGTTCTGGTAAGTTAAGTTGATTTACAAGATTCAAAAAGTGCCAGAGCCTCAGTGGCAGAGGGTGAGAGGCTGTGTGGCCAAAAATACAGAGCAGCAAAGAGTAGAGAGAAGCAGGAAAAAAAGAAGGAGCAGAAAAGCAGGCAGCAGGATGTTTTCCTCTTTACAGTAATCATCTTACCTCTCCAGGGAGGCACAGCACTCACATGCTGGGGAATCTGGCCAAATTACACACTTTCCCTAGAGAAATGTGTAGCATCTTTTCGGTCTGTTTTCTTCTGGGCTAGTTCTCAAGTGCATCTCCATATGTCTTTTTGCAAGCCCAGGCTCTCCTTATGGTGTTGAACCACTGAGGTATGTCTCAAGGCTTTGCATCTATTTGGGAAAATTAATTTTATTCAGTGGTTGTGCATCATGCTGGAGATTGATGGGGGCCAAAAGAAGCTTAGTGTCTGGGACAGTTGGTCTCTGCTTCATCAGTAAGTGAGGTATGACTATCAGATGTGATTTCTTGGCTCAGAAAAGCTAGAACTAAACCCCACCACAGAAGGAATAAGGTGTACATCAGGGTAACAGTTCAAGACAAAAGGCAAAACAAAAGCAGGAAAATAGAGAGCAATGAAGAAATGCAGAGGTATTGACTTGAATAAAGGTAAACATTTTCTTAAGTGTTAACTTTCTGTTTGGCTCAGGCATGGGTGATGATTATGGAAAGTCCCAAATATCCTGGAAACAGCCTACAAAGGCAGCTCTCTTCCTTTAATCCTGTCACTGGCAGAGGTCCATGACAGCTGATGTCTGCCCCTACTGACACTCATGCAGAGTCTATATTTTCCATATCTGACTTGGGATGCTCCAGGAGGTCCTGATTTTTGAATTAATCTTTGACCAGTTGAATGTTATTGAGTTATTGAGGTTAGTCAAAGTAAGGACTGCGTACTTGAATGTTTTGACAGTGCCTGAGTGACAAAAATATATTAGGTTTTATTTGATAGAAGTCATTCTCTGCTCTTGGATAAATGTCAGGTTTTTCCATAGAGGAAAAATACAATTTGCTCTCAGCATCATTCAGGGGTTAAGTACAGACTGTGCATATAACTCACATGACTCCAGTGAACTTTATACAGAGGGTTAGTTCTCCTTCCTAAGGGACACTGAATATCCTTGAAACAGAGAGAAATGTCTAAGTGTGTGTGCCATTCACCTTCCAGTGACTCTGTACAACTGCTCCTATGGACGGAGCGACTGCAGCTTGTGCCTTGCTGCCAATCCCAACTATAAGTGTGTCTGGTGTGAAGAAGATGGCAAGCCCAGCAAGTGTGTTTATGAAAAACTCTGTCATGCTCCCCCCACCGACACGTGTCCTCCTCCAGAAATCACTCGGGTAAGATCGCTTTTTTCCTTACCAGTGTAATATTTTTCAGGAGAAAGCAACCAAGCAAGCTCATACTGAAAGGCAGGGTTTTTTCCTGGGGTGTTAAGTAAGCCTCTGAAATAGCTGAAAGGAAATAATGTCAGTAGTGATGTGTGTGAGAGATTTGTAAAGATTCAAAATAAGAGACTGAATGGAGTCTTTGAGCTTCCTTGTTTTTCAAGCCTTGTCCTTGCTGTGTCAGAAGCCAGGCTAGCAGTGCATTTTTAAAATGTGGCACTTGGTTCTAGCATTCTTAGCATGGATTTTTTCTCTCATAAAGTCCTTTCTACCTGAAATGAGTCTGTAAGAGAGGTTCACTGCTCCTGGAACTACAAGTATGTAACAGGTACACTTACAGGCTTCAAGTTCGACTTTTAAATAGTATTTAATAAGGGTTAGAATTAGGTGTTTCTGCATCACAAAATGTTTTCCAGGTGTCAATGATATTTTTCAGTCCACACCAGCATCAAACCCAAGGCTGTAGGAACTGAATGTAAGAAGTCAGAGAAGCCAAACATGCACCCCTGACTTACTCTGCAGTTGGAGCATTCATTCAGGGTCAGGGAAAATTGTTGTCCACACTGGTGGATCAGCAGGCAAAGAAAGTCATATATCCATGTCCTTTTTAGAAACAAACCAAATGCTGTTTTCATGGGCATGATTGTTGAGATAAGAGTCATACATACGCCCACAGGGCAAATCAAAATTACTGCAGCAGTGGTATTAGTACTTCAAAACTCAGACTCTTTGACGAGCACTTATCCCAAGCCATCACAAAATGTGGGAACTGTATGACAGAGGCTGAGAGTCATAACAGGGATGTTTCACTCAGCAAGAACTGTGTCTGAAACCTGGGGCTCAAACTGGTAGAGACACTGCATCCCTGCAGACTGCGCAGTTAGAGGTGCAGTGTGCCTGCTGGGGAAGGTGGGCCATGAGGGTAAAGCTAAGAAGAAATGGCTGTTAAACAGTTGTAGGAATGTCTGCCAAAAGGAATGTAAATACTCTAGAATCTTGACAGAAAGGGTGGAGAAGAGTACTTGTACAATATCTGTGCTCAGGTAAACATGATTTGAGAAGAAAGGAAAAGAAAAATTAAGAAAAAAGGTGTTTTCACCTGGGATACTGTTTCTACATTATTGTGGATTAAAACTTATACTAAAATATATTAGGTTTTCAGAGCTTATGTTAGCTTTAGATATGAGCATAACATTTGGAAACAGCTAGACAAACAGTTGAGTAATTTTTCAGCTAGTTTGTTTATGGGTTGAGTGCAAATGGACAGCTAGTGGGAAGAAGTTTGAGGAAGTGGGAAAATGGAGCGAGTGATTCTGGAGCTGGGCTAGGCAAGCAGAAGAGGCAGTCGTGTCTCTGTGCTCAGGCTTACTTAGACCTGAGAGACTGATCTTGATGGAGCAGGCATTGAAGTGCAACCTCCCTCTTCTTGATAACAAACTTGCAGCCCTCCAAAGCTGAATATCTGAAAAGATGTTGCTGGAGGTGCTCCGAGCACTTTGTAGGAAAGCAGGTGAGCCTCCCAATAAATAAATATTCCAAATTGAAGTGCCTGTTAGGGCCATATTTCAGTCTGAGTCCACTGCAACTGCAGGATTTTCTCCGTCCTCATTTTATTTGCAAATTACTCAGTAAGCATCAGCCCATGCTGCAGCACCCTACCATGAGATGCAGCAAGGAAAATCAAGGGACTGAAGGAACTTTGAAAGACACTGTGTGGGGCAGCACTGTGTGTTAGGAAGGTGTACTGCTCTGCTGTGAACCTAAAGGAATGAAATCACAACAACAAAGTGCTGGAAAACTCTGTGGAAGGATTGTGAGAAGAGTGCAATCCGTTTGCTTTTCAAAATCACAGTACTTCAGTGGAGGAAGTAAACAGAATGAACAACAGGCAAGAGTTTAGTACATAACAGTCTGCCACCGGAGACATGAAATCCTCAGCTGTTGAATACTACTTCCAAGCTAACAGATGATGAATTAACATTAAAAAGTTGCATAGCATGTTTTTTTGTATGTCCTACAAGAAACATCTGTGTTTCAAATGTTGGTAAGTCAAAGTAGCTTTAAATAATATAGAAGAACAACATAGTCACTGCAGTATTTAATCTTGATTTGTTTTTTTTTTTCCCTGTCCCTCATGCAAACACAGATTGAGCCAGAAACTGGACCACTAAGTGGTGGAATTCTTTTGACCATAATGGGATCTAATTTGGGAATAAAGGCAGAAGATGTAAAAAATATAATGGTGGCAGACAAGGAATGTGTTTTCAAGGAGGAGTTCTACTCTGTTTCCACAAGGTAATTGATGGATGCTTTTCACAAGATTTTAGAAGAAAAAAGGAACTTCTGTGCATTTCCAAGAAAAGATTATCTTCTTGTGGCTACAAAAGGTTACCATTTGAAGAGAGAACTAGTGTGATATACCTGCAATATTTCATAGTAACATGTGTGACTCCTTGTTTAAAATTGTTATAGATTGCAATACAGCAACAAATTTACAATGGTGTGCTACCATCCTGTTCCTGATTGAAGATTTTTCCTTACTTGATTGAAAAGCTTTCATAAACTATTGCTGCACATATATCAAGACTATTTGTTTTTAAATTAAAGGCATTCTACATGT
Source organism: Petroica traversi (assembly GCA_025920805.1). Taxonomy (NCBI): domain Eukaryota; kingdom Metazoa; phylum Chordata; class Aves; order Passeriformes; family Petroicidae; genus Petroica; species Petroica traversi. Next base: position 26,387,544 of record JAHLSL010000009.1, read on the forward strand.
GCATCTAGTCATTAAAACTTTGCTAAATCTGAACCACAGTGAAGCCAAGCATACAAGATTTATGGGAAAGCAGGTAAAACAAGAGGAAACTTAAATCTGTTTAGTCCAGCCACAGAGTTTCTTTCCTGGGGGCAGGGAGGGAGCCCAGAGCTTAGGTTTAGCTGTAGATGACTAAGTTTCATCTCAAAGCCAACAAGTCCATGGGTGTTGAATTGCCTAAGCAGGTTGGTAGATGTTTTGTGGATTACTTGTCACACTCTTAAGCGGTGCCAAAAATTAAAACAGAATGCCTAAATTCTTCTACATAGGTACCTAGGTGTTTACTACAGATTATATCAGGCTTCTAATTTCAGGAGGGAAATGCCCTTTTGATATTAACTGATGAAAAGCACAGCAGGAAGGTTCAGTAGTAATATTAAGAGTAATGACATATTTTAGGCCGTGTGATTTTTCTTTCATTCACTTTTGAAAGCTGCAATTGAAACCCTGGCTTTCTTTCCCTTCCTATAATTTAAAGTAACTTTTTGCTATTCCTGTGGCATGTTTTGAAAGTGACTTTGAAGATACCCAAGTGATTTTTTTTTAGCTTTTGAAAAATATTTAGTTTTAGTCAATGCGTGGATCAGGCATTTAGAAGCTTCCCAGGCCTGTAGGACTGAAGAATGGTTGTTTATTTCTTACTGCTTCCCAATTTTATTGCCATCACTCCTGCATTTTCATGTACTTCCAATCCACAGAATTACAAACTTTTTTGCAGTCTTCTTTCCTCATTCCCTATTTTCAGTGTTTGCAAGAGCTGCACTGAAATGCAACATAGCCTTACGAGAATTTCCCCATCCTCTTGGCTTTTTCTAAAGCTTTTTGATATTTTTAAATACATGGAAAGGAGCCAGAACTGAGATGACTGGTTCCTTGTATCATAGCAACATTACTGGTTTGCTAAGTTCTGGCAGTGTAGTAATGGGTGAGAGCAAATGCAACTTGCATCATGTTATTTATCAACAAATTAGTGGGGTTTGAAGGATGTTCTAGACTAGGGAAGTCTTAAAAAAGAAGTTATCAAAATCTTCAAATATATATCTTTAATTTTCTATATTTGTCTTTCCCTATTCTTTTGTGTTATTATTGCTTTTTTATATAAAAAATTAAATATAAAAAGAATTAAAAGTATCTTATCTTGCTCCCCTATCCTCTGCTGTTAAAAGCTAGTATTTTTAGGAGACATTTGCTCCCATGCACAGCAAGATTTAAGACACTTAAGGGTGCTTTCTGGCTCTGTGGTGATTTAATTGTTGGCCTTCTAGAAGTCTGTTCTCATTCTTTGTAGTTTTCCATTAGTAATGTGGGGGAAGGGAGGCAATGCCAGCACTGGGGAGGGGAGGGAATTCTTCCAATTAAAATCCCTGCTACGATGTTTCCCCCACACCCCCCGGCCCCGGCCCCGACTGCTTTCCCTTGCTTGACATATGGTAAAAATTCCTCCAAAGGCACCGTTTCCTGTTTCTGCCTGACATGAAGATATAACTTCCAAGAATACAGTAGAGAGATGATGAGGAACAGGCTCAGGCAGCCATACACATGCCAGGACATGCAAGAATTCAGGGAATTTTGTCCATTTGCCAGTACTCAGAAAAAAAAGTCTAGAGTGATCTGCAGAGGGACTTGACAATCCTTTTATTATAAGTCCTGATTTAAGTACATTATACCCAGTAATTTGGAGTAGTTGAGGGATTTTTTGCTACTTTAGGATTTTTTAAGCAGTCATGCACTGCTTAAGGAAGAAAAGCAATAATGCTGGAAGGAAAGAGTGACAGAAATGAGCAGTGATCCTCAGGGTGTGGCCTGTATGAAACTGTCTGACTGAGCAGGCTGCGAACATTATATACCTCCTTATCTAACTGTATTATCAGCTCTCCATTAAGCATTTGTCCCAGTTTTCAAGTGTGTCGAATCCTTACCGCCTTTTCATGCTTTTATTCTGTGGTTTACCTGTTTGAAATAAAAATTTAAACATCCTAGCCATCACTCAGCAGCAGTGTTAGTTCTAAGGCAGCATTTTCTTGGTCAATGTTCCTTAACCTCTGATTTTGCATGTGTAGTCTGTGAATATATTTTCAGAGAATGGTAATTCTGAAGGGATTTTGATCATAGGTGTGAAAAGGCAGTAGTTTGAAGCTGAAAGCTAACAAGATGCACAACAAAATTATCAGCAGTTAAAACACACAAAATTATAAGATAGCTGATGATCAGATGTTAGCATTAAGGAGGTGGGGGGTCCTTTGTGGGTTTGGGTTTTTTAACATCACAAAGTCCACTGTAAATCTTGTGTCGGGTTGCAGAGGTTCAACTGACTTATGGGCTGAATTTGAGTCTTGTGCAGAAGTTAATTCTAGTAACAGACTGCTGAAGTAGCTGTGTGCAGTGCTCAGGTTTCAGTTTTACAGCCTTTAGATAGATGAGCAAACTATTCTTGGGAGGTTTTGCTGGGAATCTGAGGTGGCATTGGATTACATAGCATAGGATAAAGCAAAGTTTGTGCTCTTGCTGCTGGCAGTGTGTGTGGTGGCTCACATACATTGCATTGGTATTGCAGCTGTTACTTCCAACAGATAAGCTTACATTCTTTCTTTTTAGGATCGTGTGTGAAGTGGGACCCATGAATGAACCACAACAAGGTCAAATTGAAGTTGACATCAATGGAAAATTAGGTAAATCACCAAGTGAAGTGCTGTTCACATACCAGGTAAGTGCATTTTTTCAGAGACCTGTTTTATACTTCGTGCATGACGTAAAGTTAAGCATAGAATCCGTTGTGTTTGTCTCAGTGCTTCATCAATAGCGCTGTCATTTAAAAATATTAGAAAACACTTCATTCCAGCATTTCTGTATACACAAGGTGTACCAAAAATCAATTCTGATCAATGGACCCAGAGTCTCAAAATAGGATGATGTTGTTTGCCATTCAAGTTAAAAAGATGTGGTAGAAAAGCAACTGGAATAAACTTACTAGTGACATAATATCTCTTTAGTATCACTATTAAATAAAAAAAGATGGCACTGCAAAAAATTAGGTATTCTCTAGATACGCGGTGCACTATTTTAATCATTATATTTAGTCTAGGCAATGTTCTTGATTAGAAGAATGGATGCAGAGTAGCTGACGAATAAGTAATGAAGGTACATTAATTTCTTTAATAATTTATTTCATTCAAAAGTATGACATGCAGAGCCACAGACAGCGTGCTGTGTGTTCATATTACTTATGCGCTTTGTTTTCAGTGTGACTATGAAAGAGAATTTCATTTCTGTATTAATTGCTTTGCTCTAAACATGGCCCAAGCTTATAGCTGGTCTAGCCTGTGGTTTTAGCAGCAAGTAGCTTTATCTGTATCTATGAGGTCTTCAAATTTTATAAGATCATGTGATAGTTGAGAGGTTTAAATAATATCAGTCCCCATACTGATACTTTAAATTACACCTATAAACTATAAAACTATAAAACATAACTTGTGTGTTAGGCTTTTATCTTCTCCCTTATTTAAACTTCTGTCTTATTAATTCTTGATGTCTTGCAAGAAGTAAAGGAGAGGAGTCAGCATTAAGCAGTGGAATAAGTCAAGAATGACATTTATCTGAGAAGAGGATATTCTTAGTTTCACAAAACAGGCTAGAAGTGTTTTTTACTGTAATTTCCTCCACTCTCTTGTGATAGAGCTGCAAAAAAACCCTACCTTTTTTGTTTGAACATGTCATCTGTTCCTTTGTGGAAATGTAGGTTATGATCTTAACTAGAGAACAATTATATAATCTCCCATGCATATGTTTATGGTCTCTCGGACAGAGATTATGACACTAAGACCTACATGAGATTTTGAGATTAATCTATTGGGTATGTTCTGCACCAGTTCTCCTGCCCTTCTGTGTACAAAGATTTCCCCATGATTTTCATGGAAAGCATGTGACACTATTATGGAGTGGGTTGAAATGTTACCTGAACCATGTAGGCTTTGAAGCCTGTCTTTGGACTTGTTTTGGGGTGATTCCCTGCTCAGCCCATCTGAGAGGAACATAAGGAGCCACTGCTTTTGGCCTCTTCAGGGAAAGACTCTTAATTGTCTATCAGTGAGGTGCTAGGAGAAGTAGCTGTGTACAACCATCACCTGGTGGATGCTTTCCTGCAAGTCCAAGGCTCTGTGTGTGTCAGTCTCTGCCTGCATTGAGGGTACTGGAAAATCAGATGCCTAAGTCAACCACTGATGAAGAGCATTTTCATATACTGCAAAAATCTTTTAATGGGGACCCTCTTTACCATATGCAAAGCAATGACAAGTAATACAATTCACACCTTAAAACTGGTGATATTGAAAATATATAAGAAAATGAAGCCAACTTTGGACTGCAGTAGGACTGAAATCAGTGCAGGATATCACAGATGCACACCTCTACAAGTGTGACACGAATGCTTTGGCATGAGAACAGACAAGCAGAGCAGACAGTTGCATCAGATAATGTTGGCTTAAAAGCTGCAATCTTGTTTCAGTGCTTTTTTCATACAGTTCTTTAGTGACTTCTTTCAGCAGACATGCAAAATCTGTGCTTGTGTAAAACGTCTTCTACTCAGTATACACAAAGGAAAGAAAGTAACCTTTCCAAGTGCCCTCCTAAAATAAATTTTCTCTTATGTATTTCCCTGTTTCTTTGGCACATGGGATGGCTACCCTTCTGCTGGTAACAGCCACTGTTTTTACTGAGAGCTCTGGCCACTTGAAGCAGAATCATCTTTAACAGTGACTGTTCTAAATGTGGTGTGTGGTATGACAGGGCAGAAGTGCACAAGGAGACAGTGGAGATGCTCATCCTGGTGTGTCTGTGTACACCAGTGGTATCACCATACACCCCACTAGAAAGCCTTTTACATGTGATTAGTATCTACCACCAAAAGCACTTATCAAGTAGTTTGGGTATAAGAAAGAATATTTTGTATGAGGAGAGTGGTGAGTCACTAAAAGAAGTTGCCCAGAAAAGCTTTATCTTCCCCATTATTAAAACTGTTCAAGCCAGGTTGGATGGGCAACCTGATCTAGGGAAAGGTGTCCCTGCCCATGGCAGGGGTGTGGGACTAGGTGAGCACTGAAGGTCCCTTCCATTCCAAACCATTCAGTGATTCTGTAAGTAGTACTATGTTTGGCTCTTGTTGATACCCAGTCTGAACAGTGTGATTTATTTTTAAAGGTGAGAATCAATAGTCAGAACAACTTGGGTCTCAGACTCATGCTTCTTTCCTGTCTGCCAGCACAGAGCATTTCAGAACTGACAAATGTGCAAGACCTTCATGAAATGGGTCAAAAATCCAGTTAAAAGGGAAGCCATAGTTTCAATTTAAAATTATTTTTGAACAAAAATACCCTGGTCCACAAGTGTCTGTGCTGTGCAGTGAATACCTATATTTGCTGCATAACAGGAGAAGAAAGCTTTATGTCTTCTTACCCATCACAATTTCTCTGTCTAACCTGAGTGCAGGTACAGTCCCAATGAAATTAAATTCTGATAACCCAGTCATTCTCTGCTGACATTTCTATTGTTTCACTATAAGCAGGCTCAGGCAATAACCGTTCTGCTGTTTACTGAAATAGAAATGAACTTATGCTGAATTTTAATATCCAGCTATGCAGTACATCTGGAGCACTGACAGCTTGGCTGGTCTCTGAGCAGGTGGAGCAGTAACATGGCTAAAGGCCAGTCCTGCTTTTTCATTTGTTGGTAACTTTATCTGATTTGCTTGTTACTATGGCAGTGAGAAGCAGTCTCAAAGGAAGGAGTTAAGCTTTTCCAAGGTGTGTGGTCCAGATTTGCTGATCCTGAACATGCGCTGATTCTTTTCTCAGAACACCTTCTCTAGACTCAGGGCACCAGCACAAGAGCTTGTGGCTGATTCTGGCATCTCCAGCATTTGTTTGTTGGAACAATTTTATGAGGTGGTGGCTGTGCGAGTTAAAAAGACTATATGGTATCAGAAAGCTCAAATAAATCTAAGATGGTGAAATTAGAGGTAGAACTTTGCAAAAGCGTACTACATTTCTGATGTGCTGAAGGTAGTTTAGGAAGTGGCTTGGAAAAAATTACTTCTTGTAAACCAGGATGTCAGTTTGCGTTTACCTAAATGAGATGAACAACCAAAAAGAGGAAGAAGGGAAGATAAATTAGAGTCTGACCTGTAAACAAACATGAACATCACTATTCACCATACTGGAAGTTTGAATGTGAAATGGACAGCACAGTTACATTTAACAAGGTGCACTTTTCCACCTTAATCTACCCCCAAACTTGACAGTTTCCTTATCTGCATACATCCTCTGCTTTGCTTCTTTATGTTTGAAGCAATTGCTCCGGGAACTATCACCAGGTCAGTGCCTCAAGGCTTTTGTGGAGGGTTTCAGCTCCCTCCTTGATTTTTCTCCCTGAGTCTTTGCCTCAATGCATTCATTTTATGCTGTAGCTGGGGGCTTTGGGTGGATTTTCCTGTGGGGGAAATTACGTACTTGTTGTCATTATGATCGATGCTGATAAACCGCACATCCGCAGAAGTTTGGAGTTGCTTCCACAGGATCTTATTTTATTCTTAAGTCCTGCATTACATCTTGTTTGTGTGTCAGTGTGCAGGGGAACAGGACAACTCCTGGATAGCTGAGAGTTTTAGTGAAGTTGGCCCTTATTCATGTGGATATTATTAGTCTTAACTCTCTGTCATCTGAGCAAAGTATTTAAATGTCCCACCATCCAGTGCTCATGATTCTGCTTGAGAGCTGCCAGTAAACACTGGATTGACTTTCCAGTCATGCATGCTTCCATTTCTCCATCAAACCTTTCAGAAGAGCTCTGTGGTCTTTTCAGAAAATCATGTGGTGTCTGCCTCATGATAAAAAGATGCTGCTTTCAGTCCAAAGAATAAGTTGCTTAACATACCAGCCATTTGCTTAAGTGTCCCATCCACAGCAGCCAACACACGATGTACATTGCCAGGAAAATGCTCTGCCTGGGCACCTGGAGTGCCTGGAAGCATTTGTTCAGCTTACATGGTGTAAGGTTTGCACAAAGCAGCCCCAGAAAGGCAGGACTCAGCTCATCTCTCTGCTGTTGCAGAAAGCCAGGAGCTGACTTGTGTTGAGGATGCTGTGACGAGGCGAGCCAGTGGTCAGGTCAGCCACTGCGGTGAGCACCAGGCTGCCAAGAATGCGCAGTGGAAATTCTCTGGTCGAATATCCTGTGAGTGGGTGGCTTGTCTGAAGAAACAAGAAACAGGCTCCCTTGAGTCTGAGAAAGGAGGGAAGTTGAGGGGGAAAGAACAGACCTTAATGGCTTGAGTTCCCTATTCAGAGGTTTAATTTAGCTCCTGTGGTTACCTCTATAATCCATGAAATGACATTTTGACCTCCAAGGAACTGGCGGGTGTCTACAGCACTTCATGGGCTATGCCTTTTATTTTTGTGTGCATAATATGCAAGAGTTGGCAGAATAATTTGGCTTTCAGTGAGAGGCAGATAATTTGATAAAAAGTTACTTCTTCAAGAGCCAGAACTCACTGCAGCTGGAACCAGGATGAAGGGAGGGAAGAGTTACTTGTGAAGGAAAGATGGATGCGATAAAGGCAGAGCAACAACATGGCCTGTACATTTGTGAAAATCTTACCCACATCTGTGTGCAGTCATCAGCTCTTGGAAACAGCATCCCTGTTTCCTACTTGTGTGGAAGCTCAAGAGCCCATTTCTACTTGTGAAGAAGTACCCTTGCATCAAAGGCAAACCCCCAACTGGAGGTCAGTGTCTACAGGAGCCAACAGAAGGGAGCTTAGGTGGCTTTGCCATTTGCTGCCCATCATGTCCGTTTGAACACCTCCATCTGTTGCTGGCCTCCTCTTGTGCTGCAGCTGGCATCTCTCACAGCATCATGAGAACATACTCTGACACCATCCTCTTTTCCCTTCCCAGTTGTCTCTGGCACAGTTGTGTTTTTTCCAGCATCCCCCTCTGAAGCAGACTTCATGCCAAGGTTTCTGTTAGGCTCCCCTCCTCTGTTGCTGTCCAACTGTTCTTGAATTTCTGGTGCCTCTTGTGATCCACCAGTAGCCTCCTTGGTGGTTCATTGTTTCTCTCTTCAATTTTCTGCATTAGTGAAGGATAAAGGGCAACCAGTTTTATCTCAGTGGTGTAGTTCATGGGCTAGAAACTGCTTACCACAGATTGATACCATAGCAGAGAGTTTCCCTTATTTACAGAGTCATGTCCAGGAATTCTTCTGGGAAAATGAAACTTTGTATAGATGAGGTTGTGCTAAATGACAGACAAATGGAAAAGCAGAGAAATGGAAAAAGAAGACATGCAGAATTTTGGTGATGCTCCATGGGTGTGCACTCCTCTTGTTCTTGGATACTGTGCAAGGGATCAGAAGTGAGTTGGCTGGACATGACAGTGCAAACCAGGAAAGCTGCAGAGCAAACAAAATGAGTGAAAAAGAATATGAATCAGTCTGGAAAGTCCAATCCCAGATGCAAGATGGGGGAGAGAAAAAGAGGCTGGGGGAATGGGTCTCTTGTACACCTCCCTATCTTTAATTGAAAAGAAAATTGTGAAGAACTAGGAAACAAACCAAAAAAAAAAAAAAAAAAAAAAAAAGAATAACCTCACTGCTAGCCAGGTAAAAGATGGGCTTTGATTTGATGCCAGCAGACCATAGAGATCTAAAATGCTAGGAGCTCTCCGATAGAATTTTCAGAATACAAATGGTTTTTTTTGACTAAAATAGAAGTTAAAAAAAAAAGAAATAATAACATATCACCTTCCTAACTCTGCAAAAATACTAATTGCTACTTATAAAATATTAAAGATTATAAAGTTCATTCTAGATTAATAAACAGAATGAAAAATGTAAGAGCTAAATGTGAATGCTGAAAGCATCTACAGTAGCTGTGTAAGAGCAGCAGCCGTGTACACTGCTAATAAGCAAGTTCATGTCTAAATGTGATTATAAGTGGAACAGACATGGAGATAATTTACCCTCCAGCACACAGAAAGCATGAAACTACAATGAAAAATACATCTGCATTTCTGTGAACAGATTTTTAAGTAGGGGGCAAAAGATACAAACAAAGCAGGCAAAGAAGAGATTTCTGGCTGTAATGAAAAAAACAGGACACTGGTAAATGGCCTGAACATGAAGTCATAGATATACTTGGGCCAGTTGTAGCTTTTTTGTCAATATTTTTCTTTGGTTTTTTTCCTAGTACTTCTGTGCTGATGAAGCAAGGATAAGACAGTAGCACACAGGAATGCAAATGCCACATAAGGTATTACATTGGTATTACAAAGAAAATAAATTAATTTGCTACTAAACATTATTTGAACATTAGGTACCAAAAGCAATGTACAAATATTGTTGTCTCACTGCTTGGAGCAGATAAACATTGCTTTCAGGTAAACCATATTAACAGAATGGGTGCTAACCACTGATGTAAAAGCACAAGAGGTACTCTATTTATAGCATTCTTATCCTTCCAACAAGGATAATAGCCTTATGGTTATCAAAGCACTGGGAAAGCTTCTCATTTCAGGAATACTTAACCAGCATTCTGGTACAAGATGGAAAACTTGGGTTGCAGGTGAACTTTGAGATCTTTAACTCACCATTATTACATCTAGGTATGATTTAAGGAAGGTTTATTTGTAAAGTATGTAAAGTGCTCAAATTCCCCATTGCAAACAGGTTACATTCTGGTTGGACCTACAAGCAAGAAATCCTCTTTAGATCAAATAATTATTTCAGGATAAATCATGCAGTAGGGAGCAAGTTATACCTGGTAACAAGTTGGACTAAATGATGATTGAAGATCACTCCCAACTAAACTATTTTTTAAAATTTTATTCTGAATAGCATAGCGGAGGATTCATATAGGTTTTATCAAAACTGCAAATCCATTTTCTACAAACACAGGGCATGATCGTGAGAATGGAAGGCAGTGGGGAATCCTGGTGGCACAGAGTCCCTCTGCTGGGACATGGCTTACCAGACTCTTCAGAAACCAGGCCACTGAACAGCTGACAGACATTGGAACAGGCTTTTTCAAACTAGACTATCAAAAAGCCCTCATAACAGGTAGCCTGTTATTGCAGATAATATTTATGTTCAAACATCAAACTACCTGGAAGGCATGAACAATATTTTCCTGATGACAAAAGAAGTAAAGACCTGAAAAACATTTTTTCCATCTCAAGCAAAATAAGAAAAAACCTGAAATATGTTTGAATGATTTTCTACACTTTAAGGAATTACAAAACAAGAGTTAAATAAGCATTTGCAGGGTTGTTTCAATTTTACTATGTCCATGAGAAATTAAGTATTGCCGAGTCCTCACAAGGGCTGAGGTTTTCCAGAAGAATTATTACAAGACTGCTACAAATTCCATACAGGACACATTATCAAATGTTCTGTTTAACATCATAATTGCACTGAGCACTGCAGTGTGATGTTACAGTGATGTTATAGAAAGTGTGAGTTCCTCGGGTTTCCTCTGATGGAGCCAATAAAGATCCTTAGATGCAGAGGTCTGAAAAAGAAAGCAGGGTACTTATCATGACAGCAGATGTACTTCTGATTCAGAGACTAAATGACAAAAGGGCAGAAAGAAGGAGAGAAGAAATCCTTGAGGGGATTTGGAAGAAAATAGTATCACTGATACTCCAGCACTTGAGGCTGGAGGCTTATCAGTCCCATTTTTAACAGTTGAACATTCAGTATTGCTCAGGGTTAAGTTTAATTTAAAGTGCTCTTGGTAAAAGCAGTGTTTTTATTATCCATCAAACAAGGTTTGCACTGACAGATTTACTGTCTGCCCCTTGTTTTCCTCTGCAAGGAGAAGGAACCTCATGTAGGACTTTGGTAAGCAGCATAGAACTGTGGGTCAGGTGCAGCTTTGCCAGACTGCATAAGACAAGACTCTGTAAGATGAGGATGGCACCTTCCAAGGGTCTGTATGTGTCTGACCAGTGAGTACCATGGAAAGGGACTACCTTCTCCTGGTAACACAGTTCTTGTTGAAGTCTTGTATCACCATTGATGGCACCTTTTCAAATTAACTTGGCATTCAGTAAAGTATAACTCTCCTCCAGATCCTATCTACCTAATTGCATTTTTGAAAAATGCATTCTGCTTGAGCATTTCTATGACCCAACTTTTTTCTTTATTGGAACTCCTAAGGAGACTGCCAGGTGGGGCAATGAAGCTTTGTTCTTTGAGCCATCCATTAATATTTTAGCAGAGAAATAAAACCTACTCATAGCACATTGGTTTTGCAATAAAATTATTATTAAAATTGTTAAAGTTCTTGATAATTTCTTTCAGCTGCTTATTTTTTTCTGGCAGGTCCTTAAGAGGAAGGGAAAGAGGGAAAGTATGAAACAGAAAGTTACAAGTTAAAATGAATCAAATAATATTCCTGCCAAGTTTACGGTAACAAAGTGTTAGCAGTCATGCTAAAGAATCCCTCTGCACGCAAAGCATCCTTCAGCTTCTCCTTATTAGATCATCTTTATGAGGCGTCCACGTTATTTGTTCCCTGGAGAGCTCCTGGTATTTGCAGAATTACTTTAAATGTGTTAAATATGAATATTTTGAATTAAGCTCCTTTAAAATAGTCCTTTGAGGGACAGCTGCGAGATCAGCAATTAAAGACTAAATAAGGGTTAAGCATAACTATTCCACCTCTTCTTTGGCTGCTCCCAGAGTGGTTCTTGGCCCCAGTTTTCCATTCAGCCTGAAGTGCAACTGAGATGTGTCTGTACAATGGATGCATGAGGGGTGGGTGGTGAGTTCTCCTGTCTGGTATAGCTCGGCTTTAAATTCCAAGAGGTGGAGTCTTTCTAAAAAAAAAGAAAAAAACAAAACAAAACAACATTTTCTGTGGAAAACAGAACAGATACTTCTTTCACTTCCCCCTTACAGCTGTGTTTTTCAGAGATAAGTTTGCTAGCTGGTTACCTCTACGTCCCTATTCTAGGGAGAGAAATGCAGGCCACCACTAACAGGACCCCCAAAGACAATGATGCTGAGTGGTTCGACTTCACGTGGGTGGCTCACTCTTTATTTACTGATTGTTGGCAACAGAGGCAGCTGGGCCCTGCCAAAGGGACCCATCAGATAACCCAACAGAGCTGTAACTGGGCAATTATTTCTCATTTTTGCTAAGAGAAAGGAATATGGCTGTCCAGCTGAAGTCTGTAGCAAGCTTTCTTTCATTCGTCCTGCTGAGGTTACAGAGAATAGCGTGTATGATGCTTCAGAAACATTTTTTTTTTCCGTTTCCTCAGTCTACATTTAAAGGCTTGCTTTAAGTGGTTTCTTGTTCATTTTCTTCCTAAGCCTATCCTTGGAGCATAGCCTTGCAGTGGAGGTAGTATTTAGGGAAAAGGCTACAGATTTTAAATAGATTTTTTTCAGAGGTTCAGGGAGAAAAAATTTGTCTATACTGGTTTTTTAGTGGTTCTTGAGGAATGCTTTAATCTCAAAGCTGTCCTAAGCTCGCTATGTAGCTAACCATTACTGTGGATAATACAGTAACAATTTATAGCAATTAAGATTTAATTTGAACTTAATAAAAGGTCTGGTTTTCTGTCCAAGTGGTAAGGTTACGCTTAAAGTATTTGACCCATTTTTATAAACTATTTATTAATTGTGTATTTCATATAGAGTTTTGGTTGTAATATTTTTAGCAACAAAATTCTGTTGCAAAAAAAGCATGAATGAATTTTTCCTATAAAGTGAATATCTAGACTTACTCTAATTTAAACTTCAAATGTGATTTGCAAAACTGACACCTTAAAACTTTTTATTTACCCTGGTGTGTCTTGTTTCAATCTCACTTAAACCAGCAAGCAATTAAATCCAAATAGGAGGATGTACAGACAGGGTTATATAGACCTAAATGAGCTTTTAAAATGCTTTAAAATTACTTTGAGTGACTTCACTGTATAAAATCTTGTAACCTGAGTGAAGTATTAAATTAAAGCTAAATCAAAGGTTAGTGCATGAGAGCAGTCATATGCTCACTCTTGAGGAGTGAAGGGTTTACAAACAGATTTCTCTGGGGGAAGAAAAGCAATTGACACCCAATTAGTTAAAGCATATTCCTAAAGCTCAATGACTCGAGAGCAAATTACAGTTGTCATTGTGGATTTGTGAAGTGTGCTGAACCATGATGCATTCCTTCAGAGGGAAGTTGCTTAGACATGAAAGTATAAAACAAGCAGGGCACGTAACAGTTCTCCATGCTTCTGTAATATCTGAGCTTCAATAAAACGAATTTGTAAAGTAACCATGAAGTCAGCTGGATGCATTTTTATGGATTTCTGCTGCTTGTTAAAAACCTGTCGATGACTCACCGAGCTTTGAACTGAAATGCAGTATATCAGTCCCTTCCTCCCTGCCATTGGTAGGCCCTTGGTTTTGTAGCTGTAAGCTGTCACAAAGATGGTCTGTGCCTGAGCAAAACAATGAGAGAGAAAGGGGTTTGCTGCATGACAAGGAAGAGCTTGTTGCTCTCTGTGTCTGAGAAGGGCTTTTCCTCCTTCAAGTGGAAGATAAGTGCTGTGTGATAGTGATCAAGGAAACCCTTATCAGCAAGGGAAGTTTTCAAACTTCTTTCCTTTTTCTTTATTTGCATGTGCTTCATATTAAATAGCCCCATGCCTGGACTTTGTTATCAGTCAACCATTTTTCACAAGATTATGCAAGAGGAGGAGAACAGCTGTCATTTACAAATATACATGACTCTGGGAAATAAGCTTATTAATTTTTTGACTCATTTAAGAAAAGCCTTTGTTTTAATATGGTGAAGCAGTACAGTTGTACATCAAAAAAGGCATCACCTATTCACAGCCTCCCTTAAAGTCTTGATCTAGTATGCTTCAGCAAATGGAGGATCAGGATCCCTCATAGCAATGGCCCAGCCTAATGCACCAGCCACAGCTTAGACCTGGCATCCTGTCTCTGTGGGCAACTCCCATGGCAGCTGGCATGGTGCTGCCTGCCCAGGGCACAGTGCTGCCTGCCCCGGGCACAGTGCTGCTCAGGGCACAGTGCTGCCTGCCAAGGGCACAGTGCTGCTCAGGGCACAGTGCTGCCAGCCCAGGGCACAGTGCTGC